>CM075453.1:15309963-15776434 GCA_037832335.1 Carallia pectinifolia
GAGAGAAAATCAAGGTAAAAGTAACGATATAGTTCGGTACAAGGATCCCAATTGTGTTCGAAGACGTGGGCGTCCTAAGACAAGAAGGATTGTTTCCAAATTAGAGAGAGCCAGTCGTAGGAGACCTGTAACTAGGAGCCAAGCTCGATTAGCGAATAATCACGTAGGATTAATAGGTAGATCATCTACATCTACCCAACTCAACGAGGTAACTAATTGGTTTGTTATTCTGGACCTTTAGATGGATTTATTTTTAGCTTTGAATTCATCATTCTTGGAAAAAATGTTTAATTAACTTTTTTAAATTCATCTGACCATAAGCAAGGCAAGGACATTTGCTTCCGCAAGGCTCATTATCTTTATCTGGTTTGCATAGCAGCTATCCATGCCAAGCCAATCTGGTAAATAAGGTTTCATGTTTTTGCACTAGCACACATATTTCAATTTTATGCTTTCTCGTTGGTAACTTTTGTGACTTACGAGCTTGTACTTGTGGCGGTTGATCAATAAACAATCACCAAGCATGTTGCCCTCTGGTCATGCAGCATGATACTGGCCATTAAATGGTTTACTTGCTAGTCCATCGATTTCAATATCAGCTTCAAACTCCACTTTTGCCAGCGGCTACTTACGTCCCATTGAATATGTATGTAGTGAAGTAGTCATTTATTACAGATGGAAAGCCATAGTTTTATATTTTGGACTTGGCTTGCAACAGTCATTTGCTAACCGACGTCTATTTGTGCAAGGTAGCTATTCTGCAACATTTCCATTCCATTCAAGTTAGTCCAATGAGTGTTTCGGCAGAATGTTTTAATGTTATGATCAGTTGATTGTCAATGTATCTGGCTGATGTATTTTTGTTAATCCTTATAATGTGTATAAGGTAAATAGATTGTAAAACTCATTATGATAGGCCACGCTGAGTACATTGAGGACTAATTAACTCATTATGATAGCCTTATGATGTGTGTATATTTATTTTTTTTATGAAGACCTTTAACAATGGGTTTTTGAAAAAAAAATCCAAAAAAATAACTATGAAGAGCATATAGTATATTTCTCTATTATAATGCAAACTAAGAAAAATTCGTTGACATCCTTCTTTTCAAAAGTTTTATATATTGATTAATAAAGCAAACAGATACTCTTAGGAAAGCTAAAAAGTTTTATGCTTTTTTTATGACAACTTGTAGCTTGTTACTTATTCGAATAGTCTTGTTTCATAAATAAATTGCCTCGTTGCATCTTTTATTCAATTTTCGCGCGACTATGTTTGCAATCAGAAAAATAATTAGCCATTTAAGTATTTGCAAAAAATAAATTGACATCTATATGAAACTATTCTTGCTCGCAAGACTTCTATCTTAATGAAAGAAACTTTTTTTTTTTTTGGACAAAAACTGGTAGCTTGTTACTCATTTGATGAGTCTTGTTTCAAAATTAACTAATTTTGTTGCATATTTATTCAATTTTAGTAACACTTTATTCGCAATAAAAAAAATAATTAGCCTTTGAAATTTGAACACAAAATAAATTGACTTTCACTAATAAAACTCATTATTGCTCATAAAATGTGTGTATTTCTTATAAAGAACTTATTCAATCTTGTCAAAACATAGTTTGTAATGCAAAAAATAATTAATCTTTAAAGTTTTAACAAAAAATAAATTAATTTTTTACAACCATGGTTGCTCATGAGACATATACATTTCTTATAAGATTTTTTTTATTAGAAAAAAAGTTGGTATTCTAGTGAATTTGTCTCATTTTTGTTTTGAGTGAAACCGTGACTGATATTTTTGAAACGAAAACTGATATTTTTCAAATATAAAAATAACAAGTGTTTCAAAAATATCAGTCGCAGTTTCAACCGGGACAAAACTCGAGACAAATTAACCCTGGACATGTATGCTTGCTCTTTTTTTTAAGAGAAAATGTATATGAGCCGGTATTTGGTGTGCCAATTTTTGTCCTAAATGGAACCGTGACAGTTATTTTTTAAACGAAAATTGATATTTTTGCAACACTTGTTATTTTTATATTTCAAAAATATCAGTTACGGTTTCAAAAATAACAAACACGATTTATCTCGGGACAAAACCCAGCCCATTTTACCCAGCCCATGCAAGCTTACTCTTTTTTTAATATGTACAAGCTTGTGGCTTGTTACTTATTCGATCAGTTTTATTCTAAATTTAAGTATGCTTGTTGCACTTTTATTCAATCTTGGCAAAACATAGTTTGTAATGAAAAAAATAATTAATCTTTGAATTTTTAACAAAAAATAAATTAATTTCTTGCAACCATGGTTGCTCATGAGACATATGTATTTCTTATAAATTTTTTTTTACAAAAAAATTGGTATCCCGGTGAATTTGTCCCCATTTTTGTTCCGAGTGTAAATGCGACTGATAATTTTAAAACGGAAACTAATATTTTTGAAATGCAAAAATAACAAGTGTTTCAAAAATATCAATTTTTGTTTAAAAAAATCAGTCATAATTTCAATCGGGACAAAACTCGAGATAAATTTACCCTGGACATGTATGTTTGCTTTTTTTTTTTTTCATATGTACAAGCTTGTGGCTTGTTACTTATTCGATCCGTTTTATTTTAAATTTAAGTATGCTTGTTGCACTTTTATTCAATCTTGGCAAAACATAGTTTGTAATGAAAAAAATAATTAATCTTTGAATTTTTAACAAAAAATAAAGTAATTTTTTGCAACCATGGTTGCTCATGAGACATTTGTATTTTCTATAAATTTTTTTTTAGAAAAAAATTAGTATCCTAGTGAATTTGTCCCCATTTTTGTCTCAGGTGTAACTGCGACTGATTTTTTGAAATGAAAACTGATATTTTTAAAATGTAAAAATAACAAGTGTTTCAAAAATATCAATTTTTATTTCAAAAATATCAGTCGCAGTTTCAATCGAGAAAAAATCGAGAACAAATTTACCCTGAACATGTATGCCTGCTCTTTTTTTTAATGTGTAAAAGCTTGTGGCTTATTACTTATTCGATCAGTTTTATTTCAAATTTAAGTATGCTTGTTGCATTTTTACTCAATCTTGGCAAAACATAGTTTGTAATGAAAAAAATAATAACTCTTTGAAGTTTCAACAAAAAACAAATTAATTTTTTGCAACCATGGTTGCTCATAAAACATATGTATTTCTTATATATTTTATTTTTAGAAAAAAAATTGATATCCCGGTGAATTTGTCTCATTTTTGTCCCGGATGAAACTGCGACTGATTTTTTTGAAATGTGAAAATAACAAATGTTTCTAAACTATCAATTTTCATTTCAAAAATATTAGTCGCAATTTCAACCGAAACAAAACCTGGGACAAATTTATCTTGAACATATGTGTTTGCTCTTTTTTTAATATGTACAAGCTTGTGGCTTGTTACTTATTCGATCAATTTTATTTCAAATTTAAATATGCTTGTTGCATTTTTATTCAGGGTTGGCAAAACATAATTTTCAATAAAAAAAATAATTAATCTATTAAGTTTTAACAAAAAATAAATTAATTTTTTGCAACCATGGTTGCTCATAATACATATGTATTTCTTATAAATTTTTTTTTTAGAAAAAATTGGGGCTTCTTACTCATTCGATCAGTCTTGGTTCAAATTTAAGTATGCTTGTTGTATTTTTTCAATCTTAGCAAAACATTGTTTGCAATGAAAAAAATAATTAATCTCTTTAATTTTAATAAACAATAAATTACTTTTTTGCAACAATGGTTGCTCATAAGACATATGTATTTCTTATAAAGATTTTTTTTTTAATATGTACAAGCTTGTGGCTTGTTGCTTATTCGATCAATCTTATTTCAAATTTAAGTTTGCTTGTTGCATTTTTATTCAATCATGGAAAAACATGGTTTGTAATGAAAAAAATAATTGACCTATTAAGTTTTAACAAAAAATAAATTAATTATTTGCAACCATGGTTGCTCATGAGACATATGTATTTCTTATAAAGATTCTTTTTTTAATATGTAATATGCTTGTGGCTTGTTACTCATTCAATCATCTTCTTTCAAATTTAAACTTGCTTGTTGCATTTCTATTCAATGAATTAGCCTCATTTATTTCTTATAAAGATTTTTTTTTTTAGTGCAAAAACAAGTGGCATGATACTTATTTTATCATACTAGTTTCAAATTTGAACAGTCTTGTTGTATTTTTTTTCAATTTGGTGAGACCTTGTACACAATCAAGAAATTAAGCAACCTCCTAAGTATGAACACAAATTAAATTAACTTTTATATGCAACGATTCTTGCCTAGGAGACATGTATCTTTCTTATATAGATTTTTTTTTTTTTTAAGTACTTAAGAGCTAACTTGTTGCACATATACAACGATGACTCGTTGGATATAAATGCTGAAAACAAGCTCCAGCACAAGAAACATTCTCCAAAACTTCAATCCTAGTTTCCATGTCGGAGAGTATCATATTTTACATTCATGCTCCTTCTGTTGCTTGAAACATCTGTACTCCTTATAGAGAGTAACTTTTATCCCCTATCACTTTGGGCCACTAATTCGCCTTCACTTGTTATGTAACTTCACAATATATGTGTCAAACAGATGCCATATTTAAGAGCTTCTTCACTTGAATCCATCCATGCAAAAGATGTAACAGGTGGTGTTTACAAATGAATTATGATCTGCAAAAAAAAAAAAAAAAGAGTTGTTATATTGTTGTCATGATGTCTTCTTCCAAGTTCCAAGCCACGAGACCCAAGTCGTGTCAGGCTAATTTGTGACAAGTTTAAATCAGGTAATCCAAAAATGTTGTCCACATTCCCGAAGGCAACCATCTTTAAGAGGATTGAGCACAGTTACATATCCTAGTGATTTTGTCTTCGGTTTTGTCTCAGAATAAATTGCTACTAATATTTTTGAAACGATGACTGATATTTTTAAAATGTAAAAATAATAAGTGTTTTAAAAATATCAGTTTTCGTTTAAAAAATAACAATCTCAGTTTCAACCAAGACAAAAACCGGGACACAAACCACCGAGATACAAAATTTTTTTCAAGAGGATTTGGGGCATGTCAATAAGTTTTATGGGAGTGTCTATGTTGGAGAAAGCTATATAAGTTTCGTGAAGGCCACCTTCTTCACACTACATGTCTTTAAGGTTTGAATCCAACAGGCAGTCATCATAAAAAAAAAAATTGCAACCTTTGCTTGTTTGCGACTTTCTGTCATTCATCTCTATAACTGATATGATCTTTTCTTTGACATGATCTTCCACATTTTTCTCTGCAATTTCTCTAGATTGGAAACCTAGGGAAGAAAAGCATTCTCCTTAAATCTTTAGATAACAAAATTAGGCCTACAATAGATCTTGCCAGGTCTGGGGCATGTTTGTTAATTTGTGGATACAATCTATTTCAAGTTAGTTCTCCAGTTTCAAAACATAAAGTCCTTAAATGATTATAATAAATGTGTAAGTTTTAGTAAAATATAATTGCATGAAAATATTTTTGAGGAAAATGATGCCTCCTTTAAAGGTGCCTAATCACAATAAACTGATGTTTCCAACAGCAAAGCTTGAACCACTAAGGTAAATGCGCAAGCAAAATAAATAACCAAAAAAAATAAAACCAGCAGCATTAAAATTTCAAAGAGGCTTGAACGTTTTACCTCTTTCCTTTTTGTGGAAAGACAATGCAATCCACTCTATAACGCATGTGTCAATCTTCGAGTAAAAGAACACCCACAAAAAGAAACCAAAGTAAGGAATGCAAAGAGAGGATATTCAGCAGTGCCACTTAACATGCTTGCCTTTAGCCACGACTTCAATCTCATGCTGGCACTACTAGCCCCCAAAACCCTATCCTCACAAAGCAGAAATAGCAAATTTCCATCTCCTCGGTCCACCAACCTGTCCTTTAGCCCAATCTCGCTTCATTGTTGCAATTCACTTTCAGATCCAATGCTTACGCTGGATATTTCAGCACTATTAGAAGTTGACGTTGAGTTGTCATTGGATTCTTAGTCATTGGGGCTAAGCATAACATAATTTCTACTGCTCGGTGGTTCAGTTCTTCCTGAAGCACAGAGAGGAAACTGCCGGTCCCAGCACCAGCAATGATGGAATTCAAAGGATCCTCTTTCTGCTGCAGCCACACCATGGAACAATCCAAGGTTGAGAAGAGGCCGCCACAAACGGCAAATATTCCGCCCACACAAACGGCTTGGGTTCCACCAATAAGCACCCGCCCACCGTTGGTAGAATCGTAAACTCCATTTATGCTGTGGAAGGCCTAGCAGCAGATTGCTCCGATCCCAAACACATCACCTATGTCATCGAGAACATAGTTAAGAGAAAGACCCATGGATGTCTCTGACGTCCATAAGTTCCATTAAACTTTCTCAATTTTTTTTCTTTCTTTTAAGTTTTTAAATTCAAAATTTGAACTTTAAAATTCAAACCAAATTTGAAACCCTAAGTTCATTCTAATCTAAAATTTTAAAACATGTTACATTGTTATATTAGCCACATGATGTGACCCACACCACATAAGCCCATCGGTAGCCTGTCTCCTTGACCCGTCCACCTAATTGGATCCAAATTGAAAACTGCGTCACTACCTTCATTTGTTGACGTGACAACTATAGTTTGAGGTGGCGGGTTATTTGGCACCACGCGGCTCTACATGGTCAAGTTAACAGCAAGTTGATGAAAAAGTATATTTTTCAATTATAAAATTATTGTGGCTAGTGAATTTTTTGAAAAAAAATGAAGAGTAAAAATTAAAATTTATATTGTTGAAATATATAAAGTGAGGCAAGAATATTTGGTAATATGCTAATTTTGAGGCTTCAATGGGGTGCAAAACTTTATGTTGCTTCATTCAAGGGATTCAACGCGGAGGCTTAACTCAAAAGGACAAAAAATTAGAAGAATTCAAAAGCGGAGAAGCCCGAGCAAAACAGACAACCAAAATCAATTGCATGTAGAGAGAGAGAGAGAGAGAGAGAGAGAGAGCTAGTGGAGTCTCAGAGCTCTTTCTAGTCCAGAGTGTATTCTCCTCTCCTCTTCTGTCCCAAGTCCCAATTGAGATGCAGCCGCTCAAGTTAAAAGCAGTCAGCACGCAACGCAACGCAAAACCCACCTCGCGAATTTCTGAGTTTGGTTTCACCGCGTTAGCCGGCCCTCCCTTTGGGATGACCACTGGTCTTCAGAAGGATCCGAATCGACGTAACTATCAACACCCATTGTTTTTATCTTATTTTTTGGTTTTCACAATCAAATGTTAATTATTATAGCCTGCCCTTGTACTACAACAATCGGCTTTGCCCGCATAAAACGTAGTAGAATAGAAGGCTCTTTGTTTTATTATAGATTAGTTGTTGTAGATGGAAAAACTATCTACTTAAGACGTTTGCTTGTTTCCCTTTCGAAGACTTGGTAAATTGGTTTTAGAGAGCAAGGCAACCCAATCAGAATATATAATAATATTTTGTAGAAACACTATACTCCAAAGACTGATTGCTTAAGCTTAATGCCCAAATTCATGCACAGTCTCAAGTGTAAGAATTTGTGTGTCACTCACTTCTTCTCATTATTATAGACAAAGAATTGACTTTAAACGCACTCTGGATTTAACATTTATCCACTGTTTTGTTTATGCGTTGCCTGACGATCAGGGCATTAACATTAGGATTAATTTTTCCCCCCATTTCTACAGTCGCTTTGGGTAATAATTCATGCAAAGGTATTTGTTTGACCAGCTTGCTGGACAGTGGGAAGATAGTGTGTAGTGATATTTATTTTTGTGTTCGTTTTGTTGCTCATGTTTTAAACCTAATTGTACAGGAGGTTTTGATGACTGTGCGTTCAAGATAAGCTAGAGTATCAGATATGTTTGTGGGTCAAAAGGAAGGAAGATATGAAAAGGCAGAATGTGTAAAAGGAGCCAACTAGGAGCATTCGCTTGGATTGTGTTTGCATATACATACTAGATAAACTTCAACTAGCAACCCAAAAGCTTAAGCTGTTGTGTAAGGCCTAAGACATGGATCATATAGTAACTCTAACCTCACTTCTTCTTACATTCACTAGTTTGGAGCTTGTAGATCCCGTCATAAATGTTCTTAGAAGAGAGGATTCACATAAAGTTTGCAAGATTTGTGAGCTATTTATGACAACCAGCTTCTTCTTGCAAAATGTTTGTGCAACACCAAACACATACCATCCTTCCATATAAAGTATTGTGTTTATAGAGCAAATGAATGATACTGGAGCACACATTGGTACTATGGAAAAGGAGATGAAAACTGAGTTAGATAAACACTAGGTTCCTACAATTTGATTTTTCCCTTTTGTTATCATTTTTTTATCTTCACTTCAAGTGGCAGTTTGTGAGACATGTTATGTGAAAATCTTTGTGCATAGTAAATCCCTTGAAGTCCATGATGACTTGTATAAGAAACTTTGTGAATATGCAAATTGTGCACCTTAATCGTCTTCACCTTCTGCTGAATCTGGAAATGATGGTCAAGAAGGTGCTCAGAAAGACTAAAATAAGGATAACAGATAAGGTTTTTTAGATTACTCTCTTGAACTTTGTTAAGGTCTATGTCAGCATTAAAGCTGCAAGCTGTTAATGTTCAAGACTAGAATTTGAATGGGATAAGCTGTTCATCAAATGGAACGGTATTTTACACATGGAGTCTGGTTCTCCTTCTGATAGGCTGTTTCCATATTTTGGCTATGCTCTTGAAGATTTTGTGCTTTACGCAAGATGAATTTGTAGATTGATACATTCGTAGTTCTTCCTTTTTACCTTTTCCTCATTCTTTTTCTTCTTTTTTTTTTTTTTTTTTTTCTGGGCGCAATTCTTCTTCTTCTTATCCATCTCTCTCTCCTCTTTCTCAATGTCCAAAGGGAAGATTAATGAGATATTTTTTTGTTTACTTATTTATTTTTCATTATTGCAGAACACTTACATAGCTATAAAGTACAGTTTAATGATTATGTTGTGCATGTATTTCAGTTTGTCCATCTTTTCCTTGTCTAAGTTGTTATCAAATTAATGGGAATGCATGGTTGCTGAATGGGCATGTTTCCCACCAAATTGCCATGTGATTTCCTTCAAATTGATGGCATTGTTTCTTCTTCTATTATTGGCTCTGACCTTCATTCGAACTTGTGGTTTCTTATGCTGAACATACATGCCTGAGAGTTGTGCTTTATCGTTGTGCTTAGTTGACATGTACTTTTAATTTAAAAATCTTGAAAGTCCTATTTTACGGCCGTATTTGTTCACATCTTCTTGAATTTTGCTCCTGTATTCGCCAAATGTGAATTTTCTATACATAGAAGGCTCTCTGCAGCTTCCTATCAATGTCTCGTATGCAGGGCAAAGGAAATAGGCAACTGAGTATCTTTCTTTGTTTGTATTAGTCATCACCTTGTGCTCCACACTCTTATAAATGTCATTGCTCCAAGCCTATTCACAAATTAGGAAACATAAAAAAAAAAAGGTTAGCCATAACACTAGTCTTTAAACATCTCTAATGTTAGTTTGAAAACACTTGTAAATGATGTGTACATAGCCTAAATCACCTCAAAGTTGTGATCTAGGGACTTGTATGTTTTTTCATATGAGATATAAACCTTTAGCTGTCTATCATGTTCTTTGCTTGGGAAGGTTAATTTTCCTTATGGAATATACCCATAAAACATAGGAACTAAGGGAATAATAGTCTTTTAGGTCATAATTGAAGAATTCCAAGTTATCTTTTAGTCTCATGCCATTTTTGTAGGTAGTATTACATGAGGAGAAAGACAGACATGGGGGAGAGAGAGGTGATATAGCATTAAATCCAAATAGGAATAAAACTCTGAATAAGAGCTTAAAACTAACTATGAAAACAGCAAAATAGTAACATGACTAGGGGAACAGTTAGGTAAGAGTATCCCAATTAGGACATCCTAAATCTCCTAGAATAATATTTCTTCCTGTGATATTTATCCTTATTAGTAACTGCATCAAAAGGATGGCTATGGAAATTGTGGCCTCCTTTTGGTATTAGGATTGATTGGCCTCTTGCAAAACCTTGTCTATCTAGTCACATAACTATTTTATTAATTTACAAATAGATAAATAGGGAGAGGAGATGACTAGGGTGGGAAAGGGACATGAAGGAAGCAGTATAAAGACAGTAGGCAATAAATAATTAGATACCCGTGTCATTTGTTAAAGAATTTTCTTGCACTTATGGCTCAAAAAATCTGAGTATAAGAATCTACAAAATATACTACCTAGGATGAAATGGTAACACGAGAGCGAGAGAGGGTCAGAAGAACATTAGACATGTCAACATTTTCCTTAGATCTCATAGAGAATGAAGCTCATTTGTCTACAAGAAAATGTCGGTATTCTTCTTTTTCAGTACCCTACAAATGATTCTACCTGGAAGAGATCACCGATGTTGACAATAAGAGCATCTTGATTAGGCTTAACAGCTACCCACTTGGAGTCTTTCAAGAGCTGAAGTCCGCCTACTTCATCTGGATGAAGGATTGTAAGAAAATCGCTGTCAGTGTGGGGCACTAGGGCAAAGATGTCTGCAGATAGTGGGCAGGCTGGATAGTGATTTAACCGAAGGAAGCCAGTGCCTTCATTACAAATGCCATTGAAAGTTTCTTTCGGATGGCCTAAGTTTTCTGCTAGAACCCCAGCAAGCTGCATCGCTAACTTTGACACTGCCGATGCAAATTCTGTCATCACTTGCCTAAAAAAACATGTTATCATCCAATCAGTATGTTTACTGAGGTGTACGTATGGAGAGAGTATTTGGCTTACCAGCTTTACAATGTGATTGTATACTAAATTAATTGACAATATACTTACCAACATTCATTTGTTTTTCATTTTGCTTTTCTGGCTACACAGGTATTTAATTACACCATATAATATTAATTAAGTGATACTGGAAATCACGATTTTTTGGGGGGAAGTGGAGACTAGACCAATTCATGTGATAGTGGGAAAGAATGTTACCTTAAGGTGGAGAATTCCCCATAGTTTGCATCATCAGAAAGTTTCGAAATACGAATATGGAAAGCCTCAGACCAGGAGAATTGCTTTGGACAGGTAGCAGATGGTGTTCCCCATCTGTAGGAATTGTCCAGTAACCCACATGTTGCTTTCCTCTCAAAGGGTGTTTGAAACAAGTTTATTTGCTCGTTTCTCATCCTCTTAAGTAGCACAGGGCTTATCCCATGGTTCACTATTTGAAAGAATCCCCACTCTGTTGACGCCCTGCAAATAGCTGAACTGCAGGTTTGTCGCTTCCTTAGGTCGTGGCTGTTGAGGCCACTGAGGTCTATCAATGGAAGTTGGCCTTCCTCAATAGCTACTTCATTCTCAGGATCATTACATTGCGCTAAATTCCAGGGCGAAAGAGCTCCAAAATGGTCTAAAAGAGGAGGACTGGATTCCAGCATATTCATCATAGTAGTTGTCAGTGCAGGATGGGAATGAAAGAAGGATAAAAGACAGCAAATCTTACTTATAGGGGACTGATAGGGAACTGGTACCGTGAGTGAGGGCAAGGTGAGAACTATATCCTATCCCGGGTGTTCGTTCCTTTCCTCTTTTATGCGGCGGAGTTGGGAAAGCAATGCAAGTGTTCTGCTGGAGGATGAAGTGGTCGAGCACCATGCCTGCCTGCCGTAAGGACCCGTATATATGTATATGTACTTTATTTGTAGGAGACTGATGGCTTTCCCGAGCGCGAATCTGTTTGAGAGTGAGGGAGACTCATAAGAAACAATAGAGAGACGACAAAGAGCGCAAGGAGAAATGAGCAAGAAGGGAAAGCCTACCAAATGGCGACAATTGGCACGAAGAGAGCAACTCACTATGGAAATTAATTTGTTTGCTTATTTGAATTTGAATCACAGACCAAGTCTACCACAGATACACCGCTAACTGACCGAGTCGACCATAGATAAGATTTAATTAACACCCAATTCAAAAGAATAACTAGAAAATGGAACAAGAATATGAATCAAGGATTGGGCAACCCGGCCCAACTTCTTTTCTTTTGTTGACTTCTATTGACGGCATGGAAATTGTTTGGGCACCAATCGCATGACACGACAAGACAATAAACATCGAACCGTTGTTCATATTAAATTTAACGGTTATAAATCCATTAACAAATGTCTTATGATGATTTTGGTAATAAACTTAAATACCGGCTGAAATCATGTGATTAACAGTGAAATGAATTTTTTTTTGCTTTCGGTCTGGTGACAGTGAAATTAATAAATGTAAGTAGATATTATAAACGTAATTTTGCATTTAATATTTTTGATAAAAAAAAAAAAAAAGAAATGCCTAAATGTAAAACGCGCAAACTATTGATTAATTACATGCATCTGGACTTTCGCCCATGTATCAATATTGTGCCGTCGAGTTCTTACAACCATCTAAAATCTTGGGCTCTATATATATATATAGATATATATATATATATATATATATATATATATATATATATATATATGTATAGCATCTGGACTTTCTCCCATGTATCAAGATTGTGCCGCCGGGATCTTACAACCATCTAAAGGAGGTCTTGGGCTTTAATATATATATAACATGTAATTATTTTCTCAGTTAGTCATGCACCTTTATTATTTGTTCATTTAAGATACTTTTGGATGGTTTTTAGAATTTTTGAAAGCATATTCCATTTAGCCAAACAGAAGATTAACGTATTCCAAATTTTGGAAAAAAAAAAAAAGAATCAAATGAACAAAATATAAACGTATAGCACTTAAATGAGAAAGCAAAAAATAATTTAAAAAGAGTACCTTGGAAAAAATTCATAAATGCTTAGTGTTGCTTTTGGCTTTTCCCACCAACCCAGAAAAAAAACCAAAAAAAAAGACAGAGAAAGAGAGAGAGAAATAGGTAGGGGCTTTGAAAACATGCTCAATGTGACTAATAGACACGCACATGGTAGCACCATCGGTAGCATGAATATTAGCTGCTGTCGTTGCCGAACATATTCAATTGATCTCTGTTTTAAATTTATTGAGATACAGTGTATGATGTTTTATACAGTTTAATGAAGTTAGTCAATTAGTTACTCTTATTGAGAGTTTTGTCTAATTAAAATTTAAATTTAATTAATAAATTATCTTTTGATCATATCTACAATAAATTTTTATTGTCATTTATTTTTATTTTATACAGGTTATTTCTAATGCCTTTGTATTAAATTTATTTACAGAATCCATGTAAATCAATAGAACGATTTTTTTCGATGAAAAAATAAAAAGAAAAAAGAAACATTGGGTGGTGACGATGCAGACGTTTTCAAGAAGAATAAAGAATAGCCAAAAGTCATAGGGCTAGTAGCATGACGTACTCAGAGTACACATGGAGCAAATTTTTTTTAATATTTTTTTAGCACCACATGGCATAAAATTTAGAAATACCAGGTCATTTAAAAATAATAATAATAATAAATGTTGTTGGGAAGTTGATTATTTACACTATATTTGGAAGAGAGAAAGTGAGAGGACGGAGAGGAAAATTAGATAATTAAAATAAATTATTGTATTTAAAAAATATTTAAAAAATATAAAAAAAAATTTTTAATTCTACTAATCTTTTCTACTCTACTAAAATTAATCCTCTAAAAATGGGAGAAAAACTATTAATTCTTTTACTAAATTTATTAAATGACTCAATTACCTATCATATAATTTAAAAATTATAATTTTACCTAAACAAAATATTTTAATAGAATTTATTATAAAAAATAAAATTATTATTCCAACACATTTTATATTCTTTTTTCTCACTTTTTACCATTTTCTAAATAAAAGAATTTATAATATTCTTCCCTCCTATCACTTATTTCTAAATACAATAGATGATAAAAAAATATTCTTCTCCTTTAATGATTTTTTCCTCTACTTTTTTCTCTCTCACTTTTCTTTCTCTCAAAAATTTTATTCAAACACAATATTAAAGTAAAACATAGTGCAGAGAATATGATCCTCAAAGTTCAGAGTAGATTGAACGAGCTAGTGACATATATGTATGCATATATATCTTGGATGGAAATGGCAAGATCTTAGTGGAAGGATTTGATGATAGCTGATAGCATGAAATATATCAGTGCAAGGGCCAAAAAGAAGTGAATTATGCGAGTTAACAGAATTTAAACGGCGAACCAAAACAAACGGTACAAAGTTTTTTCTTTTTTTTTTTCTTTTTTCACAAAAAATGAATCAACGTCAAATCCTGCTCTTGAAAAGAGAGGGTTTGAAGAGGATATTGCTTTTTTTTGTCTCATCTACGAATTGGTAGTGTAATCACTCAATATAAATCTCATATTAAAAAAAAAAAGTAAAATAATATATAAATGTTGCCAAAAAATTTATAAGTCAAGTTTTAAATTTTTTAGTAAGATGCAGTGTTCAACAGTTTATTAAATATAGTTTGTTTCTTTCCTCCCATTATCCCTCTAAATTATCAGGCATACGGTTCCGCAAATCTTAATATGATATTAGAGACAAAATCTTATTGTTCCTCGATTAAATCGTGAATTATTAGAATTAAACAGAACCTTATTTATTCACACTTTTAGTCCAAATAAATTAGACTTTTGCGTGAAGGGCATGTTGGAGTGTCTGATAATCACATATTGGGAAAGGAAGGAATGGGTAAAACGATGTACAAGTGAATTTTTACATTTCAAACCTAAATGGGCTAGACTTTTGTGTGACGGGCCTATTAGAATATCAAGTATAAGTCTCATATTGAAAAATGAATGAATAAATAGAATAGCATATAAGTGTGACTAAAATATTTATGACTAAGTTTGGTCTTACTCTTCTTTAAATTTTTAAGAATATTTAACATGATTTATAACACCATTAGACTTTCATCTTACTAGCATAAACTTTAATAAAATATTAGAGTTTGGTATATCTTCTTACTTTACCTCTTTCAATTCAATTTTTTTTTTGTCATATGTTAATCAAGTTTAATATGTATCAAAAAACCATGTTAAAGAATATAAAATTTCATATCTTTAAAATATAAAAATTTGATATAACATAATATTATTAGATTTTTCCTCTTAACTTTTAGGTTTGCATATAGACAAACAATTCTCAATGTGAAAAATGGAAAATAATGAGCCTAATATCTTTTTCAAGTAGACTAGTAAAAATTGTGCCCACTTTTTTTTTTTTTCTTAACAAAATATATAATTTGCAAATAGGTAGAACAGAATGCATAAATGGGTTATATGATGTGCATCCAACTCTTTTTGGTAATTTTTTGTACATTTTTATTATTCCTCTTACACGTGATAACTATTTGCATATTGATCATTGCTATTGTCAACCAAAAAAAAAAAAAACGTGGAATCCACGTGGGATCCATTCATCCTGTCTGTCTCTAGCCTCCCAACCCGGCTCTCCATCTGTTAGCCACTTCGGCGTAGCTGGAGTGGTGCTCCAACTTTTGTCTTAAGTGGGTGAAGGGGTTTTGATTTTTCTCACTACTAAAATTTTTTATATTTGTGGAGATTGTTTACCTTGTAAGTAAAGCTACTTTTATTTCGTACGGTATTTTAAATTCATGTTTTTTTTTATTTTTTTAACAACAAATTAATTAATCGTTAACTATTATTTATGTAAAAAAAAAAAAAAAAAGAAAGCTCGCTATTTATTGCTTTATTATATACAGGACGGTTAGGGAGCCGTACACTGTTTTTTTTTTTCTTTTCCTTTTTAAAGTTGATTGAGATGACAAGTCTCATGTGGAGACCAACCCCATACTACTAATTTCAAACTCCGGCCATGACACAAAATATTCCGGAAAAGAAGAGCGACAAAATATCAGTTGTCAAAGCCATAGTAAAACCCATTTTGGCACCACTTAATTACCTAAACTGACGCTGTCAAATATTACGCAAATTATGACAACTATATCGAATATATAATTGGATTGCGTACGTCAGTTTGTGACGCACTCTGCAATGTATTTGTTCCTAATTGTGGACAAGTATACCTTATCAGTGTATAGTATATAATTCGTTGCATGCATGCGTAATTGCATACATGTACGACTGCAATAAGCAGTAGACTACAAATTCATGTTTGTACGAAAATTCCATTTCCTAGTCGATCGAGAGGAAACTTGTTCATCATTTCATGACAAAAGAAGCCTTTTATTAGAATTTTTAAGTCTCATATTTTTAGCACAAAAAGACAAAAATCAAATTGTGGTGGAGATTGCTCTGTCTCTTTTCTTTTGAAAGTTTGTGCCCCCACAGTTGCCGATGTAATAAATATCTTTTCCTTCTCTATCGTTTAGCAAAAAGAGCAAAGTTGTCGAAACATTTAATAATAATAAAGATAAAATTAATATATATAAATTTAAATTATTATATCATAAAAAATAATGTTAAATCTTTTAAAAATATATATAAATTAATTATTAAATTAATTATGTGTCTTCTATTTATTATAGATTATGACATTATATAGTGATACCCTATATATATTTTAAGTGATGTGTGTTACAAAAGATAGTAAAAGAATCTTATATCATAAAAAAAACATATTACAGATTATTTATTATAGATTATGATACTACGTAGTGATACCTTATATGTATTTTAAGTGATGTATGTTACAAAAGATAGAAAAAATAATGTACGTCTACACCAACGTTTTTCATAAATATTGCTTTAATCATCGTCGCGAGTTGTTAAAGTGAACTTTGCAAAACTTGTTATGGCAAATATTTTGACAATTTTAATTTTGTTACTATAACATAGTCTATTGTCACATAAATGTTTCTTCAATCACTGCCGCTGGTTATTAAAATGAAATTAAAAAAAAAAAAAAACAGGTTGTTATGATGAGTATTTGAAATTTTTAAATCTGTTACTACAGCATAATCTATTCTAACACATATAATTAGTCTCATTATAGGCATATGTAATATCATTGCAAACTATATTCTACGTTGATTGTGATTTTAATGTAACATCTACAAATGTCATAATTATGCAACTAATTAAGTGTTGCTTTACCAATTTTTGATATTTGTTGTTATGCTAAAAAATTGCCAATATTTTTAATCAAATAGATACTAATAGTTACTCTAAGTAACAAATACATCAAAATACATATAACAATAAATTGATCAAATATAGGGGGTGTAACTTATTTTAACACTATCAAAATTACTCTGGGAGTGTTTAGCTTTACTTTTTCGATGTGCATTTGCTTTTCTATTTAAAAAGCCAAGAGTATAGGTGTTTGGTAAAATATTTTTAGTGGTCGCTACTTACTGATAGGTAGTCCAATCAACTGTTATTTCAAAAAATAAATTAGGCTTACTTTTAGATCAATCAGTTGCTGATAAAAAACTTTTAGATCAAAATATCTTTTTTTTTTTAATCCTCTTTAATAAATTATGATATTTTGTTTTATATATAGAAATAATGCTAGTAGTTATTAATAGAAACAAAATAATATATTAGTTCTACGTGAAATTTCAATAAAAATATTTTTTCAAAGTTCTTTATGGACAATTGAGGAAATTAGTGATTTTTTTGTCGAAAATTTATTGATCGTTTTTTTTTTTGAACTCGTTGTAAATATTTTTTTGGGAACTATAGTATATTATGCTGTCAAAACCAATTAGTGTATAGACAATCAGAATGAAAAGAACTTTCTTTACAAGAATGGTGCAAATGAGAAAAAAAAAAAGTATAATGCATAAAATTATCATTTTATAATTTGAATAATAAACAACAAATATTAATCTAACTAAATATTATAATTTTATTTTTGTAATTAATAATAGCAATTAATAATAATAATCAGTAATCAGTAATAACAATGAATAACTAGTAAATAAGAACAATAATAAACAATAGATAAATCAAATAGTTTTTAAAGTTCGGTCCTCCCACGGCAAGAAAATGGGTCTTTTTCTGCGCGAAGGTTTCGTCGCCAAAACTGGCAAATTGTCACTAACCATTTTTGTGACGAAAAAAAGAGCATCGCGTGGATCGTCCTGAAAGCCTTGTTGCCAAATGATTAGTGCAGAAAGAAAGAGCCCTTCAACTTCCTTTCTGCTTGTGTTGTTTTCTGTTTCGTATAACAAATTCTTGAAATCTCTTCCAATTACAACTTACAATATTGCCTGTACAGAGATTATATGTGGTTGCAGCCAACAAAGTGAAATACAAGGTATGGCCCCGCAAGCTGATTTAGAGTTACTTGCTGTCTGATTCCACAGAAGTCCCATTGGTTCGTCTTAGAAACTGGGAGACTAGTGTGTTGCTTGATTGAGACTTCTTGGCAAGCATATAAAGCAGAATAAGCATAATCCTCGAACAATTGAACGATTGTTCAATCGAATTGGGTTTCTTGTTGGAAGAAATAAGGAGAGACGCGTTGATAAACTTTTTTTTTGGAAAATTAAAAATCATTACATTCACATTTGTTTGTTGACATGACAGATGACATAACAAAATTAATCATGTGGCACATGACATTGTTAATGACAAGTCAACAGCAAAAGACAATTTTCAAATGCAGAATTAATGTGGATAGTGAAATTCACTAAACAAAAAAAGAAAGTAGATAAAAAGCAGCCAAATATGAAGGATAAATTTTTACTTTATACCTTAAATTATTTTCAACCGTGTTATTTCTTTCCTATAATTTGACCACATTCTTAAGAACCTATAATCGAAGTTGAGGCTGTTGGTTAATACGTGTATATGTATATAATAATATCAAAATTCAGCTATTTGTTAATTTTATTCTTTTTTTTAAGTGAGTAAAATCAATTCATAATATAATATCATTTAAATATTATTTTTAATTTTTTTTATTCAAGTATATTCTATTTATTGAATTGTGTAAAATTATGAATAAATTACACTCACTTAAAAAAAAAAAAAATTAAAATAAAAATCACCTAAAGTTCAAATGGCAGAGTTGATTCTTTTAGATCATTAAGATTGACGTGTTCATGTGCCAAAATTGATTCATTGACACATTGATAATCACCATAAACCATTAATGGCCATTACTAATTAGTTAAATTATATGAAAAAAAATCCTAACAATCTCTTTCATAATAGGTAGTTAAAAAGAAGCTACAAATAAAAAGTTCAGAGAATATTTTCTTTTAGTTTCTCAAATATGATATTAAAAATAATATTTGATCAAATGATGAATGTTTGCGGAGGTGGCTCACGCACTGCTACAAAAACTCCAAACCCTGATAGCCAATCCACAAAAGACTACCTTTCAAGCTCCAGTGCAACGGCCCTAATAAAAATACATGCCTATGCTCACACAAACAGCTTAAAATGGAGCAAAGGCTGGGAACACCATTGATATGGCTATGATGGAGCACCAAGATACGAGGCCAATCGCAAGATGTCACTGAAAACTCCACCAGCTGTAACCTGAGCCCCAGCGCCTGGCCCACGGATGATTAAAGGTTGTTCCTTATACCTCTTTGTTGTGAATGCTATGATGTTATCAGAACCAGAGAGCTGTGAAAATGGGTGATCCTTCTTGTATCTTTGCAGCTCAACACGCCCCTCTTCTCTCTCCACATCAACCACGCCAACATATCTCAAAACCTTCACATTGTACGGAACCATATTCATAATGGGATTAGAATCTAACACACCGACTCAAAGGTTCCAACACCAAACCAACACATGTACATAAATTCTAGCAAGTAATCCTGGAAGGAAGACAACGATCAACAAGATCCATTAGGTTTATCCACTTTGCACTCAGAGAGTATGACCTTTGTTCCAGACATCTGGGAGGAAACATTTGCATTACTCACCATGTCATTTGCCTTCTATTTTTCTGTTAATCATGACATACGCATCCATCTTCTCAATGATTCCTCATTTTCTTTGAGTGATTTTTGTTGAAAGTGAGTATGTTGAACAACATTTTAGGTCATCACAAGAAGGTGAGGCCAGCATTGTTTGTGAAAAGGTTGCAACAAGTCATTCTCAAGGATTTAACACAGCATTTAACCCTAAAACTATTCCCACTCCTTCCCCCCCCCCCCCTCCCCCCCTCAACCAAACCCCCAGCGCAGTCTAAAGACAGTTTCCCTTCCAGTACCATGCAAGCACTTTTTCCTTTTCCTTTGGACAAATGAACTTGGTTTTGTAAGTATCAACTCAGCAATAAATGCTATTTCACAGTCTGCTAGCAGGATAAGTATCTATTAAAGCAAGAATCTTAAGAGATACTCACGTCCCCCGCTTCCTCAGCCTCTTGTCTTTTATATGCCAATTCTCGGTCAAACTGTGGCAACTGCTTCATAAATTCTTCAGCCGTGGCAGCAGCCTTAAGCAATAATCATAAATATTACATAAGAGATGGAACTGCAACGTTTAAGCACTGTGTGATTGACATTAGCTGAATCTTACTCTTAATGGTTCTGGGACAAGGCTTTCAACAGGGACGTCAGAAAGTTCCAACTTTAAGCCAGATTCTCTGGCAAGAATTATCACCTGCAAAATGTAATGTGGTGAAGTGAAATAAGTGCATTGCAGAAGGAATAAAATCATAGTCAGTTATCCAGCAAATCCCATCACACAGAACAACTTCGTAATTACTGCATGTTGACAGAGAACTTCTCAACCATTGATCCAATCCAACTGTACTGAGAAGGAATAATTGGGTGCATGATTACAAGCCCAATCACCCATGCACAAGAAAGTCATTACGTAAACAGATTAAACGTCATATAATAAGAGTGTGATCTAACAACAATAAACTGGTAGCTGGAAAATTGTGGGTGCAATTGAAATTTAAGCAGATGATACCTTTCTAGCAACGTCCGTTCCAGATAGATCATCCCTCGGATCCGGTTCAGTATAACCTGCTTGCTTTGCTTCTGCCACAATCTCACTAAATGCTCGTTGGCCTGTAAAGTTGTTGAAAATATAGCTCAATGTCCCGCTGCAACGACAAATAATGGGATTAATGTTAGATTATTAAAATTAAATGTAGAACTTTGCGGCGATTTTGTCTGAGACCGTGAAGTTAACCAGGTAAACAAAACTTGCCTGAATATTCCTTCAATGCGCAATATTTTATCACCTGTTTCCAGGAGACCTCGTAAAGTGTTAATAATTGGAAGCCCAGCTCCAACGGTTGCCTCATAAAAGTAATGTGTGTACGATTGCCGTTGAAGAGCTCTCAGTTTTAAGTACTGAATTTATGCAGGGAAAAGGTTACCAAAAGGCCCAACAACATGGAGTGGTGCAGAAGCAGGGTTGGAGCATAAATTGCCAGCGACAGAAAAAGGGTCGTCGCATAACAAAATCAGTGACAAAACTTTCCAATTCAAAGAGTGAAATTATATGGTCTGTAGTATTGTCTTATCTAGGTTACTAAAATGAACTCATGCATCTAATTCATTGTTCGGTCACACTAATGCCTACATAGTAGACAATGTAAACTGCAGGAGACTTCACACAAAAATAAAAGGATGGACTACCATGGAGACAGGGATCCAGAAATTTATTCCTGCTGCTTCATTTAGTCATGCTTTCAACCAATAGACAGCAACTCCAGTTGTGGGGGTATTTTTAGGTAATTATTCAATTTCAGTACATTTTCCCACAAAACCCTTGAGGACAAATAGTCTTTTTACTTAACAAAGTCTTGTTGATTAACAAGCTCATTTAAATGTATGCAATCTCCTAGGCTTTTGCAATTAATGATGCATTAGCATGGCTTAGTATCAAAGGCATCTAAATTGACTGTTTCTTACTTAAAATACCATTGCAGTGCCAATCCTCATCTACTTCTAGAATCTGGATAGCTAAATTAATCTGACCTACGGCCACCGAATCACAAATCAGTGGACCTGGTGCTTCAGGCTAATCAATTTATTCAGACAACTCCTACCACGGAAAGGTGTCAAAGGAGTGGGGTAAAAAGGTTGAATTATATTGAGGGGACAGATTTGTGAAAATCCTTAATGCACTTCTGATTGCAGCTACTCTGGATAATACAGACAGATGATATGTTTACAATGAAGCTGTATTGATGTAGAAAACATGCAGGAGAAAAGATAATCGGAGAAATGAGGAAATATAAATGGTAGAGCTACCTCTATATGGAGACCAAAAAGAAAATGGATAAAAATTTAATCGATTCATCACTAACTAGATTGTCCCTTTTGTATAGCAACCTTGACACATTTTATTTCTACTATCATTATGAAAGAAACAAATGGAGCCCTTAACTGAAATGGAATCCAGCTTGGCAATCTTAGATTCAGAATCCTCCTGAGATAGACTGGTACAAATTTAAAGTTTAAAGAAATTGTCCACCACAGTTGCTTGATCCAATGAGCAGATTAAAAACCAAATATCCGTAAATCAAATTGACTAATTCAAGATCCATTGCTTCTACTTTAGGTGGATATACTAGGTGATAAGAAAAGGCAATCGTTTTAGAGTCCCTTTAAACACAAATGGAAAAGATACTAACTTATAAATGAGTTTAAGAGAGTGAAGAGTGTCTTAATTACATAGGAAAACAAAAACTTACAGATTTTACTAGTATGGTTATAAAAGTTAGTAATGTCCAACATACGCAAAAGTTATAAAACTATTTTAGAAGAAACATTGATTATGATAGAAGAGATGCTCTAGAGGTTTTTGTCAATCAAATTACATGAAGTAGGCTTGAGTTGGGTTCACATTGAGGATGCATATATGATTACATTTTGACCGTGATATGCTTTCATAACCCTCACCAACACTAACTTGTAACATGTGACCAGAGTTAGTACAAGTGGCCCAATGGCATGCTTTGTGTATATTTCAATTATATAAACATATAGTAATCTGTACCATCGTCCAGAACATCTTCCATACAAGAACAAGACAACGCAAATTTACACACGAAACAATAGATATAATAAGGCAAAACAATGAAGATTTATCTAAGCTACAGCTTTCTATGATGTTGATGACATTACCATATCAAGGGGCCCTGAGTTTGCTTTTTTGTTTGGGGTGATGACATGAATTCCTTTTCGCAACCAGTCATAGTAATGGCATGCAACACTGGCGTCTGCTGTACAATCTACCACGGCTGTGTTTGGAATGAAATGCTTCCCATGTACATGTTGAGTGAATTTCTCTATGTCAGCCATTTCTCCTTTCTCCTTCATAAGCTCTCTCCATTTTGACAAGTCAATCCCCCTAAGTCAAAGATAAATTCCATGAGAAGTTAGCTAATACAATAGAGATTCTAGAATGCATACGGTTCATGATGCTTGTCCTGCAATGGCAAAGATATCACATAAACCAATCTCTCTTACAGACAAATGTGGCTTTCAATTGACCGTCCTACTATTTTCAACATGAACCCATAAATGGTTTACCAAAGCACAAATGAAGAAAGCATCTAGGGCAAGGCCTCCAATGGTCATTTCTTTAAGAAGGATAAAACCCCAAACAAATTGTGTTAAATTGTTAAAATCGTACATCATGCATTGGTGGGCTGCTCATTACTAGTAAGATCCAAGGCTTGTGATATGTTATAGGAGAGCCGGCACATCCAAAATGGCAACGTATTAATAACAAATATTCTTTCACAAATCCAAAAATCTTCCAACCATATTGATACTCCAATTCATCTTCTCTATAGATACTAGCCATGTAAAATTCACTTTACCAAAACATCGACACCACCTCCAAAGGATGCTCCCTATGATATTTAGCAATCCATGGCATACTCATTCATCTGACCTAGGGAAACCCCACAATGTGGGAATCCGTGCCTCACTTCGCCTCACTTCAATGCCCAGCTCAGCGCCTGGGCACACTTTCGGTGCCACTGGAACAGGACATCTTAAGCAGTAGTGTAAGACAAACGTCCTTGCAATCATTACAGCAAGACAAGAAACTTGCTATGGAAAGACTGTTAATTACCAACATAACTGTTAAGTATTGATGTGTGTGTTTCTATGTACATAGTTTTCCCATATCGGTTATGCAGATATATAAAGTGATAGACTAGTAATATAAACATAGCCTCCTCCTAATAACGTGTGTGGGCTTTTCAGCATCTTATTTTCATTTACATAGTATCAGAGCTATTAAGTTTTAAAAGAGAGAGAGTTTCCCAAGAGAGAAACCCTAGTAATTCATTAAGTGAGTTTCTCAATGGAGAAACTCTTGTTCTCAAGTCAAAAAAAAAAAAAAAAAAACTAGCTTGTGTGAACAGGGTTGCTGTAGCCACAGTACCCCGCTGCTACAATGCATACAGTGCTTCCGGCAACCGCTACACTGCCTCCGGCCACTGCTAGAGTTTTTTTTTTTTTTTTTGGGGTAATCTTGTATAGTCAGTTCAATGCTACAACCATGGGTGAAAAATAAATGGTGCTAGTGACCATATCTACAGAGGGATACAAGCAATTTATTGAATTTTAGAATTCTCAAAAGCATCCCTATGACATGCCCAAAGGTAATATCAAGTCTTGTTACCCCAAGATAATTGAGCTTACCTACTATTTGTCTATATCTCTTTGGATGCTCATATAGCTCTCCATCTTCTACTACCAATTTCAAATTGGATCCATAGGTGAATCCATTGGTTTTGTTCCCAACAAACCTGTTTCGGATAGTAAATCCAACGCATACTTCCTTTGACTGAAAAGGATGCCTTATTTACATCAAGCTACCTCAATGCCTAAAAAATATTTCAATTGTCCAAGACCCTTAGTGTAAAAGTGTTTAGCAAGAAATTGTTTTAAAGACTCTATTCTTGCAAAATCACTTCCAGTTTTAATAATATCATCCACATGTACTTTGAAAAGTATACTCCCTACATTAGAGGTTCACGAGAAAACAGAATGATCACTATGATAACGAGAAAGGCCAAATTTAGTGAACACCTCACTGAACTTACCAAAGCAGGCCCTCGAAGACTGTTTGAGGCCATAAAAAGATTTCTTCAACCAACACACTTTCCTAGACTCCCCCTATGCAACAAATCCTAGTGGTTGCTCTATATATAACTCTTCCTATAAATGAAAATAAAATGCTAAAAAGCCCACACACCTTGTTAGGAAGAGGCTATATTTATATTACTAGTCTATCACCTTAGACATCTACATAACTGATATGAGACAACTATTTATATAGAAACTCACACACACCAATATTCTCAACACTCCCCCTCAAGTTGGAGCAAAAATGTTAATTATACTCAACTTGTTACAAAGAACATTGATCTTTAGCTCCATGTAAAGACTTTGTAAGAATGTTGGTGTAAAGATTTGCAGAAGCGTAGGCTCAGTAACTTAAATAGATCAAAAGAGGGAAGAAACAAGCCACATTAAATGAGCTATTGGACGCTACATCTTACCTAAAACCTTAAAGTTTAGGTTATAGGTCTTCTAACCACACTTATATGTTACTTTACTCTTTCTTTCCTTTTCAATATGAGATTTCTATATCTTATACTTTAACATGCCCCCTCACGCGAAATCCCAACTTACTTGAGTTAAGCCCAGCTCACTTAAGCTGGAAGCGTGAACAAATAATGAAAATCCAACTCAAGGCATTGAGATTCAGGCTCTAATACCATGTAAAGACTTGCATAAGTGTGGGTCCAGTAACTTAGATGGATCACAAGAGAGAAGAAGCAAGCAAAATTAAATGGGCTTTTGGATACCACATCTTACTTAAAACCTTACGATTTACGTTATGAGTTTTCTAACCACACTTATACGTTACTTTACTCCTTCTTTCCTTTCCAATATGAGATTTCTATATCTTATACTTCAACAATAACAAAGCCTTAGGGCCCACTTAGCTTAGCTGACAGCTAGTGACTAATAGAAAGAGACAGGCAACTCGTTACTCTTAGGCATTACACTTTTAAATAGAAGTTAAAAACTGGCAGCTTTGATGCTGACAAAACCAATTTGTGTTTAGTCGAAGTAACAAACAGTCACTGAACAATGGGTTGTAATCTTCCCAACAATTGAACCAAGCACACACTCCCCGAAGTACCCTCTCAACCTACTACTTCACCGTGGTGAACTTTTTTGTTTTTTGGTCTCTTGAACAATGAGCCATTTGTAATGGTCACACCATGCATGATTTAAACTAGGTGGTGATACGTATAACCTACATATGCCCCTATAGGTATATAAGCACGTATAACTATGCTGAACAAGAAGATAGCTCAAGCTTCAATGGATATTAAAAAATAGAACTTCAACATTCACAAATAAAAACTCAATTCCAACTAAAAAGAAGGTATAAATTCATAAATTATGCCATGAAGCACCTTGATCTCATTTAACCATGCCATATTTGTTATCATGCACATATCAATAACTTAATTGTGCCCTAGTTATATGTAATACTTGTAATTATGATCATCGCTTTTGTTTTTCAAGAGACTTTAGTCAGAACATTTTCTCTATACTCTGTCTAAAAGTGATTCAATGCATTTGCCATGTCTAAAAAGAAGAGAAACCACATCTAAGAAAATAATCCCGAGAAACAATGTCGCAATAGAAGCAATGTTGTAAAAACTCACAACATACTTGTCACTCAAAAGCATTGTTCTTGAGCCAGTTATTCCCATGACACGCAAATCAATGTTAAATTCTTCCTTGAGAACTGCTGCCTGCTCACAATTACAGAACTGATTCAGATTTAGAGTTTAGTAGCCAGGATATAAATAAATAAATAAATGAAAAATATAAAAATGAAGCAATGCAACATAACCATCTACTAAATTTTTACAACATTTTTACTATCATGCCAGTGGGTAACAAAAGGCACCCACCACTGATGCACAAGAATGGTACTAGCAATACCAAACTGACTAGTTCCAGCTTACTGAGATATTTTAATCTAGAGTCCATCATCTTCTAAAGGCTGCTTTGCTAACCCATCCACGGGCCATGTTTCCAGAGTTGAATAAAAGGAAAGAAATAGTGATAAATACCCAGAAGCCTAAGGGAGGTCAACTGGATTCTTTTATACCTTTCAAAGCCATGATACAAGACCAGCCGAATCATCATCAGCGAAAAGTCGTTTAACCAAGCATCCAACTAGAGAACTCTTTGTCGGAGATAAATACTAATTTCACATCTCAAATATTCTGAAAATTACTCCACAACTTGATCTATAACAGTAACAATCTATGCTATAAACAGAAACAAGTTTGAGAAACAATATTTGCCATTTCTGTCTGAAGTTTTATTGTACCATTTCAGTCATGCAAAAATATCTTCACTTGCACATGCAATTACTGGAGGATCTCTAACACTCTATGAGAGAAACGACTTTCTTTCTTCATTGCAGTCATGTCAAAAGATCGGATCAGACCATCAATTCCTTGCCCATAAACTTACACTAAGTTTCAAGCCGCTTTTACCACTCAGAACTAACAGAAATTCGGGTTGGCCTCAATCAAGTGCTAAGCCCACATACCCATAATTTCACGTTAAATATGTGAGCGCATAAGGAGATGAGTAACAAGCCTACTAAATTTATAGACCACAATTTTTCCCATCCCATCCAATGGATTTGCTATGATTCACTAGGCCCAACAAAGAAATTGCAAACATACAAATGATCCCATTAGTAAATAATAACAATGAAAACAAACTCAAACTTTGGGGGAATTTCTCAAGTAAATTACACAAATGTTAGTCTGAAAAAAAAAAAAAAAACCCAATCTCAAGCAATAGAAACAGGACCTAGGGCCCAGACTGTTGTATTTGAATTTGATATAAAATTCTTCCAACTGACATTTACATCATCAACTGCTATGCACTAAAAGGAATGTTAAAAGTATTTAAATCTCTTGTTGAAGATACTATTTTATTGCTAAAAAATAAACGGTTCTGATAACATCAATTGATTACTAACTTGGGCAAGAAAAGATACTAAATGATTTTAATGCCGTGTTGGCATACTTAGCACTTCAGTTCAGTTGAGGCTAATTGAAATGATAAATGATATCACACAATTATAAAATTGTACCCCTCAAACGATTTTATGTTCTTAAATTTTTTATAGTCAGTTTTCCAGATATTATTATCAGCACATCAAGATAGTCATCGTACTCTGACTCCAATAAGGACCGAATACTAATGATCATCAATACATAATGTGCAATATAAATTATAAAAGACTTTTCATGAAACTTGCACCTGGTCTCTGAGTTGGTCAAGCAATGTGCTACCAATCAGTCCAGGTCCAATAATCCCCATTGCTATAGTTGTCCTTGAGAGATAGAACCTTGAATGGACAGCTCTTAAAGCCTTTATACAATCTTCACGCTTGACTACTACTGTAATATTGTACTCGGAGCAACCTTGAGCTATAGCACGGACATTAATATTAGCCTGCAATGCAAGAATACTTCACACCTTTCTCATAGAAATGAGCAAAAGGACAATATATAGAGAGTTGAAAGCTGAATGAAAGCTGGGCAACCACTTTGAATGTCCACTTTTTACTTACCTTGGCTAAAGCATTGAAAAGAGTAGCACTGACACCAGGAGTACTGGCCATTTTCTGCCCAACTGTTGCCAAAATACTACAATTTGGAATGACGGCAACCTGAGAACAGAGATGATTAGAAAAAGAACTGACATACGAAAATAAGCATCCAGCAAAAACAGCCAAAAAATAGATAATGCGGACACTGCATGAGGCGAAATAGGAATATAGCTTCAAAACTCAGATTCTAAAGTTAGAGGTAGAATAAATTAGTCCACATGCTGAACAAGACAAAGGTGAAATATGTTATTTTACACTTGGTGCAAAAGACAAAAAAAAATTATATCACCATTTCATACTGATAATTACAGGAATCTTTGTGGACCCTCAAAACCTTAGAGACATAAAAGACAACACAACTGCTGGATTTTCACACTCGTTAATAATCAAGCTTGACAATATCATACAACAAAAATGGTGCCAGATTCCAAAATCATTTCAACTCTAGCCATAAGGGAAACCTAGCCAGCATCATTATAAAACTGTACTAAAAAAATATATGTTATAATCAAATTCTATCCCTGAATTTACAATTCCATAAAAAACAGGTTTTTATCAGGCTTCACATACGTGAAAGCAGATCTCTTATTCCCTAAAGGATTTGATCTTGTGTCTTCAAGGTATCTTAATCTTGCTATCTCTCATCTTCTTCTCTCCAATAGCAACTGATACTAGCTCTCGCTCTCGCTCTCTCTCTCTCTCTCTCTCTCTCTTTCCACCCCTCCCTCCCTCCCTCTGTCTCTGCACGTTAATATGCGTGAATGTGTACACAAGCCCATGCCCTAAGCCCAAGTCCATAGCGCAATTTTTTTCGTTTCCCCCTTGCTTCCTTTGCAAAAATTATTTTTTCCTCGGGTTTTAAAGGATCATATGCAATTTCTCTCTATTATCTATTCTTAGTTCATCCAAAAAGAAGGAAGAAAAGGCCAAGGCACATGAATTTCATTCCACATAATTAAGATAGGGGAAAAGAAAGAAATGCAAGCAAACATCAACTCAAAACTAGCAAACAAAAACAAGCTTGGAGAGTTGTTGTTTGCCCTTAGTTCGATAATCAAGTTTTCTATTGTAAATTTCTTGATTTAAGTTGGACTTACCGTGTAGGAAACTTAACTTATTTTGGTAAGTAATTATGAGAAAATTGATCTTTGTGCATGTCTATTCAAATTCTTTTAGCTCTTTTCTTTTGGAAGTCATAATCCGCAAGGGAAAGGATATTAGTGATAACACTTCCCCACCTGCCCCTTTCATTCCCTTTCAAAAGGCACACCCTTCTTCTTTCTTCTTGTTCTTTATCTTTCATTGTGTCAAAAGTGGCATGCTACTTCAGCAAACAAACAACCCTGCTTTGACCTTGAACTTACATAAAATTGTATGCATTCAACCTAAAACCAATGATTCTTCTATTTCTGATGACCAAGCCTTAAATTCTCAATTTTTTAAACCCTAAAACCACAACAAAAACACTTGTGGATGGATATGTCAAAACCATTCTTCACCCAAGATATAAGTAAATTAAAAAATATAACATAAGTATTTTACAAATTAGCGTGAAATTTTATGATATTACGATCCATTTGATGCACTACGAAAATGCCAGAGAAAAAAAGGGTCCCAATAACCTTAAATGCAACATTTAACCCAAGGGAGTACCTGTGAAAGACGTCCAGCATCCAATGCTTGACGAAATCTGGACTGCAAAGCCTGTGAAACAGCTTCAACTTCCTTCTCAGGCACGGCAAAGCACACAGAATGCTCACTACTAGCCTACATTAACATCAATAATTAGCTTATGTATTATTTAAGAAACTCATCAGGGCTAAAGACTGGAGAATTAAGAACCTGAGATATCATAATAACATTAGCTCCCACATCTTTCGCAGCACCAAAAATATCACTAGCTGTACCAGGAACACCAGCCATTCCAGTTCTGCCAAAAGAAAACAGGTGTCATAATACTCACCTAACGGACAAGACAAGTGCAACTACAAGAATGCCAAAACAAAAGCACCAGAAAAAATCTAACCCCTCAACATTGACAAGAGCCAAATTGTCTATCGTTGCAAAACCTTTCACTGGGGAGTCCAATTTCTGGCCATCTTCACTCCCATTGAGAGAAGGCCGGCAGATCATTGTTCCAGGTGCAGAAAGGTTGAAAATGTTCCTTATAACAATTGGAATGTCATATTGCATGACAGGTATAATAGTACGGGGATGTAAAACATTTGCCCCAAAATATGACTGCACATTAACAAGATTTTAATATCAGAAACGTGATGTTAGCAACTGGCAAGGAACATCAGTTGTATAAGAAGAGTGGCCAAGTTCACACCATTTCCCACGCCTCCTGATAAGACAACGTCCTTAGTATCACAGCCTCACTTACTGTAAAAGATATGAATGAAAAAATGTTTCTTAATTGGGCTAAACGGCATGGACTCATAGACAGAAAATTTGCTAAAATCATAAAAAAAGGACAGCCAAACAAGAACTTTTTAATGCTACAAAAAGGAGAACCAATGTCATAGAGATTAAATATTTGTATGATGCTAATATTTGCTAAAATTGATCATACTATAGCAATATAGTAGGTATTAATGTCTTATACCGAAAATTCGGATCTTATAATACACAGCAAACATTATTTACTGCATAGCAGAGATGCAAGATCATGGAAGACATTAAATATTTCCAAAATAATAATTTTTAATGTTGATCATACTATAACTGCATAAAAAAAAAGGATTAAATTTTATTATTTTCCATTTTCGCACACAAAAGAGTCTCCATGAGAATTGAGTCTAGGAGGAATTTCCTTCTTGATATTATAGTCAAGTTTCAAAATGCATGTCCCTTTAGAACTCAAAAAAGATTCTACTTCAAAGTTAGACAGGTTTCTCAAACAGCGCATGTAGAAGATGCAAATCCCAGGTACCAAAAGGATCCAATTCTTGTGCCCCGTAAACAAACCTTTCCTGGGGTCCGCACTGTATACACCATCGACATCAGTCCAAATTGTCACCTGTCGAGCCTGTAACAGAGCACCCATTATAGCTGCAGAGAAGTCACTTCCATCCCGCTTTAAAGTAGTGGGGATATTTTGAGGTGTACTTGCTATGAAACCAGTAGCAATTACTGTCTTAGACGGATTTTGAGAAAACCATTCCTTTAGTCTCATTTTAGATTTTGGAAAATCTGGATCAACTTGATTAGAACTGGTAGGATTTACAACAAGCACATCCCTGGTATCCATCCATTTACAATCTAGCCCACTCTGCATAGAGCACAGTAAAATACTACTTCAGATGGTCTGCAAAATGGCAATGGGTGGGCAATTATATGGAAATTGAGCAAATGAACATTTAACCTTTTTGACAACATATGATAACATCTGTGCAGACCAAAGCTCCCCATGGCCTACAACAAAATCAGTAAAAGACTCTGTTGCATGACCAGCTGTCAGAATGAAAAATCAAATCATCAGTTCCTAAAAGCAATAATGAAATCAAAATTTTCCATTCGCTCGGTTGCAGCAAGGAACAGAAATATCAGCCATTTTAGCCAGTCCGCAGCCATACAAGAATGTGCATAATGCAAGGTATGAAAGCTCACAGGCACACCTACAAAAAAGTGCATATGTATTTCTCTTGTTCCTTGCTGCTACATTCATTTAATTTTGTCAAGAAGGGCAAACTATTGCCTGATTCATAAATCAAATCCTATTTCATAATCTTCAAAGGAAAAAAAGAAGAAAGCAATTGAAGCAAAAATCTAAAAAAAAAAAAAAGGCATATGCAGAACAGACAACTGCCGGGGCAAAATTGTGGTGGGTAATAACAAGGAAAAAAAAAAAAGCAAAAAAGACAAAGGATCTTCAGGTTCATCATCTGCCTTAAAGAGACAGAAATTAAATGAATGAACATTAGAATAGAACCAGTTCCCCTCAAATATAAATGCAATGATAAACTTAAGTACATGAAGCCACCAATCAACCAATGGAGGAAAGGGAGATCGAGAGAACAGTCTGATACCTATATAGATGGCACGAAGCATTGCTTTGAGGTTATTAACATCATGACGTAAGTGGGACAAAAAAGTAGCAAGATCATCTCCATCAAAAAGATCCATTGCTGTGACTCTGTGCTTCTCAAGAACAGCATCAAGAGCAGATGCATAAGAATCATCCCGTGATTGTGCTTTGTAGATAAGGTCATACATCATATCTGTCACTTTTGACATAGCTGACACGACCACTAACTTCCCTTCTGATCCATCCTTCGCAATTACCTCAGCTACGTTCCTCATTCTCTCTGCATTTCCCACACAAGTGCCACCAAACTTATGGACTGACCACATGTCACCATTTGGAATGGAAACGTTTTCCTTGTATTCATCAAGTAGAATGGCTAGACACAAAATGAACATACATATAAGCTGTAAGATTGTTTAACTTTAAACATGAAAAAAAAAAAAAAAAAGAAAAAAAGACAGATAACAAATTCAAGAGATAGTGAAACAACCTCTAACTGAAGCAGAGACATGGGTGAGCGACAAGTCCTTTTTCCTTTCCAAATAAACAAAGCCAGTTCTGAAACAAAAGAAAGAGCATCTTAAGCATTCTTTTAAGAATAGTAGAATAAAGATTTTTAGAATAAAGATTTTAACTTCAAACCTAGGACGGCAAGTCAAGCTAAGGATCGGGGCATACATATAAGGAAAAAAATGTCCTTTAAAGTAAAAGACCGAACCCAAGAAGAGAAGCGTTAAAAATACATCTCTTCACACATGCATATGCAGATGTCATGCCATCCACCAAAACAACAGAAGGGTACTTAAAGTGCAAAAGGTTTCGTTAAAGGCAGAGTTATTGTAAGAGGAGAGAGAGAGACGGAATTCTTCAGCTTCTTAGTCTCATATGATACTCACGAAATGGGAAAAAGAAAACCAAAAAAAACAAAAAAAAAAAGCCCAATCCACAGCAACAGAGAAACCCACTATCAAAATCTACAACGGTCTCTCTCTGTCATGAGAAAATATCGCTCTTTATACCTCTAATTCGAAAACGAGAAGGGAACAAAGAGAAGATAACGAGATGGGCGGCGGTTTCTTGCAGTAAACCAGTCATTGTGGCTAATGCCAAATCGATTGAAGATATGGCTTCCAATCTTAATGGCATGTCCACTACCAAGAGAGTACAAATGAGTTGCCGCTGGTTTGGCACGGCTAAAGCTACCTCTAGGACTTGCAGGGTTAGGGTTTCAGCTGTGGATTCATTTGAAAGCTCCTCCGATTTCGTCAAAAGCGCTATGGAACTAGTTGCATCGATTTTAGATATTAGTTTAGGGGAATTTTCTTTCACTCAATTTTCATCCACAGTTTTCTCAGAAAACCAAATAAAAAACACAAAGAAAACCAAGAAAAACCAAACCAACAAAAAACACAAAAAAAAAAAAAAAGGAAAACGGAACCTGGAAAAAGGAGAGCGAGCAATGACAGAAAAATGTGGACATTGAGAAAGAAAGATATTGTTGTTGTTTGGGAGCTTGGCGTCGTGCGCCAATTTCTTGTGAATGCAAAAAGAGGCTCTACAAATCATCGAGGACGACGACGACAAAGCCATAGAAGTAGCACAGCCAGGAGACCGAACAACAGACAACAGATACCAGCGCTTCACTCGCTCTCTTTCCCTCGGCAAATGGTGGGCAAATGGTGGGTGGGTGGGGGCGGGTGGTTATTATTTATTTAGTCCGACTGCGAGGAGGAGAGGTGGACAGCCCAAGCCAAGCCAAGCCAAACCAAACCAAAGTGTGACAGAGCCTGTTTCTGCTGTTGTCGCTCTGTTTTTTTTTTTTTCCTTTTTTTTCTTTTAATTTGGTAAATTATTAAGGGTGCATTATATATTCCTTTTTTTTTAACACTAAAAATCATTGTATTAATATTGAATGAAATTGTATACAAATCCAAAGCAGCGACATTAGAAAAACCTGCACAAAATAAGAATATAATATGGTCAAATTGACATAATTTGGTTACACAGACCATTAACTAACTGGACGCAAGTCATATTTTGATAAAGCCCTCTAATAAGTGTATACACTGAACTATACCTAAACATACCTAAAACTAAGATCCTAGATAAATCTAGTCCAGTCAGACAAAACTGTAGATGATAGCACCAACCACATTTTGACAAACCTGCGACAAAAGTTAATTGAATACGTTTGGCAACAATTTCCTAAAATATCGATCAACATGATAGACAAAAGGACAAAGAAACAACCCATAGCTCCCATTTGAAGTAGACACAACAAATCCCATTCGATCCAAAAGAGGCAAAGGTGAGGGGAAATGGAGACCGTAACAACAGCAAAGGAGACGACAAATATGGTGGTTGACAACAAAGAAAGCTGGATATAGTAATAGAAATGCCATTAGTGTCTTTTATTAAGCTAGATCTAAGCATAATAAAGGGAAGAGGGAGCTAACACAGAAGGTGAAGAAAAGATAAAGAAAGACAAAGAGCAGGGAGGCAGATAATGAAGAGAGAAACAAAATGAAAGATTGGGAGGAGAGTAGGGTTGGGTGTCCAGCAGTGGTGGCTCTCGAAAGTGACTTTTGCTTTTGGGCGAGAGAGTATAGAGTGAGAGAAGAGAGAAGTCAGAGAGAGACTTGCGCTTTGACTAGCAGGGTGCATTTTATACTGAATAATACAATATAAGACAGTGTATGATAGGATAAGCTATACATGATCTTATACTATACTTGGATATCATTTAACAATATAGGATAATCATGTAATATAGTGTATTAAAATAATATGTTGTCCCTTTTGAATAATCAAATTATTTTTATTATTTAATTTAAACATTTTTATAGCAAATTAATAAAATTAAACTTCGAAATTATTTTATTTTACTTATTAATAATTTTATTTTTTATTAAATTTTTAAATTCTTGCTAATTATACAAAATATTCATAAAATAAAAAAATTAATGGCTACTTAAATATCCCTGAACTATATAAACTAAGCATCAAAACTAAGAAGTGAGAAAGAGAGGTGAGAGAAAAAGGGAGAGGGATGGAGGTGATAGATGTGGGAAAGAGATGGGAGAGAGAGAGAGAGGGAGAGAGATGGGACAGAGAATGAGAGAGATGAGAGAGAGGGAAAGAGATGGGGAGAGAGGGAAAGAGATGGGGGGGAGAGGGTAATAGATCGGAGAGAGATTAGAAAGAGGGGAGAGAAAAGATGAGAGAGAGAAAGGAAGAGAGAGCATGGAGCTTACGACAACGATGGTGATGGTTGGAACAATGACAAGAGTAAAGATAATAAAAAACTTTTTGACTAATGTTATAGTTTTTTATATTGAGGATATTTTGGGAAATTGACTAAACTCATATCGTGGGATAATCTAGCTCATAGGACTATATGGGATAATATTAGCCCATAAACATGAAATAGCAATCCTATACTATCCTAATCAAATAGTAATTAAAACTAGCCTATCATATACTATCATATAGCTTTTAGGTGTATTTTTTACTCAACTAGATGTGTTTTCTATGCAAATAATGGATAATATAGAATAAAACAATATAAGATATTAAAATACGAAAAAGGTACATAGTCACGGAAAAAGTAAGACATAGAGCCGAGACTTACAATACAATCGACCACTTTTTTCTACAACCATATGATTTCTCTCTGCAACAAAAATAAAAATAATTTTTTTATCAGTTGTTTTTTGCAAAAAAAAAAAAGTTTATGGTTGCTGAAAAGAAGTGGTCCATTGCAATGTGTCGGCTCCACTTCTCACCTTTCCCGTATCAATGTAATTGGACTCATTACAATATTACTTCGATTAGGATAATGTGCATCCCATAGACACGTCTCCCTTTATTGGCTCTTTTTTTTTTTCCTTTTACCTGTTGCTCTCCTAAAGTGGGGAACATCTTATTAGAGATTATACGTTTGCCCCAGGGGAGCGGAGTACCTAGTTTTTTTGTTACAATATAGGATAGAGTACATCCTATATTACTTTGGAATTGTGTGGCTTTATGGACTCTGCAACGATGCTTTGCCGAATCAAACAAAAAATTGTATATCTAGATGTATAGTATCAGATTATGTTTTCCCACAGTTATAGTTTCAATCCATCCGAGGCCGCCAACCTAAGTTGCACAGACACAGACATGACAACACGGTTACAGTGGACACGGACAAGATGACACATCAATCTTGAAAAAATTAAGATACAGATATTAGGGTTGGTAAGTTCCAAAAGCAGCCAAAGGGGGTGAAAAGAGAGAGAATTCAAAAGAGAGAGAATTCAAAAGAGAAAAAGAAAGAAAGTTTGTAGAGAGAGAAAACTTTTGGGATTCAATATTCTTCTTGTTTATTCCATAGTACCAAAAAGTATTTATATGGTACATGTGACTATAAAGGAAGACTAACGTCTATCTTTATTGACTAACAGTCACTAACGGCTACACATTCATCTGATACCATCATTGCAAAAAAAACTCAAAGCAAGAAAACAAACACATAATGACTTTAATGGTTAAAATGAATTCCCAGGTCCTGACATTCTCCCCCCAACCAAATTGGCTTTGTCCTCAAGGCAATTTAAAACTGAAAGTCAGGGAATTGGGAAGAGATGTAACTTTAGTCCTTCCAAGTTTCATCATTCGATGATAAGTTCGCCTATTTAACCATAGCCTGCACCAATGCTCAGTTGTTGCACTTGACAATGCGACAAGCCACCACTGCCACCAGTTCAACTTTCAATTGACCATCAAGACCTGTCAATAGAAGATACAGCAACACATCATTAGTCTCTCCCACAACCTTCTTTAGCAATGAGACATGGAAGACAAGGTGTATAGTTGACCCCACAGGTAATTGAAATTTATAAACCACTATGCCAATCATAGCAAGCATAACAAAAGGTCCATAGCATTTAGAGGTGACTTTGAGATTCTTTCGCAAAGCCATAATATCTGTCCTTAAGGTTGCAACTTTAAATAAATTATATCACACACTTCAAAACTTTGTTCACTTTAGCCTTGATTAGCAAAATACTTCTTTTGCTCCTACACTTTACCAAGGTAGTCTTTAAGCAAAACATTGAGGTGGTCTTGTTCACGAGGAAAAGTCTCAATAGTTGCGACCTGAGATTGTTGTGTTGGTAATTCAGTAAGATAGAAAGGGTCAGAACCATAGACGACTTTGAAGGGTAGCATCCCATCAGTAGAATGTTGGCTGCTATTATACCAATATTCAGCTAAGTAAAGCCATTTGGCCCAATTTCTGAGCCTATGATAGGTCTTTCACCACAAATAAGTCTCAACACAATGATTTAACCTCTTGGTTTACTCGTTGGACTAAGGATAGTAAAGCTCATATGCAGTTCAGTCCCAAGCATTTTGAATAACTCCTTGTAACACCAATTTTGCCTGGTTTTACCATGTTATATCCTTATTAGAACCGTCACATTTTTCTAACCACGATCATATACCTGTTGTGTGCATATATTACGTAGGATTCGTTTTATAAGAGAAAATGTAAAAATAAATAAACAAATAGTTGATTATGCTTTAAGTAAGCTTAATTAATACTAAGCAAGTTTAAGTTAATATAAACCTAAATTAAGCTTAATTATAATTAATTTAGACTGAACGTGATTAATAATAATTAATTACAATTAATTAACACCAATCAAGATTAATTAAACCTTAAACGTAACTAGTTGGTCCATAATCGCGATTAAGGTTACTTGTGATTAATTAGTATTAATTGTGATTTATTAAACCCTTAAACTTAATTAATGGTTAAGATTAGGATTGATTAAAATTAATTCAATTAAAATAAGAAAATAAAAATAAAAAGGAAAAGATATTTTATTAAAATGATAATATAATGAGATATTTTATTTTAAATTATAATAAATATTGTTAAAGTATTATTACTTAAAGAAAGATAAATAATAAATATTAATAATGATAATAGTAATAATAATAATAATGATGATATAACAATAGTGATAATAATGATAAAAGTAAATAACAAAGTATAATGGTAAAACAACAAAAAAAAAAAAAAGGGAAAGATACATAGATAGTAAATGGTGATGAAAGAGAAGAAAAAATAAATAAATAAATAATAAAATGTGATGATAAAACCAAAAAAAAAAAAGAGGAAGGGAAAAGATAATTAAGGATAATAATAAATAAATAAATAAAAAGCAAAAGGAAAAAAATAAAAAAAAGAATAATAATAATAAATGGATAAAGTAATATTAAAATTGAAATATTATTATTGTTAAAAAAAAAAGCGAGAGAGAAAGATAAGTAGGACATTTAAATTGGATTTGGGAACTCTCAAGAGAGAACTAGGGAGGTCGAGAGAGGGAAGAGAGAGGAGAGAGAGAAGGAAAAGGAAAGAAAGAAAAATTGGAAAAATTAACCGAGGATGCCTACGCATCACATTCATAACCTGCATGTTGAGATTAGGCAAAAGATTGCTTTAAGTAATGTTGATTATAAGCTTGCTGCTGATGTGCATCATCAAGATAAGCGTAGGTGATTTTGTCATGGTTCGCATTCATCCTGAGCGATTCCCTAAAAATAAGCCCAAGAAGTTGCAAGCTCGAACTATTGGGCCATATCCCATCATTGAAAAACTTGGACCTAATGCATATTTACTTAATTTACCATCTGACTTGAATTTAGTCCTATTTTCAATGTGGAGGATTTGACACCTCATCGAGGTACTTTCGAGCCTCTTTCTCTGCCTTCTAATCTCTCTGTAAGTACTGCTATGCCAAGCCGCCTACTTTTGTTCCACGTGTTGAGGATGTCGAGATTATCCTAGATGATGAGTATGTTTCTTCTCATAGAGGATTTCAACACTTGTTCAGTAGAAAGGTCGTCCCACCTCTAATGCTACTTGGGTTCTTGAGAATGATCTTCGATTGATGGATCCTGAGTTACTTGATGCTTTCTTGGCACCTTCCTCAACGGAGTCGAGTTCTTTTCAACCAAAGGGAAATGATGCAGTTGTAGTTGCTGATAAGGATTTCTTTTCCTAGAAGAAATTTCGAAATTTGTGGTTCACGTAGGATAGGATTTATTATACAGTTATTAAATTTTATCTTATTTAAAACGTGTTAGTTATATGTTTATTTTTCAGTTATTTCCATAATTATCTGTTAGTAGTTATTTTCATTTCTATTTAGGTTTTGTTAAGCTCTATAAATAAAGCTCGAGACATTGTTATTTTTCAAACTTGTTATGCAATTGAATATTGATTTTAGAATATCTCTTGAGTGGATTCTCTTATTTTTCGAGTGGATTCCCTAGTGTTTTTAGTTGTCAGGTGGATTCCTGACTTAGGTTGTTTTCCATTCATACTCACCCTACATCAATAATTTTAAAAAAAATTAGGACATAAACATGGTTAGGACACTATATATATACATACATATACACACTCAAAAGAAAGAAAATACTTGACAATTTACGAAGGACCTCAGAAGTACCAATAACCCATCATCGTGCACCGTGCTTTCTTAAAAGAATTTGATTAAGAAAGATCCAAAACTAGAAAGTTTTGTACATTTCATTCTTTGATTCTTTTTTTCTTATTCTTTTTATTTCTTTTTCAAAATGTTTTTTTGTGTGTACGATGACTCTTTGAAAACCTCTAGGAATGAACAGAAATTTAAAAAAAAAGTTAATTTTTGAATTCTTTTAAAAAATATTGAAAAATATCTAAACGTGTCCGAACAGTGTTGAACACTTCTGATCCACATGTCTAACACGCGTGTCTAATTTTTTTTTTCAATTTTTTTTTTGTTGGACACTTTTTGTCGTATCTGATACATAGCCGTCGCTTGTTGGACGCGTGTCCGTATCTAACACGTATCTGACACTTTCTACCTTCATTTTTTCCTGTGTCCGTGCTTCAATGCTTATATTGTAAATTCCCATGAAATTTACAAAATACATAACAAATGTTTTTTCTTACTAGCATTTAAAATAGCATACAAAACATCAAACCACTTTACGATCACAACAATTAACACTTCCATAGCACCTAAAATACATAGATATAGACACCAGACACAGACAAGACATGACACAAACATAAGGACACGTAGATTCTCAAAAAATTAAGACATGAATACAATGAGGACATGACTATAAAATATATATGAGATATTATATATGTGTAATTTAGATATTTTCAATAACTTTATTATTTTTTCAACATATAATTTATAATAATTATTATGGTATTTTATGATATAATTAGTATTTTGTTAAGAATTTTAAAAGAATATTATATATAACATAATTTTTGAGAAATTATACATTAAAATAATTAATTGGTTCACAAAAATTAAAGTAGTTAACATAATTGATAAAATAATAAATATTCATTAATTATAATTTTTTGACTATCAAATTATTCATTAGTATATTAGAAAAAAATATTATGTGTATGATTTTTAATAAATTTAAAATTAATTTTATACTGTTTATATATATATATGTATGAGACACATTAATTAAAAATACTAGACGCATGTATTGAAAGTATTTGACATGTTTGTTCGAATTTTTTTATCTTAACTTTTTAGTTGGACACATTTTAGAGCACCCAACACATGTCTAAAGAGTATCGAACCATATGTCTAAAGAGTATCGAATGAGTGTCGTATCCAACACGTATATACGATATGGACACGCATTATTTTGAAAGTGTCCGTGCATCCCAGTATAGCACCTAAATTGCAAAAATGTGTTTCTTCCTACTGGTATATAGGACTTACATGGCAAAACAGAACTAATAACACCCACAAACTTTGATGTTTTCAAACCAAAATCACCTTCTAACCATAATATCCACTACAAATTTGAACTTCAAAATATATATACTCTGGTGCCTTCAACCAACCTTGAGCTGAAACACTGTCATTTCAGTTGATGAGACCTTAGTAGCTGAAGCTATTTCGACTCCAAAACCTTTGATTTCTCCGTATGAAAATTAGCTTTGAACCCCAATAACGAACTGCACACATATTTCAACTTCTAAAAAAGGTTATCTGGTGTCGTCAACCATGCTTTCACTAATCAACCGCCAATTCGAGCAAAGAAATTTTTGTAGCCCAAGCAATTTATCTAGTTGATCCTATGAACCATCGCTTTATATTATACCAACTCGTCTATCACTGTCTCAAAAATCTAAATGTCACTTACTCATCCACCACCGGCTTAATGTACATATTAGTCTGAGACTGAGATCGAGTTGTGCACTTATGGTTCTTTGGGAATGGAATGACCTTTCATTTTTTTTTTTTTTTGCAATTTCAAATTTCAAATTCCAAATGCCCACCAAACCCTAAAAAAAACCCTATCCCCAAATTTAATAGTTTTTTAATAGCAGGTCCCATGTGTTTTTGTAAGATCGGACATGTCTGGAAAAAAATAATTTGGACATGTGATGACCTCTAATTGTATTTTAAAGCAAGCTTATAAGTCGGTGTAAGAAATATAAGAGGATTGATTTAATCCCAATATGATTTAGTTGTTTTGTATTTTGTCTCTCTCTCGTAGTTTTAATTTAAACATTAAGCTTCCTTATAATTTTTAATTTTTACATTTTACTCCCTTAGTAAAAATTATGTTAAATTTATTAATAGATATTAATTAAAATTATATTGTTTTGTAATTATTAATTTTTTTCTATCAAAATTAAAGAAATATGTTATATATCTCTCAAACTAAATTTCATTGTATACTTAAGTTGTATTTCATATTATATTTTTTACAGTCTTTACTATTTTTAGTGTATTGCATATGTTACTATACAGGTGTTAGATATAATATTTATGCCTAATTTCTACATGAAGATATAATTAAGTTCTTACGATCCTAAAACAATATAGCTGTAGCCAATTTCTATTAGTAAATTTAACAAAATGTTGTCAAGAGAGTTAGTTGCCAAAATTATGAAGTATAAGAGAGTTTATTGTTCAACTAAAGCACATTGGTTAAACACATTTAACCTAATATAAAACAATAACTTTTGTGAAGCAATATAATAATCTATAACAACAATTTTCGTAGTTTTTTTTTTTTGACTGAAAATAGATTTTATCATTGACTCAAAAGATCATTACATAGAATTCGTGAAAGAGCTTCTAGGGGGTTGCTTTGCCAGTCTAGGGGACATGTACCCATCCTAGACTGAATGGCAACCTAGTTTGCCGTCAAGTTGGCAATTCTAGGGATTTAACTACAAAAACAGTTAGACATTCCATGAATAAGACGACGGATGTCTTGGATGATGGGTGCCATTTCCCACAGACCTTTCTTAGACTCCTCATTAAGTGCTTCGATCACCTGCTTAGAGTTAGTTTCAATGATTGTGCTAGCAACTCCAATAAGTTTGGCAAGAAATGCAGCGTTGAGGACAGCTATTGCTTCAGCCACAAGTGGTGATATTGTTTTACACTTCTTTGTTGATCCCAAGATAATTTGCCCATCGGAGTCTCAACAGATAGCTATGTATCCAGTCTCTTATAAGATGTGATCGAAGGACGCATCACAATTAATCTTGAAAAGTCCTGGGCTGGGAGGGATCCATTTAGGGGTTTCTTGGGGTGTTGTAGTCATCTCAGTTTGGTGTGCTACCGAGAGCTGTGCATAGTCATTGAGTAGTTCTTTGGTTCGCCTGATGGTGGATGCCGAGTTGGGGGTTTTGTATTGAAAGACACTCTCATTTCTGGTTTTCCAAATTTGCTAACAAAGCACGACCACCTCAGGGATTAGAGGTTCTGTCTTGGCCTTGAGAAAAGAGTTTGTGATATTCTCCCACCAATTCCCAAAAGATGGGAATCCTCTATGATCAGGGGCATAACCCAAGCTACTGGCGAACCATGTGGCTTTAGCATGTGGGCAGAAGAATAATACGTGTTCCGTAGTCTCAGGTTCCTCTTCGTAAACAGGGCAAATCCGAGTGGTTTTTATTCTCCTTTGACATAGATTATCCTTCATGGGGAGCCAATTATGAATTGCCTTCCATATGAACATTTGAACTTTTGGGGGAACTTTTAGCTTCCAAATCTACCTCTAGGTGGTTGGCTTAAGCTGTGTCGCACTTTCCGCTCTCCCAAGTTTTTTCCACTCCAAGGATAACCTATAATAGCCTGAACGTACATTGTATTGGCCACCTCTATCGAAGTGCCATATTAGGGAATCCTGTCCCGGCCACTTACTTAGTGCTATGTTTGAGATTGCCTCAGCTTCACGATGTGGGAACATAGAACGGATTAGATTTGTGTTCCATTCTCCACCATCCTTGATCATGAGATCTTTAACAAGAAGAGCTTCAAGTTCTGTTGGTCTTGTGCTGGAGATTGTAAAGGATGGTAGGTCAGAGACCCAAGCCTCTTCCCATATTGGGACAATATTCCCATCTCCAATAGCCCATCTAACCCCTTTGCTTAAGAGCCCTCTGCCTTGTTTAATGCTTTGCCAACCCCATGATTCTCTGTAAGAGTCTTTGGCCTTAAGAAAAGAGGATGCTGGGAAATATCGTCCACGCAAAATTTTTGCCTAGAGATAATCCGGTTGTTGAATCAATTTCCACTTTTGCTTGGCTAGTAAGGCAATATTGAATGACATCAAGTCCTTGAAACCGAGTCCCCCTGCTCCTATTTGAGCCGTCAAACTCTGCCAGGATGCCCAATGCACTTTTCTCTCTGTATTTTGTTGACCCCACCAGAAATTGGAGACTATTTGATTGAATTTTTGACAGAAAGCTTCTGGCAGTTTGAGGACAGACATCACATAGACTGGGATGGAGGTAGCCATCGCTTTGATCAATGTGGCTCTACCTGCTTGAAATAAAAGCTTCCATTTCCACATTTTGAGTTTGCCTTCTACTCTTTGAATGAGATAGTGCAAAGCTTTGGTTTTTGATCTGACCAATTTGATGGGTAGGCCCAAGTACTTCTCCTTAGAACAAAGGGAACTCACGTTCAAAATATTTTGGATAGCTTCCTTAAGGGCCTGTGGAGTGTTGTGGCTGAATTCTACCCCTGACTTGTTGTGATTGATTGCCTGGCTTGAGGCTTCACAATAAGATTGAATTAACGCAAGGAATCTCTCCTCCTCTTGTTTAGATGCTTGCCCAAATAACATCGTATCATCTGCAAAAAAGCCGTGTGAATGGGGCAATGGGGGGCTATGGATAGCCCAGCTAAATATTGGTTCCCCACAGCCTTAGAGATTATACGGGAAAAGATATTAGAAACAAAGAGAAACATATATGGGGATACTGGGTCACCCTGACGTAACCCTCTTGATGGAAAAAAAGTGGCGGACGGCTTTCCGTTCACCATGATTTGGTATGAGACCGTAGTTATGCACGCCATGACTCTGTCGATCCACCAAGTAGAGAAACCATATCGGGTAAGAACCTCTTTAAGAAAGCTCAATTATACTCTGTTATAGGCTTTATGCATGTCTATCACCAACTTCCGGCCGATCAACTTGTGCAACTTTGCCTATAAAGTTATTTCAAAGATCATATCTAACAGGCTCAAGCAGTGGTTACTCGAACTCATTTCCCCTTTGCAAACAGCCTTTATTCCCGGAAGAACTATTCAGGATAATGTTCTTATCACCCAAGAGGCTTTCCACTCACTTAGAAATAAGAGAAAAGGAAGGACAAGAATGACAATCAAAGTAGACATTTAAATGTCTATTTCATAGTTTAATTTGAAAGCCAAAACTTTTGCCGCTAAATGTCTTTTTTCTTCTACAGTTATTGTGCTTTATTTGCCGACTCAACAACTATGTTGACGAAAAAAATTTATTTACATTTAAGGCTTTTCAGGGGGTGTTTGCTTTTGCTGTTGTGTGTTATTGTTGTTAATAAAAATAAAAAAGTAGGTTGAAATGGTATTTGCTTATTTTTTTTTAGGGGCTGCTGTTGGTGATATATTGTAGACACAATTACTGATTAGAAAATATGGACCTTTTACTTTTTGTTTTTACAAGCAACTGATGAAAAGATTAATTATCAAAATTAATCTTGAAAAAGACATGCCGCACAGAGGAGACATATTGTTCACTGTGCAAGGCTGTAGGCCGTATGGAGAGAGATAAGCATTACAAATATTGGCTTTGTTTTTTTTTACCGAGAAAGAAAGAGAGAGAGAGAGAGACAGAGGCTCTAAGCTTTAAAATAATTTTTTTTTCAATTATTCTATATGGAGATTGGTAGAGTATAATAAAATAATATTTAATTGATTAAAAGTTTTTATAGGCATTATATGCAATATAAAAAGAGAATTATCATAAATATGCTCACTTGTTTATTTTAGTTTTTTTTTGTTGTATAAAAAATTATTTACATAATAAAGTTAATAATATTTTTAAGTACAATTATTTATATAATAAAAATTATAATATTTTTTCATAAAATATAGTTGATTTTTAAAGTACACATTCAATAAATTTTTATTTATTAATATATAAGATATATTTTTTTTAAGATTAATTTAGAATAACTAACTAAAGGTAAAAAGATTATTTATTATAAATAAAATATTCAAAAGGGTTATTTTATTAGTTGATCAACAACTATAAATATTGATTTAACTAAATATTATAATTTTATTTTATTTATCAGTAACAGTAATAGACAATAACAATCAGCAATCAAAAATAGTAATCAGCAATCAATAACAGTAATAACAATAACAAACATCAAAACCAAACACCCTCTCAGTGTATGATGTATCACGACACAAACAGCAAATGCTCTGAGTAGGGCAAAAGCAAAAGAAGGATGACACAAAATAGGACGATAGCTTCAACGTAACAGGCTGCAACATTCAATCGTTACTCTGAATATGTAGAAAACCATCTTTTCCATTACAAAGGGAAAGGTCGTATGACTCCAGAAGATAATGCCTACCAATTGTAGCGCATGCATTCCATGTCCAATTTCCAGGAGATAGTGTCCAAATTTTGTTTTTACTATTTACAAAACATTCCGGGCTAATGCGGTTCCTCTACCTCTCCCTCTCTCTCTCACTGTCTCTCTCTAAATGCTTAAAATGAAGCGGTATCTAGCAGCTAGGAGTTGACAGACCAATCATAGTGTTGGTAAACAACGTTGACAGGACCTCCATCTGCCAACAGATGGGTAAGAAGACCTGCTTTACTTGCATCCAAGTAATTCATAACCCACTTGAGGATGTCTTTCTCTTGTCCAAAATCCACATTGAACCTGCAAGACAAAGAAAAAGAAAAGGTATTCCAATGCTCAGATGTGCAGATTCTGCTTTAGATGGACTTTCCAATCATATACTGTGCGAATGAAAAGCCCAAATTTAGAGCAAACACTTCTCTGCCTTACCATTTAATGATCCGTGTGAGATGAACTGTTCTCTTTGCCAAGTCCACCTCCATTCCACCTCTTTGGAAGAACTCTCTAGCACAGTATCTTAGTTCAGATTCAATCCCTTGGGGTTTGAAAAATCTCACTGCAGGGCTCGACTGCGTCCCATTGCACAGTCCAAAATGAATTAGTGGATTCACCTTAGGGACAACAATCTGTCATTTTATAAACATAAGAAATCACATTATCACGAATGTTACTCTAAAAATAAGCTGAGTTCTCAAGGAAATATATTAACAGTTGAAAGTTTAGATATTTATATTTAAAGATCTAAAGTTCATCCTGTGGGAGTGGGAACGAGAAATTGGTGGGAATGAAAAAGGGTAATTACTTTCCCTGTCCTATAATTCACGGTTTAATGGAGCCCAGAAAAACGGTGTAACCATCACACGATTAACTCAAATTGATATTATTCATAGAGTCATGATGGAAAATTGCTTACCTCTAACCGCTTGTCTCCGTTACCGAAGGGTTTCATCAAGGAGTAGGGAGATCTTCGATTGTTTCTGAGAATGCCATTCTTTATGGTGTTAAGAGAGTAAGGATATCCTCCTACAATGTATTGGAAATCCATGGAGAATGATCTCCTGTCAATTACCCCTTCCGGGCTGCCCACTCTAATTATGGCATGGATAACCATGGCATTGTGCAAGTTCAAAAAGAAAGACACTTTCTCATCTGCCGAGAGATCCAAGAGATCCACCCTCTGGAGATCTTGAGTCAGATTGACATATCTACATCCATGCATAAATAGAGAGAAAAAAATTAAGTACAAGTCTTCCAATCTTTGCTTTGCACCATTAAATTAAGCTAACACACAGAATTATATAAACAACAATACCTTCGAAATTCTTCGCTACCACTGATGGTAGCATAATTTACATGGCACCTGTCATCAGAGGCATATGACTCTAACAATGCAGACATGATCTTGTAGAGTGTTTGGCCAACTACAACTGCAGGTTTGGGCTCATTGTCATTCGTGGATCCCCGAAAGTTGAAGCACTTGGGAATGTAAGGTTCATGCTCGAGGAACCGATAGAAATGGTTGCCATCTTCAAAATCATTTTCCCTGCGCGAATAAAAAATAAGCACAAACTTCAATTTTCATGCAAAAGAAACCTACAAGACTTTTTTGAGTGTCCCCCTTGTGAGCAACATGTTGTTCTTACCCGAAGACATGATGAATGAAGTGCTTCCTGGCCAGATGCTTACAAATCTCAACAGCCTATGTATGTTAGTCATAAAAAATCTCTTGTCATTATGATATTAGAAAAGAATTACAATAACATAAACAAAATTTTAAAAAAAAAAGAAAAAAAAAACAAAATGCAAAGGTACAGGACTGATGCAATGCAGCCAATACATATAAATATGTATATATATTGGACAAATCCAATGCAGCCAATCCATATCAATTAATCAGTAGCAAATGAGCTAATATTATATGATGAAGTCACTCATATTAGTGAGTTATTACCTCAAACTCACGGTACAATGATGCAAGAAAAGGAAGAAAAAGAATAAGCATAGTGATTTTCAAAAATCTTCAACTGAACCCTACAATTTTGTTGAATTAGATTGATACCTTTTTTTTTTTTTCCTCAACAAAGACATATCAAATCATAAAACATTTCTTGACAGTGTAAAGACGTAATAAAGCTGTTGTTTGTGATGACTATTTTTTAACTTTTTTTTTCCTTAATTTCATTTGTAATTAAAAAAAAGGAATAATTACGTACAATTAGCAAGGAATTAAAAGTAGCTAGATACCACTCGAGGTAGTAATCTAGTAGCAATTCGACGTATTTTCTCCACTTGTGACTCGGTTCGACTTCCAGTAGCAGTGTGTGGAGCTTTGACTCCTGATGTATCCAACAATGACCATGAGCTACGCACCTATGGTTCTAAACTCAGTAATCGCCGTAGCCAGTTTGGGAGAATTACGTTGAGACCTAACAGTGCTCAAGTGGTTAGTCGACCCCTATGAGAGTTGTTAAATGAAGTGTTTAAACCAGAATTATTCTGATTTCGGCCCAATGATCGAATGACTAACATGCCCGTAATAGATTTTTGCCGACCCAACCAGTTGGAATAGAAAAAATTGTGGACGTTTTTTTTTTTTTTTGGCTTTTTCTGTACCAGAATTTGAATTGAGTTGTTAGAAACTCATTTGTGCCATTTACATATAAGTTCTTACAGAAAAAATTGCAATCCGTGTCATCGGTCCCTGGAGTTCTTACTATGTGCATTCCCCCCCCCCCCCCAAAAAAAGAAAGAAAGAAAAAGAAAAAGCTGTAGCACACATGTATTACTGTTGCCAAGTCCATAATTGTTTCCAAAAAAAAGACAAAAAAAAAAAAAAAGCCAAGACATCTGGGAAATCTATCATAACAATTAGCCCTAACAACTAACAGAGAAGCCTCACAAATAGCTATCAATATCAATGATTGTTTGGTTCCCTGGCGTTCTCTCTTGGTTACTTGCTTTTCTATGGAATCATTCTTCCACGCTGTGTTGCCTTAGTCCAACTCACGAAAAAGCAAGGAACTTCATTTTGTTAGTTCTTTTTTCTTTTTTTGGCCCCAACAGCCAAAGAACTTTTCATTTAAAAAAAAAAAAAATCAAAAAGTGAAGCTACTTTTTGGTACTTTTAAATTTTTTAAATTAATATTTTTATAATGTAGCAAACTTTTTGTAAAGTGTTTTTGCTTCCAGCTGCTGAAAAAGAAAAAGAAAAAACAGAGAGAGAGAGAAATACTTTACACAGTAATAATTTAAGAAATATGACATATAAGAAATTGGGTACGAAAAATTCTCCAGGTGTAACCTGATTAGATAAATAGATGTATTATCCATATAATTTATTGGGCGAAGATAGGGATAAGTAAAATGCAACTACATTGAATTTTTTTATAAAAAAAATTTTGAAAAAAATTATAAAATTAAAATTTAAAATTAAATAAATTTTATCTTAAAATTTAAAATATAAATTTCACATGATATAAATTAAAATAAAAAAAATTTCTTCAAGAAAAATTTCCTTCTTAAAAATTCCAACATAATTAAATTAAAAATGTAACTGATTATACTTTATAAACTGCATCCAAACACTTTCTCCGTACAGGGTCAGGTGCACAATCTTTGCCGTAATTTATTGGTAAAGTTTATGAATAAAAAAAAAAACAAAATTTCCCCAGAGCATTGCTTTCGTTTTCAAGCGGCACTAGCTAACGTCTTGGCCGAGCTTGAAAAGTCAACCAGAAAACTAGGACAATTTTTAATTGAAATTGAACAAATCAAACGCCTTCCTTAAAAGTCAAAGATCGGCACGTTAAATGGTCCAAAAAAAAACCTCAAAATCATATGTGGGATATTTCTTTTAATTATTAATTAAAGACCGTGACACTGCAAATTATATATAAGAGAAAATAATTCTTGTAACTTCATTTCGCTGAACAAAGTATTTTAGCCGTAAATTTTTAATTTAAATAGTATTAATAGTATGTTAATAAGTATAAAATCGAGATTTTAAACTCTCGACCTCTTTAACTATCATCTTTTTCCTCTTAATCTAAATTTAAAAAAAAATTAAAAACAAAAAGTATTTTGACGTTGTCAAATTGTTCATTAACGTTGACAATATAATCATATTTAGTAATAGCTCAGCACTCCCTTATCTCCTTAGCTAGTTAGTAGTTTATATGAACATGGAAAATATTAATACTTTAATTTAAATTATTTAATTCCTGAGCGTATTTATCACGTAGACACTCACGTAGCATGAACAATGGAGGGAGTAATTAATTATTTATTTATTTCTAAGTAATTATTAAGAACAAAAAAAAAATAAATGAGAAAAAGCAACATTAATTTAATTAATAATAAATGCAGAGTCAGTGTATAACGACGCACCTTGTTCCTGTCGCAGACCAGGTGGTGAATCAGCACCTCCACAACGGCGGTTCCGGCGAAGCAGTTCTTAACTATCTTCATCTTCATCAGGCGGTCCTCAATGGGCACTCTCTGCCTCAAGAACCTCACAATCCCCACCATCTCGTCCGGAGATTCCTCCTCCGGATCGTCGAACCCGTAAACCGGCGGTGCGGGTGCTTCGCCGGAGCATTTCATACGGAGGAGCTCCTTCAACCTCTGCTCAAAGGCCCCACTGTTTCTCAGCGAATTCAACGCCACCAATCCTCCGAACAGCTTCTCGTTGAAGAAAATCTGTGGCACTTGACAGGTCCCTGTTCTCTCAATCAGCTCCTTCTCTCTTGTTGGGTAGACATCGATGTTGATTTCAACGAAATTGAGTCCCCTCTCTCTCAGAAATGTACGGACGGCCGTGCAGTCCCGGCAATTCGACCTGGAGAAGAAGCTTATGCGGCCCTTCAGCTGGTCTTCCTCGTCGTCGCCCGTTTTGAGCGTGACCACGACTTTGAGGCCCGATATGTTGAATTCGGTGACGTCGGAATCGGGGTTGGCCCATCTCAGGTGACCGTCGTCGTCGTCGTCTTCTTTGAGATTGAGAGAGGACAACCGCTTGGCGATGGACAACGATAAGCTGTTGCTTCGCTCTTTGATGAATTTCCCAATAGAAGGCATGCCCATGGGGAAACCACTACTCTCTGACATGGATTTTGATCGGAATTCGATCAGAACGTTGCCGTTTTGCTCTGGAATTGGAGGTGAAGAATAAGAATAAGAAGAAGAAAAGGAATGTGAGAGGAGGCCCGGGGGTGCTTCTGGCTTCGGTAGCCGAGAGTGGGGCTGGATGATTTCACGACCGCCGACGCCTTCTTTAATAATAATATTGCCGTTACAACGATGATTATCCGTATCTTCCTCTGTAATTGAATCCAAAGAAAGAGAGCCAGAAACCTTGTTATCTGATTCTTGTGCTTGTCGTTGTCTCTGCTCCTCCTCCTCGATCTCAATTTCAGAGAATCCTTCTACTTCTGGCTCTTCTTGTCCTTTCCCAAGTTGAGGTTGAGGTTTCCCTTCGATAATATTATTGTTAGACTTCCCATTTTGAATACCATGATGATTCCCGATTTCGTCGTTGGTATTCAAAATTTGAGAGACATGGTCATCACGATCTTTTTGCTGGGAGAGAATCTCGATGTGGGCGTATCTTTTTCCTGTCGTTATGGCTGGATGCGCAGGCGCCTCCTCCTCCTGCCCCTGCTGGGGCTCCGCCGCCTCGTGATCATCATCATTATGATTTTTAATATTTTCGAGGTTTCCATTCGTTGTGAGCATCATCGGAGTGGGAGGCACTTTGTGTTGTCCATCTGATGGCTCCATTTCTCAAAACAGAATATATTACAAGGTGAGTGGAAGCACGCGGACACGAGATTTTCCCTTTCACATAATAATAATAAAGGGAGAGAGAAAATGGGTCATCCTCCTACAGAGAGAAACAGAGACAGAGAGAGAGAGAGTTAAAGTTGAGAAGACAGGCTCGTTGGTATCGGATGGAGGAGACGGGTTTTATGCCTTTGGGGAGACGCGTATGTGCCGTGGAGGGATGTATTAGAGTAAGTATATATATTTTAAGTATTTTTATTTTTAGTAATATTTAATTAAAATTATAATTGATATTTTTAAAATAATATTAATAATTTTTAAAATATAAAAATAATAATTATTTTAAAAATATTAATTTTCATTTTAAAAATATCAATTATAATTTTAGTTAAGATACGACTCAAGACAATAATATTCGAGACAGTAACATTTTTTTTCTATTAATGTTTTGCTATTTAACGCAACTTAATTAAATTCCCCTCAATCTGATGTTCAATAAAAATCCCCCTCATTCATTAATCATTAACCATCTTGCCTTTTTTCTTGTTACCATACAATCGTTAAGATTTAACAGGAAGATCATGTCTTTCTGATAACATTTTAGTGATTTAAAAAAGGTTTTTATATTGAAAGACAAAAGTGTTGAATTTTAATATTAAGAAAGAGTCTAGATACGAGTATAAAAAAGTATTATTTTTATTACTTACTCTACTATCTAATTTAATTTTTTAATAAACAAAAAAAAGTGGAAGATATCTTATAGTCTTTCATGATTTTTTCTGGTCAAGAGGGTTGGCAATTTGGCATCCGTCATTGCCGTTATCCATTAGATTTGTTGTTTATACTGATGACCCGGTTCTCACCCCCCAAAACAAAATGGTTGACCAAGCTTTAACATCACAAACGGTATACAGAAGGATGATTTTTCCTTTGAAATTTTAAATTTATATTCTGCAGTTACTTCTACTCATAAATCTATTTCACTACATAGAAAACACATATTTTAATTTATTGGCTTTTTTTTTTTAACAAAAAAACATAGGTGTCCGTATGCAACTGGTCCTTTGTTATTGTTTCCCTTATTTATTAAAAAAAGTTGAGTATCTATACGCTGATATCCATACTTCATATCCATATTGTGACGAATTTATTTATTTCTATGATAAGACTTATTGTTTTTATAATAAAAAATATTATATTATTTTTTTGTTATAAAAATAATAAATTTTATCACAAAAACAAATAAATTCATCACAATTTAAATATTAAATATGAATACCAATATATATATATATCAATTTAAACTCATTTATTAATTTGTTCATTTGTCAACGCTGAACAAATCAATGGATTCACTAAAAAACAAAAAGGAAATTCCATAGAAGATTCTCTCGTTTCTTCGGTTGCTATAATCCCACCTTTTTGGGTTCATTTTCAGACATTGAGGAAAATTATTTAGAATTTGTTTCCCACAAAAACAAACAGATCAAATAAAAAGAAAAATAATGCCATATTTTTAAAAAAATGTTGAGGGATTTTTAGTTCCAATAACGAATCCCAGAAAAGGGGGTGCGGCTACAAACAAAAAGTGTGGTGTACCGAATTGCATTCCGAAAAATATTTTATTAGTTATTTTTGAAAATTAAAACAAAAATTTGAATTGGAATTATTCTAAATTTTATACCTTTTACCTTAAATTCTTAAATTTTTTAAAATTGTTCCTTTAAAATTTTATTTCAAAAAATAGTAAAATATTTATGTATATATCAATAGGTATATTTTGCATGTACCTAATTGTTTTCAAGGAAAATTATAAGAAAATGTATTCCACACGGAATGTGGTGGTTGACGGGGTCTCTGCATGGTAGTCCATTTTGACAAGATTTGTGAGTGGAGACCACGGTTGGTGGCATGGTGGAAGGTGATACCATGGCAGGTAGGTAGGAACCCCATAATCACGGTGGAGGGATGCCACTTTACGTGGCAAAGCGGTGGCAGTCCCACCTTTCAAATGTTGGCCGGCTGATGTACTTTTAAATTTTAGTAATAAATATTAACTCTCAGTAGTTTAAATATACGCAGACCAGCAAAATTGAAAAACAAATTTTTAGGAGTTTAGAATGATGTTTATGAATTGTGCAAATAATAACATTTGAAACGGAAATCATTCATCAACATAGGAGAATTGAACAAAAATCAACTATAGATTGACCCGCGCGTAAGACCCATTTATTAGATTTTCTTTTTTCTTTTTTTGTTTTGAAATTTCATATTTTCCTACCAAAAAAAATGTCTATTATTGTGGCGAAAGTGATGTAAATTGCAACAAACATTATAACAGTCTCATTTAGTAATGCATTTCAGCCTACGTTGAAGTGAGTGGAAGCTGATTTGAAGTTAAACACAATTAAAGTACTGTTTAGTAATATTTTGAAAAATCAGGCCCCTCAAAACCAGCTTTTCGAAGCAAGATCTTGTTGTTTAATGGACAAAAATGTCCTTTAAAAAATTTTTAAATAGTGCGACTATGTAAGCCTTCTACTTTTCTTCTCTACACAATCTCTTCCCTGTCAAACACACACAGGATCACTTCCCAAGCTAGCATCGTTGGACACAAAGTTAGAAGAAGAAGGGTCGTCGTCTACCACGGTAGTGGATGCACACCTGCCTCCGTGATGGCTGCGGAGAATCCTCCTTCCACCGCCTTCATGCCCTCCGCTCCCTCCTCCCTTCCCTTTGATACGTCGCCCAATTTGACTCACCATCAATCTCTTCCACCATCCCACTCCCACTTATTGATTCTAGATGACCAAACATCCATTCAGCCTCGAATTTCTAGTTCCTTTGCTTCGGAAACACAAATTCATTTAATTTCTAGTTAATTGATACTCATTTTGAGTAAAAATATGTATATTCAGACCATTCCTCATCTCCAAGGTCTTGCTCTTGCACTTCTAACCTCATTTTTTTTTTTTTTTTTTATCACAATTGGCAAACCCGATTACAAATTACAAAACATGATTTAGGTTTTTGAATATTCAAGATGGGGTTTTGCTTTTTACTCAAAAAAAAAAAAAAAAAAAGAGATGGGGTTTTGGTTGCTACGTGCAGTGGTTTTGGTTTTGTTTTAACTTTCACTTAAAGTTGAAAGATTGAAACCCTGAAAGCTTTATGGATGGAGGATCATAAGTTGAAAGCTTGAATCATATAACTAGTGCAGAGGCTGCGAAGATTACTAGCCCCCTTAATGAACGAACGAGAGCCTAATTTAATTTCTCTTTATCTGATTAGAAAATAGTAAAATTATCAAACTACAATTTTTCCAATTTACTTTAATCACCAAGAAATAAAAAAATATTTGCAGTTGATTCTATTATTATAGTTAGTAAGATATTATTTTTTTGGAATATATATATATCTAAAGAAAATTTTATTTGGCTATAAGATTATGGAGCTTCCGTAACTGTATAGAGGGGGGAGCCACAAGAGCAGTCAATAGGACAAAAGATAAGTGATTGCATATAAAAAATTGTGTAAAAGGTAAGAATGGAATTGCAAAGGGGACAAAAATTGGAAACCACCATAAAATAAGAGCTTAATAGCTGAAGAGTGAAAAAAGTATGGTATAAGTATCCCCAGCCACCCATAAACTCGTTCTCGTCGTTGTGGACCATTGGCGACAGGCGTGAGCATGAAATTCTCTTGGTATACCGTTCGTTTATTTAGCTGTGTTTGAAGCAGAAAACGACCAAATTGTGAATGATGGGTTTAAACACAAGGAGGATAAGAAGATGAATGGGGAAGAGAGGAAGGAGATAAGAGTTTATCTACTCATGTAATGTTCAAGTGTGGCTTGTTCTGAACAAACCATATCTTAATTTTGTAGGTGGCTCAAGTGAAATTAGATGACCTTAATATTAGAAGATGTAAGAGTGTTGGCTATAGAGGTAATGAATGATGTCCCCATAGCACAAATGTTAAATGAAGATGACGAAATCTTGAATGATCATAGCGAAGAAGGTTGTCCCAAGACAAAGAGTGGTGAAAGTGAAGATGAGGTTGCGTTGCCGAAAGTTGGAATGACATTTAAGGACCTTGATGCAGTTTTGGATTTAGCAATGTGTACGGTCGAAAGGATTTGCTGTGGTGAAGTTAGGGGTTAGGAAGAGTGATGACCATGAACCAAAATGTCAAACATTTATTTGCAATAGAGCGAGGTTTCACAAGTCGTGAGGTAAGAATATGCAAAAGCCACGACCAAGTTATATGGTTGGATTCTTGGTTAAGGTGGTTGTCAGAAAGGCAGGGGATAGTTGGAGAGTAACTCGTGTTTGCGATGAACACAACCATACCCTTAGTTCTACCAATTTAATGTTTTTGAAACAAAATCGACGCATACCAAATGGAGTGTGGAGGGATATTGAGAGCAAAGACAAAGTAGGTATTGAACCAACCAAGATTATTAGGTTTGTAGTACTAGAGGCAGTAGGATATGATCAAATGAGTTGTTTGCCTAAAGGCTTATATAATCATATTGATATGGCAAGGCGCGTGAAATAGGCGAAGGGTAATGCAGAAATTGTCAGCCTTATGTTTCATGAAATGCAATAGAAATCTAGAGACCTTTTTATGCATTTGACATAGATGATGAGTGCAAGTTGAGAAATATTTTTTAGGTAGAGAATCGTAGTCGAGTTGCATATGAGGAGTTTGGGGATATAATTTGCTTTGATTCAACATATTTGGTTAAAAAGTATCATATGTGCCCTTTTTCCCATTTGTTGGTGTTAATCATCAAGAACAATCAATCCTTCTTGGATGTGTTTTGTTATGTGACAGGTCAATTAGCACATATGAGTGGGTAATGCGAACTTGGCTAAGATACATACAAGAAAAAAAAACTTGGCGCAATTCTAACAGATCAATGCAGTTCCATTACCAATGCAGTGGAGAATGTCTTGAGTGGTATTCCACACAAATGGTGTTTATGGCATATAATGAGAAAACTGCCAAAAAAGTTGGCAGCTAAGAAGGATTATAAGGCAATAAAATCAAAGTTGAAGAACATAGTTTATGATGCGGGAAGTGAAAAAGAGTTTGAAGAACAATTTCATGAACTCATTGAAAAATACCAGCTGAGGAAGAACAAATGGTTAACTGCATTATATCACACGAAGCACAAGTGGGCACCCATATATTTGAAGGGTATTTTTAGGCTTGTATGATAACCACTCAAATGAGCGAAGACACAAATGCTTTTTTTGATGGCTATGTGAATTCAAAGAGTACTTTGCAGCAATTTGTTGAAACCTATCAGAATGATTGGGTTGAGAAGATTGCAAAAGAAGTGGAAACTATTTTTACTTCTTGAAACAAAGTTGTTCCTAGTGTCGCACATTTTGCTTTTGAGCGACAATTTCAAAGATCCCTAACAAACCATGCCTTCAGTCAGGTACAGAAGGAGGTATTATTTGCTTTATATTGTGAGCTTGAGTCCAATGTTGAGGAAAACAATATGATTTGTTATCAAGTCGATGAGCATAAAACAACAAATGGTGGTGTCAGAAGGCACAATGTGGTGAAGGTCTATTGTAATTTGGAAACAAATGCATTGAAGTGTAGCTGTATGAATTTTAAATCAAAAGGTATATTGTGAGGACATGTGTTTCGTGTCTGTATCAAGAGAGATATTGTGGAGGTACCAGAAGAGTTTGTGTTATGCTGGTGGTACAAGGATGTAGGTTGATGCCAAAGCAAAATTGTCCCCGCGAGTTTCGACAGTGATATTTCAGTGGAGATGCGTAGGATAAAAAAAGTTGAAAAAAATCTTTTACTCATGTATGGATCTCGTTGTAAGTAATGAAGATCTTTATAAGGCTCTTTGCATCTATTTGGTAAATGACTACGGGAAATTATACGCGATCATAAACAATCCCTCCCATAGTAGCCTTACTGAGAATACTGTAAAATTATTTGCAACTTCTAGAATAGCTTCCTTGAATGGGGTTGTCAACTAGAAACATTTGTCTCCCAACAGTTACAGAATCCCCCAGTTATTAGGACCCGTGGCACACCAAAGTCGAAAAAGAATCAATCATCATTTGAAATAGGCAGAAAGAGAAGGCGTGAGCATGTAACCAACAATAGGGACAATATCGCAACCAACCCCAATGAGGGAAATGCGGTGATAGCAAATGTAAGTAACTACATAATTATGTAAGTCTTGGTCAATTGAAGGATCCAATTGTTTATGAAGTGTTTGAATTGGGTGACAAGTATTGATATCGGTATGTGCGAATATATGTTTTCAGGTCCATGCTCTTGGTGTTCCATTATTTTCGCAAGGATTTCATTTCAATGAATCGAACACAGTTCTATTGTACTGGCATGATAGTTGTGGACATGTAGTATAAGTGTGGCATGACAGATTGACAATTAACAATTTAATGCGACATATCTCATCGTACTTCTAATAAATCGGGATTGGATAAAAGAAAAGTTAATGATGTTGTGATTATGATAATAAATTGTATGTTGCTGAGAAACGTTGAAATTTGTACCAGTCATTATTATTTTCTTATGTGGTAAATAGAACATGTGTAGCTAGATCGAAGATAATGTATAAACTTTTCCAATGCAGCCCTCGGGGCAACTTGAAGCTTGCAAATAACTGTTATGTTATTTAATTACAATAATAATCTATGTAATATCCGTTAACCAGAATCCGCGTGTAATTCAAAAACAAAGACAAGCCACACCTTATAAATCGACATGAACCTAGCTGAAGAATGGTATATGAGGGTTTAAACCACACTTGTGAACCTAGGGAAGATACTGATACTTGTTGTCGACCTTCGAAATTGCCTTTTAAAACAAAATTTTGATAGAAATTTACAACCTTACAAAGAGACCACCTATAGCACTAGACGATATGGGTTTTATCCTCATTACAAGCACTATGGAAACAAGCGGAGCATGGGATGAGGGTTTTACACAACAAATTTAAAAAAAAAAAAAAGAGGAATCGATAACTATAACCTTACTGCGACACTACCTGCACAAGGGGATAAGATCAGTTGGATCAAAGGATGCACCGCCATAGGAGAAGTGCTGAAATTATGATGATCTTTCCATTAGGGTTTCTTCTTTTATTTTTTATTTTTTGCAAAAAAATCATAGAAATAGCAATTAAACATTTGTAAATGGGAAATAATCAACTATGTAAAAAAACCACAAAAATAGCAAAAAGTATTTTCTTTTATGTATTACCCTTTTTACCCCTCGTTTATAAATTACACACTAGTCCACTGATGAGAGAAATTACATACAAGTCCCTCACAATCCTAATCAATCACATGTTGCCAGATCCTTACAGCCCCTTAGAAGCCACCTAACGTATAGCCACTTAGTGATGTCCTAAAAAAATTGTTTGCTATTTAAAATATAGAGAACTCTCATTGATTAAATTTATTTCGTCAATTATATGAAAATTTTGAAAACAAAATAAATTAATAATCATGTCTTTTATAGTCATTTTATATATTAGCAGCTCTTCTAACAACAATTTTACTAAACAAACAAAATTTAATTCAATTTTTTCACAACATTTTTATCATTTTCACCAAACAACATAAAACTTTGTGTAACAATACTTTTAACCCTAAGTATTTGCATCCCCAACACTTTATTTCACAGTATTGCCAAACATGACTAACATTTGCAACGGGCTTGTTAAAAAGTGAATTTTAGTTTCATTGCAATTTGTAAGGGTAGCAGTTGCAAATTGCACTATGCTCACTGCTAATTAAGTATTTTTGCGCAGAAAAATCAAAATAAAAAAATATATTATTTTCTGCATGTGAATCCCACCTTTATGCCTATACTATGTCTGAAACCCTTTGACTATGGAACTCTATTTGAAATATGGAAAATTGTAGTCGGACAAACAAGTTTTCAATGTAGGATGGACGTACATAACATAGCATAATGGGTCTTAGGCGGTTTTTTTTTTTTTTGAATTTTTGAAATTTTACCGCCAAATCAGACATGTTTTTGCGATGAGAATGATATGAGTTTGTAATAAAAGTGATAATAGTTTGCAACGGGATTGTAAAAAATGTGTTTTTCTCTGATTGCAATTTGTGTTTATAACTGTTGCAATTTGTTTTATCTTTACTTTTATCAAGTGTTTTAAGCGAGATTCAAATTTTAAAAAAATAAATAAATTTTTTATAATTTTCTAAAGTGCGGCCCACCTCTATGTCTATGTTCCTTTCTATTCTCACAATCTATGTATTAGGACTCTTGAAATATAAGAAAATTTACAAGATTAATATACAAATATATTCTCATATTTTTATATTTTACCAAATTTAGTCTCATTTTTAAAAATTAAAAATTATGTCGTGAAATATTTTTAATAAATATAGTTTGTCGTAAGGCTTTAGCCCACAGCTGCTAATTAAAATGTCGGGGGGTCAAACCTGGGACCTTACCCTCACCAACCCCTTTACTCTACAGATATGCTAGCAGTTTCATTGGACAAAAAAAAAATATATTTTGTCGTCAAAACCTTCTAATCAAAAATATCAGAAATACTGACATTATGTCTTACACAATAAAAATATTACGTGCACAAAAGACAAAAGTTGATTCGGTAGGCTCTAACTACTTAACCATTTAGGTCAATTGAGCTTTATGACAAAAACCCATCCTACCTAACCCAACATCAAAAGATTTTCAAAAATAAAAGATTATTATAAAATAAAATTATCAAGTGACCTTATTCTTTTTTTAGAAATTACATTAGAACTGTCTAATAACTACAAAAACAAAAATTAATGCCCAAAAAATCTACACAATCCCTTTTTTCTTGATTTCCTCCAAAATCCACCATTTCAACACGTCTTAAAAAAAACAAACAAAATAATCCCTGAGTTCTATAATCTCCTTTCAAATCCATACTCTTCAATTAATTAGTTAAAAATCTTCGCGTCTGTGAATTTGATTTTGGGTTGTGCCATGGGCTATAGCAAGATGAGTTGGTGCCGTTTAAAAATGGTGGAGATCAAAAAGGGAAATATGATTACAATAGAGAAGAAGAGGAGGAGAAGCTGGCGGTTTTGCCGATTGCTAATGGTTTCCTGTTTGAAGGAAACTTGTCATAGTTGGCTACGCCCTTGTTTCTAAGAAAATTAGGAGCTTTTATAGCCTAATCTCGAAGATTTAGCTAAGTATTTCCATATTCATCTAATATACTATATAACTTTAATACATAACTCCTCTTTCATCGAGATTTAATAAATTATCTATTTCTGATATAGTTTGGCTTTTCTTAGTTATTATACATTTTTATGTCATTTTCTGAGAAAGATATAGTTTTAGTTAAAAAAAAAGAAATTATTGAAATGCATGGGATGGGCTTGGGTCATAAACCCCAATTGACCTAAACACTTTGGCGGCTAAACCTAGATACCGCATCAACTTTTGTCTTTTGTACACGTGGCATTTTTATTGTGCAAGCAAACAGGATAAGTAATTTTATGGGTAATAACTTTCAATTTTGACAAATTTGAATATGCCAATTGACATCTTATTTATCATTGTTGTTGTTTTTTTTATGTTGTCGACACATAATCTTCCTCCTATTACTTTTTACCCTTTTTTGGCATTGTTTTTTTTTTTTTTTTTTGGTTCTGTTGTAGCATGGTATATTCTTCGCATAGCTTATAATTCACCATATTGTTGTTGGAGGATTGTCTTATTTCTTAGCGGATCGGTTCTACTATGTAGATTATCTTTTCAAACGAATATTTTTCGAAATCTCTGTTGGAAGCTTCTTATTGAGATTGGTTGATAGCCTTCAATTGTTCCAGGTGCTTATAATAGGAATTATTGCTCAAACATTATACGTCCCTAACTTTCTTTAGATTGGTTTTTTCAATTACTGTTCTTATGTCTACTCTAATCTCAACTGCCTTATGTTATTTGTTGATTTGCATGTCTCTCTGTTCATCCCTATTTTATCTTTAATAATAGCTATATTTTTTAAATTATTATTATTGTATTGTAGTAGTAAGTGAGAGAAAAGTCTAGATTTCTTTACATTGATTCTATTTTTATCATGTTTAACAACCAATCGTGCATCCTAATTTTCGTATATTCTGTTGCGATTATTCTAAGGAGGTGTTTGTTTAAGGGATAAATTGGATGGGAATGGGAATCAACTGACTTTTTCCCATTCTTTACGTTTGATTCCTAAAAAAACGATTCCCATTCCCTTAAAAAGGGGAATGTGATCCCTTTAATAAGGGGAATCCTGATTCCCTTATATTTATCGTTAATGATTCCTATTGACTATAACTGTCAGCCTATTAAGACGTTAACAGAAAAAAAAAGACTCTCCAACAAATAAAAACCCATAAAAATCTCTGCAACGGGACGATAAGAATTTGCAACGTAAATCATCTGAAATTCTCAACTAATCGAGAGAAATCCTCAACAAAAATTCACAGAAATCCTATAAATAAGAGCAGTTACTTGCAGAACCAGCCATACTGGCAAAGGGAGAAGAACAATCTCGTTTCAAGTGGTAAGTATTACTTGTTGTTTTTTCCTTTTAATCGTCAACAATTTTTTCTTCCTTTTTTACTTTTATGTTCAGAACAACTCATCTTCTTTTGATGAAATAATTGTTGTTTTTTCCTTTTAATTTCCAACAATTTTTTCTTCCTTTTTTACTTTTCTGTTCAGAACAACTCATCTTCTTTTGAACAGAAATTTTGCTCCGTCAGTGTTGATTGATTCATTGTTGACGTGAAGAACCATAGCTGCTATTATTTAGCTTTTAAAATTATTTTTACAATTCCATCGTAAGTCTCTTAATAAATAAATTCCTCTCGGTCGATTGGAAACTTTCCCATCTGAATAGTCCGCTAGCGAAAGGAAATTAATGCTTGAGCGAGAGTTGAACTTTGTCAGTCTTTATTTTTTATGTAAATTCTGTTTGAGCCTATATTATTATTATTATTATTTTAGTCTTTCTACTTTTTCATAATATTAATTAATTATCCAGTTGCAAGATAGCAATTTATTAGACATGCTCGAAGATTTTGGTGAGTTGTTGGATAATCATTCAATTGACGACCTCTTGCCAACACACAAAATAATGGTTTCCAATCAAAATATTCAAGCTTGATAATAATCATAATAATACAGGTATGAAATAATTCATGTTGTAATTAGTAGATTGCATCTCCATGGTGGGTCTTTCGTTGGTTTCTTATTTGATTTGAACTTGTGCGACTACGGCCATATGCGAATCTTCTGTCTTTAAAATCTTCCTTTTCTTTTTTGTTTCTTTTCTTTTTTGTTTCTTTTTTTTTTGGTACGCTCGAAATTGGACATGCGTTTTCCTCATTTATTTGGCTATGTGGACCGATTGCAGGCCTTGTGGTAGGTGATGGAATAATCTGTTCACTTTTCTTGCATTTTTTATTCTTTCAAGGATTCTAGCCTTTTGTGGAACCAAATCATGCGGACATTTTTTTTTTATTTGGTTCTTCTAATTGTTATATCATGATTGGTGGAATTTCTATATTTGGTGACCTAATGAATTCTATTGCAAAGCTGCAACTAAACGCCTTAAATTGAATTTACTTTGATGACTGCAGCACCATTTATGGATTCTTGTTTAGTTTCATTGGGCTACTACACGTTCTTTCCTTCGCTGTTTTTGCATATTAGCCATTAGCCACTCTGATGCATTGAATATATGTTTTTGTTTCTTTTCTAATTATAGTATTGGGTGTAATTTATATATATATATATATATATATATATATATATATATATATTTCTTTTTTTGTAGATTGGTTCTGTGGTCCACCATGCAACTTTTATGAGTTATAGATAGTTTAGGATGCACTATTTTTTGTTGGTGTTATCTTCACGTGCACACATTTATTGTCTTTATTGTCTTTTTGCACAATTGAGCAGGGTTGTGAGGAGACCAGGCTATCCAGCAATTATTAGTAATAAAGGACCTAGATCTTTTTTAAGAAAATGTGAGTTAAGACTTTTATATGCATTTTTTTATTACTTTGTAGTGATAAAATGAACATATTAAACTAGTTTCCTTGTGCATTTTCTTTATATTTCTCACAAGGCTATGATAGCCTAGTTGATGGATGACCTGCAGTTCGTTGACTATGATATATTGTCTAGCATCCTAGCAAATGTGCACGCAAGTTATTACCTATATCGTATTTTTATAATTTCTTTCTTTACCTTTGTGAAGTGTATACAGAAATGGCTCGTTTAAGAGGGAGGAGAAAATTTCTACTGGTACAATTTATAATGGAGATTACTATACTCATGTACATTATGCATTTTATTTGGCATCAAATGGGTGCACTGATTATGAGCGAAAAATGCATAAGAATGAAGAAAAAAGATAGGAAAAGGTTGCGATTAGTAAAGTTATATACTTTAATAAGAGAAAGCGACGTCGCATGTAAAAGCCAGCTTCGCATGAATAGGCATACATTTAGTATACTTTGCGAGATGCTAGGTGAGATTGGTGGTTTGACTGGTACTCAAAATATTTCAGTGGAGGAGATTGTCGCTATGTTCCTATATATATTATCTCACCATATGAAAAATAGGACAATTGGCTCATATTTCATTAGGAGTGGAGAAACTGTTAGTAGATATTTTAATCAATGTTTGAAGGCCATTTTGAAGTTGCACGACGTATTACTTAAAAAGCCAACACCTATACCAGAAGATTGCACAGATGCTAGGTGGAAATACTTTAAGGTAAATGCATGTTTCTTATTTTCTAATTTAATAATACATTACACTTTACAACCTAATTATGTTTTTTTTTTTTTTACTGTAGAATTGTTTAGGAGCTTTGGATGGTACATTTATAAGTGTATCAGTGTCCTCTCAAGAAAGACCTAAATATAGGACGAGAAAGGGTAATCTCGCAATGAATGTTTTGGGTGTCTGCTCACCTGACTTGCAATTTATATATGTGTTGCCTGGATGGGAAGGTTCAGCACACGATGGTCGCGTTCTTAGAGATGCAATTTCTAGACCCAATGGTTTAAGAGTTCCTCACGGTAAAATTATTTATCATTTATGTATTTTTTTTTAATAGTCATATGAAATGGTGTTTTTTATGTGTTCTTTTTTTTTTACAGGTTGTTATTACCTAGTTGATGCTGGTTACACTAACGGCACGGGTTTTCTTGCACCATATAGAGGGCAACGATATCACCTTAGTGAATGGAGGGGTGATAGACGCCCGCAAACTGCCGAAGAATATTTCAATATGAAACACTCAAGAGCTAGAAATGTGATAGAAAGATGTTTTGGCTTGCTCAAAGGGCGATGGGGAATTCTTTGAAGTCCATCGTTTTATCCAATACGTACCCAACGGCGTATTGTCATGGCGTGTTGTCTATTGCATAATTTGATAAGGAAATATATGCCTACAGATACTGTGGTGGAAATTCATGATAATGAAGATGACCCAAATATTATTAATGCCAACGAAACTGAGTTCATTAGAGCGATTAACACCTCTGATGAATGGTCTAATTTTCGAAATGCACTTGCTCAAGAGATGTTTAATGATTGGAGGGCTCGATCAGTTAGACAATAAAGTTTAACCTTTTTCTTTTTTTATAGCTAATGTCATTATAGTTGCTACAATTATTAATGTTGCTTGTTGCTTTTATTGAATTATTTTATATAAGTTTGAAATTTATATGTAATATTTTTTAACATAAATTGATCTATATTGTTGTGTTTCTATTCATGTATTTTAAGAGTGTGCTAATTTTATTTCAATTTTTTGAAGAATGGATACTGTTGAAAGTAGCCAACTAAGTCGAGGCCGAGGCAAAAACAAAAGACAGTGGAGTCCTGTAGAAGACCAAATATTGATTGAAGCCCTACAAGAGGTGGCTACTGAGCCCCGCTGGAAAGGTGAAGGTGGATGGCGAAATGGCTATCTATATCGAGTTGAAGAGTTGATCCATGCCAAACTTCCAACTAGTGGATTGAAAGCCTTTCCACACATTGATTCTAGGTGGAAAACATTGAAGGCAAAACATCATGCCTTATCTGAAATGATGGGAAAATCTGGATTTACTTGGGATGATGTAAGCAAGAAAATATGTGGGGATCAAAGCGCTTATGAAGAATGGTGCAAGGTATACATAACAAATAAATATAAGTTGTAATTTAAAATTAATATAATTTCTCACGATATTGTATTGTCTTTTATGCTAGCAGGTTCATAAAGATGCAAAAGGTTTGCTGAATATATCTTTTCCTTTATTTGATGAAATTGGAGCACTAGTTGGAAAAGATAGAGCAATTGGAAGGGAGGCAGAGACTTTCACAGAAGCTGTTCAGAACATGGAATCAGAGACTGAAAATGAAAATGTCAACTTAGATAGTGATGATGATGATGACGATTTTTCTGCAACACAGCCCGAATCTCAATCGGTCTCCTCACGAACAAAAAGGCAACGAAATACCTTTAAAGGAAAAGAGCCAAAAGAATCAGAAAAATTAACAAATATGACTGCTGATTTTCATACAATGACAACCAACTTTGGCATATTCATGCAAGAGGCTAATTCATATCTTGGTGTCATGGCAAATACCATGTCTCGTGCAGAAGAGCGTGAGCAAGAAATGTCTCTTAAGGCTGACAATGTACTTGATGAGTTGAAGAAAATTGAAGGTCTTACTAGTAGAGAATTTTTGGATGCAGCTGAAATACTTGCCAAAGAGCCTCACAAATTGAAAGTATTTTATCAAGCTGACCCATATCTTAGAAGGCAGTATGTGATGGGATTTCTACGTGCTGCTGGCAATGGCAATGGTAGTTGGTACTGAAGTTTTTTTGTTTTCAATAATTTTGCTTTGGTAAACTTTGGCAATGGTAATTGGTTATGTAGTTGTTTGCCTTCAATAATTTCGCATGAGTAGACTATTATGAATTTTGTTTAAAAAATTAATATTTTCTATATTTGTTTGAATAAGGATATTTTAATATATTGAATTTCACCCAGAATATTCGTTCTTATAAAATTATTTATTTCTCATATCATATATATTTTTATAAGTAAAAATGTCATAATATAATATATTTATTTTAATAAATGCAAAAAATCGTAAGACTTCAAATATAACTATTCATGCTAGAAAGACATTAATTTGTGATTTTTTTAATTTATAATTAAAAATTGTTATATTTCAATTCTTATTATTGAATTATCTAAAAAATAGTTTAAGAAAATAATTTTGATTCTGATTCCGATTCCTGACTTGACCAAACGACAACAAATGGAATTTGATTCCGTTTCTCGAGTAAACCAAACACATTGAAATTTCAATGATTCCGATTCCGATTCCATTTGATTCCTATTCCGATTCCGATTCCGATTCCGAACCATAAATCAAACGGCCCCTAAATGTTTTTTTTTTTGTTCTTAGGTTTTTGTATTTAAATTTCTTCACAAGATCTTTTTGTTTAGACTTGATTTATTTTTTTTGTACTTTATCAAAAATTAACCATGTGAGAAAATAAAAAAATATTGAGTTGCATGTCCCACTTTTTAAGTATTTATATTTTCTAATTTTGTGCTATTATAATTAATATCATTATCATATTATGTTATTTATATTATTATTTTATATTAAAGCTATCACATTATGATATAAATAAAACAACTTGCGCGTTACATGAGACTTAAAATGAGTTAGAGAGAAAGGGAAATAGTGGACGATGATAGAGAAGAAAGAAAAAAAAAGCAAAAATATTTATTAAGTATTGAAACAACTATTAATATTATTAATATTAATATTATTAATATTAAGAGTAATAAATGACTTAAATAAATTTTACTATATATAATTTAGTGAAATTATCGGAGATGACAGTCTAATAATGTTTTGAAGTGTCTTTCCAGCATTAATTCAGGATTAAGTCCCTGCGCTGTGTTCTCTGTTAGTAATAGCTGGTTGACTGTTTTGGTAGCAAAAGATTGAGCCCGACGGATGAATTTTAGACTCGTTAATATCGTAATTAGGTTTGAGCGAGACTCATTTTAGGTCTAATAGTATTTCGTTGGTGGGTCCTTCTTATAGAAGAAATTAAATGAACATGTCAACAAGTGCCTTTTAATTTCGGTTCAAAAATCTGATAATTCCCATAACTACGAGGTGATTTTTTGGTCCAAAATAAAATTAGTGAATAAAAATAAAAAAATGTTAAATTTAAGAATTTTTGTAATATTATAACAAATATAAATTAGGCCGAAGTTTTCACTTTTTGCTTTGGGCCAGTAATATGAAACGAAGGGCATTTGAACGGGCGACCTCCGAAACCTTACGTCCGGCTCTCGTCAGATTTTTAGACAGGCTGTTGTCCTTCTCTTGCATCACTTTATGACTTCTGCTTCTTCTTTCTTCAGTTTTCTTAAATGTACTGTTTTTAATTCTTTTTTGTTGCTTTGCGGATACACAAATATTCCCGCCGTGCTGAGCTGAGCTGTTGCGGCAGCATAATCTAGGGTTCTATAAAAAAAAAGTGCTATAAAAAATATGAAGCGCGTTTTCGACGAAATCTCCGACGATGAGTGGGCCGACCACGATTTCAAGCCTTCTCGGGTCCTCGGAGTCACTCAGCACAATGGTAAGCAACGTAAATCCGCTCATCGTGCTCCTCCTCCTCCCCCTCCCATAGAATCCTTCGCTTTCGGAAAATCTTCGCAGTCCTGCGAACCTGGACAGGCTGCGGCGGCCGGTGTCATTTCCGATGACGATGACGACGATTGCGTGGATATCACCGATCACGTAAAAGCTTTGGAGGACGTGGATAATTTGGAGGATGATGACGTGGTGGTGGAGGAGGAGGAGGAGGAGGAGGAGGAGGTGGAAGCCAGGCCTACAGTGAATCGCTGCCGTCGATTTGTTATCGATGATGACGAGCAAGAGGAGGACGAGGTGGAGAAGGAGGAATTGACAGAGGTTTATGAAATAGGCTCGAGCGACGAGGAATTGGGATTGGAAATGGGAGAGGATGATGTTGTTGGTAAAGCTTTACAAAAATGCTCTAAGATATCTGCGGAGCTGAAAAGAGAGCTCTACGGCTCTGCAACCACCTCCTGCCAACGTTACGCTGAGGTCTTAGCTTCTTCAGTGAGGATTGTCACTCAGGTACTTAGTGACGTCGATTGTGTATTATGAAATGGTTCTCTTAAGAGCAAGTTGATATGAGTTTAAGCGTCAGCAAATTTTTTTTCCTTTATTTTGCCTTCAAGTTAATTTAATTTATTTTACCTTTTGCCTTTTGCATTGGCAACCTTGGATTGCATTCCAACTCTCTGTTCATATTTCTTAACTAGCCGTCTAATTGGTCAAGTAAGATACCTTGAAAAAGTGAATTGCAATTGCATTGCATTGAGTGAAAGGCACAACTTCTTGCATCTTACCTTTATACATAATAATTATTTTATGTCTCAGAGAGTAAATTTCCAAAATCGAGACCAATACTAAGTAGTAAATTGATATGATATCCATGATTCTGGTACTATGTGGATATTAGGCGAATATCTTTGAATATAACTAGAATTTGAAGCCAAATCCCAAAAATTTCTGCTTAATTGGATGTTATTATCAGAAAAGAAGAACACTTTTGTTTTGCCATGCCCCCTTTTCATTTATCTGTTTCTCTATGATTACAATTTTGGTATATAGAGGAAAGCAGAGGGTGATCCTCAGTATCTTGTGTTCCAGTCTTATCTTGAAATAATGTACTCAACTAAGCAAGGTCATAGTATAGATAGTTTTCTGTTGAAATAATGTACTCAACTAAGAGAAAGAAAATTTTCAGAAATTGTTTTCTGTTGAATCTTTAATTGATTGGATTCTAATCTAGATAATCTATCAATTAGCACAAGTATCAATAGTTGAATCACAATTTGTCTTAGATTCTTGGTATTAATTATTTGAGAGGAGTCTGTTCTTGAAGGCATAAGTGAATGCATGCATCTGCGCAGGCATGGATACAGTTGTTCTGTAATAACAAATGTTTTTGTTCCTTTTCTTACTTGATATATGACAAAATATTTTCCTTGGCTAATTTGATATATGACCAAACAATATAATTATAATATATGATTGTGATTTATTTTCCCTTAAAGATGACTGATCTTTAGTGGGTTCTGTTTGCAGAATGATATTAATGCAGCATGTGCGGTGGAGGATTCAAATTTCCAGCCTATTCTGAAGCCTTACCAGCTGGTTGGCGTTAACTTTCTTCTTCTGTTATATCGCAAAGGCATTGGGGGAGGTAATTTTATGCGGTTATTGTCATCATGTTCTGTTTCAAATCTGCTTTTGGGCATCTGACTTGCTACAACATATGTATAAGGAAGTCTCACGATGTTTCAGTGTTGGTAACATGTGTAAAAATATACTACATGTTGTCTGAGAGGATCATTTAACAATGGTGAATGATGACTTTCAATTTATATGCCATGCAGCCATATTGGCAGACGAGATGGGCCTGGGGAAGACCATTCAGGTACCTTTATTTCCTTGACTAAGAGCATTTGTGTGCTCGGAGCCCTTTTTTTTACTTTTTATTGACAGTGCTGTTACCCTATCTGTTCTCACTTTCACTTGTCCTAATGTTGATTTCTGTGACAGGCAATTACATATTTAATGTTACTGAAACACATGAACAATGATCCTGGTCCGCATTTAATAGTATGTCCTGCCTCTGTGTTGGAGAACTGGGAAAGAGAGCTTAAGAAGTGGTGTCCGTCATTTTCAATACTCCAGTATCATGGGGCAAATCGATCTGCCTATTCAAAAGAGTTGATCTCTTTGGCCAAAAGTGGGTTGCCGCCTCCATTTAATGTGCTTCTTGTATGTTACTCACTTTTTGAACGACACAGGTGTGCTTTGTTTTAGAAAAGTTAACTATCTGTATCTATTAATTTAAACACGAGTTTTCTTGTGATAATTGATTTTTCAGTGTGCAGCAGAAAGATGATCGTAAAATTCTGAAACGTTGGAAGTGGACCTGCGTGCTGATGGATGAGGCACATGCTTTGAAGGATAAGAACAGCTATAGGTGGAAAAACCTGATGTCAGTTGCTAAAAATGCGAATCAGCGTTTGATGCTAACAGGGACACCACTCCAGAATGATTTACATGTGTGCTATATTTTAAATTTATTTTCTTTTGCTTAGTTTATGTGGAGTTTACTTGAAAACTGGCCGTATACTCATGCATGACATCTGAAGATAACTTTTGAAATTGTACAATTTAAAATTTAATTAGAGAATTTGTATGAAAAATGGAATCTGAGCTTGCAGTGTTGAAAACTTTAGAATTTGTAAACTAAGAGTATTGATTTAAAACCAAGTCCGATTTATAATCCAAAAAGTAACATGGCGAGGGTGAGATATAATGAGTCATTGACAATCAATGCTGATATAGGAAACAAGTAAAAAGAATTTATTATTGATAAGTTAATTGGCCAAAAAGTGTAATCAACTAAAACCTGACACTTGATAACGATATAAGATTTATATAAATAGCAAGTGTCAACAGAGGAACTAGCATTTAAATGAAAATTTTAAAACACATAACCAATTAGAATTTGTCTTGTGTAGATTCCATAAGTAATTATCAAGGACATGAGACTTAAAATGTTTTCTAACTTGAATTTTGACATGTTGGCCAAGTAACACAAATCTAGTTCAATGGCGAGAAGAAAGCGAGAGGAAGACCTAGGTTGAGTTGGGAATCCTTAGTTAAAAAGGATTTAAGACAATTAGATCAGACCCCCATCTCAGTGCATAATAGAATTCAATGGTGAGAAATGTAGCTGTGACCCAAATTAAATTTAGGATTAATGCTTTGTGGTTTTTGTGCCAAGTAAACACAATCAATTGATTGAGCTACTGGACTTGGATTTCTATCTTATCTACAGATGGATATATATATTGATATAGATATGCTTAATAGATGAAATTGTATCATCCCTTCCACACATGTATTGTATCTTGTTTGACGCATAAATCAGAGATATCCTTCTAAGGCTTGCACGGCGGTATAATGTGAAAAAGGATTTCCTGGTATTGACCTTCCATGCTCTTGCATTCTTGCTGTTAATGACCTCAGAAATGATAAAAAAATGATAGACAACTAATGTATTAGCGAAAATCCTCATATCTAACATAGCTAAGAAATTGCTCGTTGTGTCAGTTTTGCAAACCTTGGAATTCTGAGATTTAGCCTTCGTAGTTGGTACTGATGTACCTTCTGCAAGAATTATATAAATAATATGTTCTAGCTGTACCAAATTTTCTGCATGGTTTGTTTCTTGTGATTGACATCATTGCCATAAGTTACTTTTTAGTTTCTCAACGCAATATTGTGCCATTTGTATTTTGAGCTTATCCTTGATCACAACTAGTTGTTTACTTATTTGCAATGGTTGTTGAAAATCACTTGTGATTATATTCCATGTCTGAACAATTTATAAAGTGAGAATTTCTTCGTTGTCTTGCATTAAATGGAGGTAGGATTTGTGGAGGTGATACTGATTGCAGGTCTAAACTTGGTGCCCAAATAAGTGATGGTCTTTAAGTGGGTTTATCAATTTCCACTGCTGAGGGCAACATCTTATTTCCAGGTCGGGCTACTTTTGAGGGACATATCCATTTATTTGCAGGGCTCACTAGTTACACTATCTAGAATGACATCACAACTGACATCTAATCACACTAGTGCTGTCAGGCTACATGTCGCATTATCAACCTAATCCATTCTGGGCTCATGCATTTTGGCTTCCAAATGCCTACAAAATTGGGTGGAGAAGATTAGCTCAGGTCCAAATAACTAAATGCATGAAACCACCAATTTAAGAGTGTGACATTTGTTTATAGTCTGATGTTGGCTAATGATAGGACTTACAAATTTTGTATACAATTCTGGAGAATTTAATATCGTTGCTAAGCTTGAAACTGGGTAACTGTTTTAGAAGCCTGTGAATTAGGATTCAAGTTTGGAGATCCAAGGGAGTAAAAAAATAAGAACTTTAAAAAGGGAGGAAATGTTTTGCATTATCTTATTTACCTGAGGTTGCAGTGCCACCTCTACACTGATGGCAACTGTTTCTCTTTTTCTGTTCTTTTTTTGTTTTAATAACATTTAAGATTATCTGATTTTGCTCTCAGCTTCCCTTTGGGTCAGAGGGGCTAAAATTGCTTTGCAGATTAATCTGTATTGGAAGTTGTTGATTCAAGATAATCCTCCCATTCAGCGGCAATGACATCCTTTTCTGAACCGATGGTTATTCACTGTAGGAGCTATGGTCATTATTGGAGTTTATGATGCCGGACCTCTTTGCGACTGAGGATGTGGACTTGAAAAGGCTATTAAATGCTGAGGATAGAGACTTGATTGGCCACATGAAATCTATTTTGGGACCGTTCATCTTAAGACGTTTAAAATCTGACGTAATGCAGCAACTTGTTCCAAAGATACAAAAGGTATTTGGATGCATGCTTACCAAGTTTTGATCTAACCTGCATATCCCAATTATTCGTTCCTTTTGCAAGTTATTCTAGTTAGAGAAGTATGGTTTTTATAGGTGGAGTATGTTACGATGGAAAAGAATCAGGAATTTGCCTACAAAGAAGCAATAGAGGAATATCGTGCAGTTTCTCGTGCTCATCTTGCAAAGCTTCCAAATATGGACTTAAAAACTGCTGTTAGAGTTTTTCCTCGTCGACAGATCTCAAATTACTTTTTTCAGTTCCGTAAGGTTTGTCATCTCTGCCATTCATCCCTCTTTTTCCGTTGATTTCATCACATTTCATTCTTCTTTCTAATTGATAGCTATCTTGCAATCCTTGTTGCAGATTGCAAATCATCCATTACTGGTCAGGAGAATTTACAGTGATGATGATATTGTTCGTTTTGCCAAACGTTTACATCCGATGGGGGCTTTTGGTTTTCAGTGTACCTTGGACAGAGTAATTGATGAACTGAAGGGCTATAATGACTTCTCTGTCCACCGGGTAATGCTTCACATTTTTGGAATTTGGTCTTGTACGATAACAAGTGATTCTTTTGCTTTTGATACGATTGCAAATATGTCATCTTTTTTCATTTTTTTCCCTACTATTGATTGTCATGCTGTGCTGCTAATTTATGTCATAACTGCTGATATTATTTAGTTGTTTTTGAGTCTGGAACTAACACTTGTGAGAAGCCATTATGCTGGTTGAGGTGGGTAGCACTGGCACATAGGATGAGGCACTACACTCGTTCATCTGTAGGCATGTGACTGGTCCTGGTTCCCAGTTCTGGGGATCCTTCATAATATATTGTATGGATGAAAGAGCTGCTTGCTTTCGTCTAAACTTGGATTACTAGTTGTTTGTCTTGCTATTAGATGTTTTGGAATCTGTAAGGAAAAAACGGGTTCTGTCTTGCTGGCCCTGCGTGCAGGGAACTTCATTGTGTTCTGATATGGTTCTAATTGTCATCATTTTTCATGATCTGGCTTCTCTGAGGAAGTCAACTGGTGCACAGCTTAGTTAGTGTATTGTTTGTGAAGCTGCAAAGTCTTTTTTTGAATAGGTGCTGTTGGAGTTTTTTTGTAATCCTAATGCATGAATAGGTGCTGCAAATAAATGTAAGAGTTGATGTTAGAGTTTCCTTCTTGGTGAATTTTCTTGTAACTTGATATATTTTACTGTCAAAATTGTACCTTTTTCCCAAGATGCCCTTCCATCATGCCATGATGGCACTTCTGGTAGGTTTTAGGAATTAGCTGTCTATTGGAGTTCATTGTCACCACAATAGGAGCTTGTGGGCTTGATCGAGACCAAGGGATTTGGGGCTAAACATTTGTAAAGAACAATATTTTTAATTTTTGGTCTCGTCATACTTTCATCAGCGTGATGTTATTTTAAGTTGGAAAAAATTAATACTTTGTGGTATGGATGTAAAGTATGTGGTATTCTACCAATGAATTACATACCTTGTGCTTTTCACTGAAGAACAGAATACCTAAATAGTAAACCATGTTTACTTGACTCCCAAATCAAAATTCGCCCATGCGTCGACATTTTCTGATGCAAAATTGAAAATAAAATCGATTTTAAAATTTTATGGGAAATTGTACGAAACAAAAAATAAAATTTTGATCCTAATTTTTGTAGTTTTGTTGGTTATCATTTAGTCTTAAGATTATTGTTAGACTTATTAGAATAGTCTGTTAAAATTATCATTATAAACTTTTGAAAAGTGATTTTATTTGTAAAACATGTGAAAAACCATTAAAAATGTCATAAAATTTTGATCAAGTCTTTTGATCAAAAAATTATAAATTATAGTAGAATATGGCTGGTCATAAAATTATAAAATCAGTGGTGTAAAAATCATGATTTATTTATATTGAAGCAGTTTATTATGAATTTTCAAAAAAAAAAAAAAAAAAAGAAATTTAGAAAATTTCTCACAATGTAATGAAAATTTTGTTCTCTTCACAATTACAATATTGATTAAGAATTCAACGGTTGATAGAAAAAGAAAATTTTAACTCAAGAATTAATTTTTTTTGGGGGATATTTTTGCTATTTATTTTAAGTTGTTAACAATAGAATTTATTTTAACCATAAAGCGAGGATGCTTGGCAGCGTCTGATTGGTCAATTGAAGTAAGGTTAACACTGTTTACCGTTTAGCTATTCATGTATGCCTTTACTAATGGTGGAAAATAAATGGTATGAAGTTGATTGAGTAATAACACAGACCCTGTGATTTACTTCCAGACCATATGATATAAATTTGAATACTACCTTTTTAAGTATGATGAGTGGATGGAACTTTTCCAATTTTTTGGTGATAAGTCTAATATATGTATGTCCCAACTTCTCACAGATTCTACTTCATCATGGTGTCAATGATGCGAAAGGAATTCTCTCAGAAAAGCATGTTATGCTTTCAGCAAAATGTCGGGTAATTGGATGATTTGAATTTTGAAGGGCTTTCCCTTAAGGGGTTTTGATAAATTCAATAAAAGCATCATCATGCTCTTGCTGTTGGTCAAATATTTTGTCTTTATTGTTCAGGCATTGGCTGAGCTTCTTCCTGTGCTAAGAAAAGGTGGGCATAGGGTTCTGATTTTCAGTCAGTGGACCTCAATGCTGGACATCTTAGAATGGATGTTAGATATTATTGGGATGACATATACAAGACTTGATGGAAGGTAAGTCCCATTTTATTTATTTAGCAGCTGTTATTTGCTTAGCATGCAATATCTTTTGGTCTGGCATTTTTTTGCAAATAAATACATTTTAATCCACGGGGATGGAGCTTTTGGTGGAGGACCTGCCAAAGAAAGAAACGTTTACCTAACAGTAGGCTTTCCAGACTCGTGGTAGTCTGGTGCATTGGGACACACTTTTTCTAGTAGACTATTTAAAAAATTAAAGTCGAGATATTATTCCAGTTAGAATTTGGTATGTGTTGAGTACCTGGTTTTCCCAGTGATATGGATTTTATTTACTATTCCCTTTTGTTTTGTTTATTGTTAAGGAAGTCTTTTGTACCTTTATAAAGTCCAAGTGCTTTCTGCACTAAAAGTTGTTTGTTTTGTTCCCCATTGATGTATGATATAGAAATAGAGCAATTGTCTTGTTTTGGTTTGGTTCGGTTTTTTTTTTTTTTTTTTGGGCGATAGTGTTACTCCCAAAATTCAATGGATGCATCACTTCCCATTTGTAGTCATTGACGAACCAAACTTGACATTGGGGGAAGCACAACAGAGCAAAAGCACCACTTTCATGGAATGCTTTTCATTTTGTTTAATTGTGTGCGTGTGTGTGCATTGTCAAGGGGATAAGAAAGTCACTATTCTCCTTTTTGTTACACTTAAATCTATCTATCTTTTTGTCAATTTATGTCCAAAATGACTCTTTCTGGTAGCCTGAATTCTTGGGCAAGGTTTGTTTGAATTGTTTGAAGGTTGAACCTTTGTCCAATGTTCAGTTTGTGTGTTGATGACCTAAACAAATGTTTCCTCTATATATATATATATATATATATATATGGCACGATAGAAGCGAATGGCCAACCTTACTGTGATACCATTTGGCATATAGGATGGTTAGGTTTGGCCCATGGGGGAATGAAAAAAGGGCTAAAGCTAGTGATGAAAAGAAACAAAATTGGGTCGGAAAATGGATGTCAGATCTCCAGATTTTTTTTTCATTCTGGTTGTTGCATTTGGTTGAGCTAAAGACATCGATGACCCTTGAAGTACATCCTATGTTAATGACACCCCATGAATCATCAATTTCATATTTAAGGGGCTTGATCACAGTCTGCCATTGAGATTACTAATGTGAATCCAAGCTATGGTGTCTAATCTATTTGAACTATCTGTTTGGGTGAATTTTCCTCTCTTTACCCAAAATCTATTTTCTTTCGCTTTATCATTATAGGGAAAATGCATAGAAAAAACCTTCATTTCTTTCTCAAACCATCATCCCCGCACAAACAAGACCTCATTTATAAGATGAGAGCTTGTTGGAGAGGCCAAGAACCGAAACCAAGACAAGGCTTTGGTCCCAGTGTGCAGTGCACAGTGCTGTCAGTACTTCGTTAATAGATCTCCTGCTCCTTAGGGTGGTTGGCCACAGTGGTTTCAGCAGCCAAAGCCTCCTGGTATACACTCCAGATTTGAAACTTAATGAGCAAATAACAAATTGAGCAACACATATTTATGATTTGTGCACTGATGGAATTTTGCATTTATGGTGAATAGTAACTTATATAGATGCTTGGACATAATGTAAATCACCATTTATATTTATGTTATATATCACTATTCTGTCTGGTGTTATTAGATGAAACTTGCAAAGTTCTGACCCAAACGGAAGCCACATGAACCATGAAAATTGTAATAGTCTGATTGGCAAATGTATGCATAAGAAAAATTTAGGGAAAAAAGTGTCCCTGAGAGGATTAAGGCACACTAGCACCTGTGTTTCACCGCTGATGAACATTATGTAGTGGAACTTAATGATTCATTAATAAAGGACAAGAAGAGACATTTTAGAATGATTCTGCTAATCAAATTTTGTTGAATGTTGTGTATTTGTCCTAATAATATATTCTTTTACTTTACTATTAGATAGGATTTTGCATTCTATTATGATCCTTATTTGATAGATAGCTATTTTATATCAAGACGTGACACATTTGGTCATTTTCGGTTTGGATCTTTTGTGTTATGGCACGAACTGTTTTGGGTCAGTAGTTGTTTGTGCTTGGGTCGCATAATGTGTATTATGATAAGTATTATGTTGTTTTTTTGTAATAAATATAAGTTTATAATTGTTTATAAATGGTAACTTCAAAAACTAAGACAAATGAAGTCATTAAACTTATGTATGTTTAACAGAGATAGAATATAAATTCTAATTATGTTGTGAGTATATTCATTCATACATAGATATAAAATATATACTTATATAATCCTGTCCTTGTGTTCTATGCCCTACTCTTTAAGAGTTGGCATGTCCCATGCCTTTAGGACTTGTTCAGGTTCGATTAGGTATAATTTTACATGAGCTCTTGCTTTAGCTTGATTTTGTTTTGAGCTTTAGTCTTGAAGCTTGACCTCGGCCCAAGTTACATATGATTGACTCTCATCTTTTCTTTTATTATTATCGTCGACTCCATCTAAATAAACAAATTTCATATATTCAAAAAAGGTTGTTCCAGTGCACGAGGCTCCCACATTATGGAGTTTGGGGAGGAGTCAGATGTACATAGCCTTTGTTTTCATAAAGAGCTTGTTTCTTCGACTTGAATCTTTAACATACAAGTCACAATGCCGTAGTTTTGCCCTACAAATTTTATATGCTTGAAACAACCAACTTTACATTAGTGATTAGCAAGCATAGACAAATATTTGACAGCTTTTAATGCTAATACACTAAGCTAGGTTATTTTGGACTCTATAAATGAGCCTTGAACGAATATTAAACAAGTTGTTAAGGAGCATAAACAAGTTGAGTTTGTCCTTGTTTATGTTTGGCTTGTTTATTAAACAAGTTTTGAAATTAGGCTTGAGTATTACTTGTCTAGGTAAATGAAAGAGCTCTTACAAAGACGAGCTTGAAGGAGCCATTACTGAGCGAAGCCCTTGATCCTCAATGAGTCAGCTTGTCTACGGCACTATGTGTGCATCGTTTGTGTCCTTTTGTTCATGACCTTGCTTCATAGATTTTGGAAATGGAAGGAGTGCAGGTTGAAGGAGAAGGAGATTGAAGAAATTGATCAATTATTGGTAGAAAGAGGAATCCTCAGAATCCAAGCCTACACAAATAGAAGAGTGTTTTTGAGATATTAGAAAGTAGAGAACATCAAGATGTGTGCTTGTGGAAATTCAGGAGTTAATGAATGAGATTATGGAGAAAATCTAGTGGAATACAAAACATGAGGTTAGATCAGCAGTCATACAAAAGACTTCATCCTTTTTAATTCAAGAGTTGATTTAAAAAATTGTATAATCCATTTATCACCTAATAGCCGTTGACGAATGGTGATATTGAGACATGTTTACTTAATTTCAACAAATTGAAGTTAAATGGAAAAATTGAAATTCAATGTCAGAGTTTAATTGCATACTTTCTACATGTTTTCCTTGCTTTCTCCGTTTCTTCTCCCTTTGTGGTTTTTATGGAAAAATTGAAATTCAATGTCAGAGTTTAATTGCATACTTTCTACATGTTTTCCTCGCTTTCCCCGTTTCTTCTCCCTTTGTGGTTTTTTCTATGACATAGTCCTGTTGAATTTTCAGTCTGATTGGGTTTGCAGAATTCATTTTGCTTCATACATTTTAATGTTAAGGGTATGTTCTGTTTATGGTGCTCACCATTATACTAATCTAGCTTATTTCTTGACATGGTTCGCACAACAGTACTCAGGTTACAGACAGACAAAACATTGTTGACGCTTTCAACAATGACACTTCAATATTTGCATGCTTGCTGTCCACTAGGGCTGGAGGGCAGGGTTTAAATCTGACAGGAGCTGATACCGTTGTCATTCATGATATGGATTTCAATCCACAGATTGACAGACAAGCAGAAGATCGTTGTCATCGAATTGGTCAAACAAAATCTGTTACCATATACAGGTGCCCCAACTATGGTTCCTTCAAATTTGGGAAGAAACAGGATAAAAAATAATTGCAGAGCTTCAATTTCCTTTCGTTTTCACCTTATAATTTGTATTGTTTTGAACTCTGCTTTACATTTTGTAGGCTGGTGACCAAGGGTACGGTTGATGAGAATGTATATGAGATTGCAAAACGGAAGCTAATTTTGGATGCTGCTGTGCTTGAATCTGGCATGGAGGTGGATAATGAGAATGACGCTTCAGAGAAGACCATGGGAGAGATATTATCATCCCTTCTGATGGGCTAGAACACCTAAAGCATCTGATGGAGGGGTAGGAACTTGAACTTGGAAGCATAATTTTTCTTGTGTAACGTAAGCTGTATTTGCGGGCCTCCTTTAAGCTGAGGCTGTAAACATTAAAGGTTTGACAGGGCACTTGCCTGTCCGTGGTGATCTTAACGAAAGGGGCCCCCGGCTCTATTTTTTATTATTGTCTGCAATCCATCATTAGGCATTTGCAGACAAGTTGCTTTGGAGACCTATTCTTTTTGGGCCAAAATTGGCATGATCACATGACCTCTTTGTCTTTCATATTGGGGGCAATGCCTACGTTGGTTATTGGTTATCCTGCTTTCTGCCACAGGAGATGTCGTTTCCTTTAAGCTTTGAGGTTGTCATTTGAAGTGCGCCCAAGTCACAATGGATTCTCCATCCTTCTCTTCTCCCCTCCTCTCCATTCCCTAACCTCCCTTTGTAGATCCTTACAATCCCACCTGGACCAAACCTAACCTAGCTGGAGTGTCTTGTACGTCTTGCTGTAGTGTTTTTTCACGTCTTCTTGTACTTGTTTAGTCCAGTAAATCTAGTTATTGGTGCCACACCAGCAGTGATTGGATTTTGTGTGACAATTACTCTGCTCTACTCATGGAGATGGGTGACCAAGGTGAGGAAGAAGTAGTTCTTCAGCTTTAGGATAGCCTTAATGTCGCTGAGGAAGTAGCAAAATCAGTATTGGTAGGATAATTAATCTATGATAAAGTGTTCAGCTCCAACGTGGTGAAGGATACTCTACGGCTAGCATGGGCCCTTAATAGCTTGTTTGGCAACGATGGAAAAGAAAAAAAAAAAAAGAAAATGAAAGAAAATTAAAGGAAAAATAAAGTTCAACAAAAATTATTATTACTGTATTTATTTTTTTACAATTTTTTTATTTATTTTCTCTCAATACAAATAATTATTTTTTATTTTTTTTATAAACTACTATTTATTTTGTTTTTTACAACTTTCGATTCATTTTCTTTATAATTTTTTATTAATCATAATATTATTATTATTGTATTATTTTTTATTCATTTTTTTTCCACAATTTTTTAACAATCCAAGCACACTATAAAGGTGACTAGGAGGTAAAAATTTGAAACTAATCGCTTGCTCTTTTAGCATTTAGAAGGGGATAGAACGAAGGAGAATATTAGATGGAATTTCATGGCTACTAGCAAAATATAGTCTGGTGATCAAGAAGTAGTTTCCTCACCTAGCATTGAATGAGTTGGATCTGACTATCTATACCTTATGGGTGGAAGTCTATGACTTGCTTCTATCTCATATCAGCAATAACAAATTGAGAATGCCTCCTTAATTAGCAATCTCTTTGTTGGCCTTGTCAAAGCGGATCTGATGTAGAACGCAAACGACAAACAACCTAAGTCAGGAATCAACCCGACAATTAAGAGCAATTGGAAATCTACCCGAGAAGTATGAAAATTTACTTGAAAAGATATTTTGAAATCAATATTCAATTACATAAACTAGTATGAAAAATAACAATGTCATGGACTCTATTTATAGAGCTCAACAGATGAAAATAAAATCTAAATAAAAATGAAATAACCGCTAATAGATAAATACAATTTAAACACAATCTAACTAAATAACTGAAACACGATTTAAATTAAAATAACAATTAAATAATTAACAATAAATCCTATGTAGACCAAAACTTTTGAAATTTATTTCGGGAGAAGAAATTCTTATCAGCAACTGCATTATTCTCTTTTGGTTGAAAATAACTTGACTTCATCGAGAAAGACGCCAAGTAAGTATCAAGCAACTTAGGATCTATCAATCGAAGATCATCCTCAGGAATCCAAGTAGCATCAAAGGCAGGACCTACACAGTGGTACTTGTAGATAAACTAGAAGGCAAAGATGGAGACTTAAAAGTTTCTTGATGAGGTGTCAAGTCCTCTACTAATATTCAAGTCAGCTGATAACTCAAGTAAATATGCATTAACTCCAAATTTTTTAATGATTGAGTATGGGCCAATGGTTTGGGCTTGTAACTTCTTGAGCTTATTTTTAGGGAATCATTTTGGATAAATGTGAATCATGGCAAAATCACCCACAATAAAACAAAAAGTCAAGAGTAATGTAAGTGGAATACACAACTTAATAGTTTTAAATAGAAATATATCATGCACAACAAAATCAACATAATTCTGACGATTTCCATCACTAACAGGTTGAAATATAAGACTAAAATCAGGACAAGTAGGGTACTCATCACGCAATCTATCAAAACCTACAATACGAGTATGCAACTCCTTAAGAACACACACAATTCGACTGAGAGCATTAACAGCTTTGTTTTCCATACCAAAATAATGTTTAAGCACAAAGGAATACTCATTAAGAAATTCAACTCATTTAGCATACTTGACATTCAATTTTTTTTTAGAATTCAAATAACACAATGTTTGGCTGCTAAAAAATAAAACAATTTCTTTGGGAAGCAGATAATACATCCAATAATGCAGAGACTGAATAATAGTGTAAAATTTCTTATCATATGTAGAATATTTCTACTTTAATTTATTGAGTTTTTCACTGAAAAAGACAATAGGGTGTCTTTCCTGACTTAAGACTTCTCAAATGCCAACTCTCGAAGTATCACAAGCAACTTCAAACACCTTGTTGAAGTTGGGATGGCTCAGAATGAGAACTTCACTGATTTGCTTTTTGATGTCTTGAAAAGTTGTAGCAGCTTTACTAGATCATTAGAAATCTCCCCTTTTTCAAACAATCAATGATAGGGCTCATAATGGTACTGAATCGCCTAATAAAGCTCCGATAGAAAGAGGCTAAACTATGGAAGTTACGAGCTTCAGCAAGAGACTTGGGCTTAGGGCACTGTCGAATGACCCAAACATTTTCAAGATCTACAGCTATCCTATGGGCAGAAACAATAAATCATAAGAATAACACTTTAGGCTGCAAAAATGTACACTTTCCAAAGTTAGCATATAATTTAGCTTCCCTAAGAGTAAGGAAAACTAACTGTAGGTGATTAAAGTGTTCTTTCTTGGATCTACTGTAGATAAAGATATCATGAAAGTAGACCATTAAAAACTGATTTATGAATGGTTTTAGGACATGAGTCAATAACCCTCATAATTTGACAATCCAAAGGCTATGACTAGCTAGTCATATTATCCATTATGCGTCTTAAATGCAGTCTTTCATTCATCTCTAGGTTGAATGCGTATCTGATAGTACCCAGTACGAATGTCTATGTTGGAATACCAACTAAAACCAGTTAGCATATCCAACATATCTTATAGCTTAGGAATGGAAAATCGGTACTTGATAGTGATCTTGTTGATAGCCCGACTATCAACGCACATCCTCCATGACCCGTTCTTTTTAGGGGTCAACAAAGTAGGAACAATAAAATGATTAAGGCTATGTCGCACAAAACCTTTAGATAGCAATGCTTCTACTTGCTTATTTCATTTTTTTTTACGTTCGTTTGGGTTCATCCTATAATGTGGAAGATTAGGCAACTATGAACCAAGAACTAAGTCAATGGCATGTTGTATGTCCCACATAGGTGGGAGTTTATCGGGAAGGTCATTGGGCATAACGTCCACAAATTTCTCTAGCAATTTATCAAAAGCAGAAGGAAGAACAGCTTGAGATATGCTCAACTATGGACTAAACTCTTTGAAAACAATAATTACTAAGTAGTCATTATTCCCTAACTCCTTTTCAAAGGCCTTATGATCCAAAATGTGAAGGCCTTTGTTGGCAGAAACTGGAGGAAGAGATTTGGGTTTCGGCCTCATATCCTTGATAGAGGGCTTAGCTGGGTTTAGGATGATGTTCTTGCCTTCATATTTGAAAATATAAGTATTCTCCCAATCATGATTTGTCACATTAAGGTCATAGAGTCAAGGGTGACTTAGGAGAATATGAGGTACATCCATAGGTAGAATATCACAGTAAACATTATCCTTATAGTCACCTAAACACTGCTTAGTGACTGGTAAAGTGATTTTATTCACCCAAGCTACGCAAAATGATTACGAATATGGTTCTGTCTTAAGGTTCAACCTCAAAAGGCCAATCTTTGCAACAACATTTATGGTACTCTCTTCATCAATAATCAGCTTACAACTGCGATCGCTAGATCTAATATAAGTGTGGAATATATTCGTACGTTTTTATGTATCATTGTCTACAATAGTAGACAAAACAAATTTAACAACAGCGCAATGCTGGTCATCATCCTCAAAGTCCTCGATGAATTCATCATCTTTACAAGAGTACTCTAAGGGATCAACAACCTGATTTTCGCTCTCTAAAAGATCATCAGACTCTTTCTCCATAACGAGAGCATGGTCCGGACAACAAGAGGCAATGCGACCCTTTTTATGACAACAAAAACACTGAATGGGAGAGTTACTGACACGAGATTCGAAAGTAGAGCCTATTAGACGAGAAGCGGTAAGAGTGGAATACAAAGGAGTGGATGGATTAACAATTTTGGTTTGAGAAGTGAAACCAGAAAAAATAAGGTTTTGGTTGTACGCACTCCAACAGTAGAGGACGAGCGCGTGAATGAAGAAGTTTTGATGTACTTCTCAACCTCTAATACTTTATGATAGGCCTCTTCCAAAGAATTAGGACCAAGAAAAAGAACCTCTTTTTGAATTTTAAACTTGAGACCATTAACAAAACAATTGAGAATGAGATAATAATCTTCATACAGCTTACACCTAAGGAGAAACTCTTCGAATTTAGACATATAAGCAGTGAAGCTAGAAATCGTTTGCCTAAAATTTAGGATTGAGTATAGAGCTAATTCCCATGATAGGAGGGAACATATTTAGCTTCGAACTTCATTTTCATAACTTCCCATACGATTATGGGAGGCTCACTTAACCACTCAGATTCATGAAGTTCATTCTGCCAAAATTTTCTAAAAAATCATACTAATTTCATCTTTACAAAATGGATATGTTCAAGATCATTCATGCCATACTATGCAAAATAATCCTCTAAACTATCAAGTCAATCCAAAAACACTTTAGCATTTAATTCACCACTATATTGAGGAGCATCTAACTTGATCTTTCTAATAATGTCATTGTGATCTGGATGTGCATGCATGTGTTGTGGCCTATGATACCTAACATGAACTCGAGTATGCATATCATCATGCAAACCATGAATAGGATGTCTATGTGTACATCTAGGGACATGACGTGTAGGAGATGCATTATGATAAAAATCCCCTTTGTCAATTTGATCATGTAGGTTTTCATCAAGGAAAAATCTAACAGTTGGTCTCAAGGTGATTGAATTCTTAGGGTTCTGCAAGTAAGGCGTAGAAAATTAGGCATTGACAGAACCCTTATGATGAATTTCCCCAATTGATTGTCCAACAGACTCGTCCACTAGTTGTTTGTCTAAACGTTTTAAAATAGCATTTAGTTGGTGGACAAATTAGCAAAGTCGTTTCTAAGGATATTCATGTCGAACTGATGGGTAGATTACGTGGTTTTGAATTTTGACTCGAAGCTCATCTATTTCAGATGTGGGTTTAGTAGTAGATTTGGCAGTTTCTCTACTGTTAACCATGTTTTGTAAAAAGGGTTATACTGAGATCAATACTAATTACAAAAAGTAATAAAAATTATAAACAATTGGGATGCATACAATCAAAATTAAATAATAATGCGAATGATAATGCCACGGTAAAATAAGGTTGTGGATAAAAATAATATACGGTAAAATAAAGGCAGAGTAAAAGACAATAAAATATGGTACAACAGCAAAGATGAAGACAATAAGGAAAAAGTAAATATGAAGGGCTATTTATTTATTTATTTTTTTAATAGGACCTAAAAACAAATTACTTAATTTAAAAACTAACTAAAAATATTAATCGAATTTTCAAAATTAAAGGAAAATATACCTCATATATATATACCTCTACTAAGGTACGTACTGTAACCGTTGGGATGTACTCGGTGACAACAACGAGCTTCGACGAGGCAGAGAAGCCAAATGGAGGTTAGGGGATATGGAGTTGCGGCGGATCGATGACCCAAAGTGGAGGTCGTGGAGGATAAACGACGAACAATGGTTGTGAGTGAAAGGAAAGTCGACCGTCGTCGACTTGGTGGCGTCCCATTTGCGAGTTGAAGGCTAGAAACGACCAATTAGAGGTCGGTCGCTTGTTCTAGACCAGATGCCAGCGTTGGAGGAGGGTGGTGGTGCCTAAGCATTGCAGCGACACAAAGGAGAAGTAGTAGCATAGGGCGGCCGTTCTGATAGTATACCAGCAAGATTCCGGCACATGGATAGTGGGGTTATGTAGATCGTGGATTGACAGTTTTGGGAAGGTGGGCTTTGGGTGTTGCCAGCGGCAGCACGTACGCTGCCAGAGGGCGGCAGTCCAACTGGTGTGGGGCAGCGGTGGAAAACAGACCTTTGTGTGTTTTGTAGTGGTTTTTGTGGTTTTCAATGGGCGCTTTGTGAATTTTGGGTCCGGTAAAGATCAAAAACAAGTTTCGGAATGTTTTTTGTGTGCAATTTTAGGAACGAAATGGGTTTGGATTGAGGTTTACTCTAATGCCAAATTGATGTAGGATAAAAACGAAAAATAACCTAAATTAAGAATTCACCCGACAACTAAGAACACTAGAGAATTCACCCGAAAAGTATGAGAATCCACTCAAAAAAATATTCAGAAATCAATATTCAATTACATAAACTAGTTTGAAAAATAATAATGTCATGGGCTCTATTTATAGAGTTTAACAATTGAAAACGAAACCTAAACAGAAACGAAATAACCATTAACAGATAAATGCAATCTAAATACGATCCAACTAAATAACTGAACCTAAACTATGATAACAATTAAATAACTAAGAATAAATCCTATGTAGATCGAAACTTTCATAACTTCTTCCAAGAGAAGAAATCCTTATCAGTAATTTCATCATGATGATACAATAGAGGATGCTCGTCATTGGAATAGTTTCATGATGCTATTAGTCTGTTTCCATATGGATACCCCTCTTATTGTAGGCTTTAATAAATGCATGGGAGAAGGAACGCAATGGGTTTCTCTCAAACATAAAAAGTTACTGGAAACATGTTTCTGGTGCAGCATCCTAGGTCACACAAAGAAGCATTGTCCCAATGAAGAAAATCAGTTTTACATTCAAGCAAATACAAAAAGGAGTAGGCCTTTTGGAGTACATATGAAAGTTGAATCAACAGTCTCGATAAAGAGAGGCAGAGTCTTTTCGGGGCAAATAAGGGATGGAAGGGCAGAATTTAGGCTTGACGGAGATCCGCCAGAAATTGCTACCAGGCTCGTCGCCTGAGACCTAGTTAAGAGAAGATGCCATTTATGGTAACTCAAATGAGGGTATTGTTTTCTGAGGAGAAAGCCAAACTGAAGCTTACCCATATGAGGAGGGGTATAGTATGCGTGACACTAAGTTCACAAACCTCAACATTAACCTGGAGCCTCTCAAAAACCCCATTTCTTCTTATCGCCACACAACAGATAACCCACTAAATATTGTTCAAACTTAAACCTAAAGAGAACCTCTAACCTTGACCTATCACACCGAAGCCACAAAAGACAAACACCAACTCCCAACACACTCTGCCCATACATTGCCCAATAAAAGGAAAAAGTCAAAAGTCAAAACCCTTTTAGAAACCAACCTATCCAACATGGATACAAACCTAGACACAATGCAAAACCCCCCTTTCTGATGAGACCCAGCCAACTCAATTCTCGCTCTTCAAGGCCCGATTGACCAAAACCCATATCCTTTACTACCCACTTCCTCTGTTAGGCTTAAACACATGAAAGCCCAGGCTATAATAAAGACAAAAGAAGCAACTAGTGGGTAAACTGCTAACCTGGCCCATGATAATCCCTTCTCCTCGATTGATCAAACCCTTGTGCAAATGGCCAAGTCCTCAAAAAAGACCAATAAACTCTCCGGTAATTCTCTATCTTATTTTGGAGCTAAAACAACTCAATCAACTGAAAAAGCGGTGGTGGCTAGCTTACAGACACACGATCAACAATGAACATATTGGCTTGAAATTGTCAAGGGATAGGGAAACCTCTGACAGTTTGAGCTCTTAAGGAGCTCAATAGGAAGCACCGCTCGCAAGTTATTTTCCTTTCTGAACTATGTAACGTAGTGATAAACTTGAAAGACATAAAGTAATTTTCAATTTACTGATTCCTTTTATGTTGAACCCCAAGGGAAATGGGCTGGGCTAGCCTTATGGTGGTTGGATGATATCTCCATCCAAATAATAAATTCTACACACAATATTATTAACTGCATGTGTGTCTAGTGTGATGAGCAAGCTTGGATGTTGTCTTGCATCTAGGTGAACCTAACAATAGCTTGAGGCCCAGGTCCTGGGGGGCCATTGAAGTCTTTATTCCAGTGCATAATTCCCCTTGTCTATGCTTTTGGGACTTTAATTGTCTGGGGAATATCCACGACAAAGCTAGTAGCCAGTCGGTCAAGTTGGGACAGCTCCAGCTATTGAAGCAGTTTATGAACAAACATAGGCTTATTAACCTTGGCTTTAAGGTTCCAAGGACACTTGGACAAATAAAAGAAACTGTAGTGCTAATACTCACAACGGCTAGACAGGGCCCTTGTTAATAGTCAATAGGCTGCACTCTTCCGTAACTCTTTCTTTATGCATAAGACCAAGTGGGTTTGGATCATAGGCCTATATTACTCCTCACCAAGCCTCAGTTTAGATAAAAAAAAAAAAAAAAAACCTGTTCAGGTTTGAGACCAGATGGGCCTCTTATCCGTAGTGTCAAACCATAATCTAGGAGGCTTGGACTCTTAAACCCAACAATCACATGGGCTCATAATGGATTGACAATGTGGCTAACTACACAACAACCTTACGATCTTGGGCAAGGGAGAATTTTGGCAACACATGGATTAAGATATCCCAGCTGGAATGGGAGTTATTATATGTTCAATCTCTTGAACCAACTGAGGAAAATAGGGAGAGGGAAGAGGAGATTGTTGGCGAGCTTGATCAGTGCTGGAAATTGGAAGAGGAGTATTGAAAGCAGAGGCTAAGAATTAAATGGTTATCTTTGGGCAACAAAAATACAAAATTTTTCCACCAGAGTGCGTCAAATAGAAGGAGGAACAATCAAAGTAAAAAAATCCAATCAGAAGAAGGAAGATTGTTAACCGATGAGGGTTCTATTGCAAAGCACATCAATGGCCATTTTATGTATCTTTTCTCTACACAAAATCCTCATTGTAGATAGGAGATATTGGAACACGTACCAGTATCAGTTCCCCATTAGCTGAACCAAAGCCTCGATGCTATGGTGACATCTAAGGAAATAAGAATTACGATCTTCCAATTGGTCAAGAACAAAGCCCCGAGGTTGGATGGCCTGCCAGAATTCTTCTATCAGACTTATTGGACCACAGTTGGAGAAAATGCGATAAAACTTGTGAAGGAATTTTTCACCACTAGAACTTGGCCGCAGGATCTCAACCGTACATTCACAGCCCTTATTCCAAAAGGCCCGAAGCCAACAAGAGTGGGTAATTATCGACTGATAAGACTGTGCAACTTTATCCATAAAGTTGTTTTTAGAATCTTTGTGAATCAATTGGGATCGTGGCTAGATCGGCTGATATCCTCGTTCTAAAATGCTATCGTACCAAAACGGGCCATACAAGATAACATTCATGTGGCTCAAGAAGCTTTTCAGGCACTTAGGAGGAGGAAAGCAGGGAAGAAAAGCATGGCCCTAAAGACTGATATGTTGAAAGCATCTCATTAGGTAAAATGGAAATTCTTACAGCAGGTTTTACAAGAATGGGGTTCTCATAGTTATGGATCCAAAAAGTCTTAACATACATCACCTGAGTGACTTTCTAGGTCTTGGTCAATAGGCACCCCTAATTCCCTTCCGTTCGACTAGAGGCTAGAGACAGGGAAATCCACTACCTCTCTATATCTTTCTTTTTGTAGCTGATGTACTGTCGTGGATGCTTTCTAATGTTGTTGCTAATAATTCTCTGTATGAGGTTAGTCTTTCCTGATATTGCATTATATTGTCTCATGTGTTCTTTGCAGACGATACGCTTTTATTTGCAGAGGCTTTGATCGCAGAAGCAACCAGACTAATGGCAATATTATTTGATTATGTCCAGACAAGGACGGATCCAGAAAGAATTTTGAGGGGGGGGGCAAACTTTACATAGACAAATATAGTAACAAAATTAATATATATGATAAAAATAAAAAATTCATTAAATTTTAAAAATAAAAAAATAATCTTAATAAATACATACAAATGAGAAGCCAATGAAATTTTTTTTTTAAAAAAAGATGATTTTGAAAGCTAGAGAAGCAAACCAGATTTTATTTGAATAAAAAAAATAAAGAAACCCAAAAAGTGTTAATTTCTGTTAAGAAGGAAAGATAAAAAAAACCTAAGGAGACCCACAAAGGGCAATTGAGGGGCTTGAACTAGGGAGCTTAGAAGGGGCAAAAGCCGCCTTTGCCACTGGACTAAGTGAGAATGTAGTCTAACTTGTGCTTACAAATATAAATAAACTAAAAATTGAGGGGGGAGGCAATTGCCCCCCTTCGTCCCATATTGCATCTGCCCCTGTGCCTAGGCATCTGGTCAGGCAATAAACCTTTCTAAGTCTAGTGTGCAGTTCAACTACAATACCCTAGCTCAAGAATAGAGAGCTATCCAACAAGTTATGGGGTCAGAGGCTTGCATGAGCTTGATAGATACCTAAGGCTACCGATTCAACTAGCCAGGTCTAAGACAAAGGCCCTCAGTTATATCATTCAAAGAATACAAAACAAGATGCAAAATTAGAAGATGAAGCTTTTATCTCAAGTCGAACAGGGGATCTTAATCAAGTCAGTAGTAACCTCTATTCTCGTGTGTGTTATGTCCATGGTAAAATTCCCAATAGGATTTTGCAGGAAGATCTACTCACTTGCAACCCAATTTTGGTGGGAGCAGAGAGCCTTTGAAAAGAAAAGTCTTTAGATGAGCAGGAGGAAAATGTCTAGACCCATTGGACAAAGAGGCCTTGGGTTTAGGGATTTACTTTTTTTTAACCAAGCTCTCTTCACCAAGCAAAGATGGAGACTGGCTACCAACCCAAATAAATGATGGGCTTAGATTTTACATTTTCCAGTTTCCTCTTATTTGACGGTGCAATCTCATAGGGCGGTGTCATGGGGTTAGAAAGGATTGTTCCATAGAAGGGAATTGCTCGCGAAAAGAATTAGGTGGCATGTGGGTGATGCTAAGAATATCCCAATTTAGGATTCTCAGTGGGTCCCGGATATGCCACAGTTTAAAATTTGATCTCAAAAGCCCCAAGGTGTGGATAATATCTACATGGTTAAAGACCTAATTGTTTAAGGGAAAAGATTATGGGATTTGACCAAACTCTTAAGGTGCTTCAGCTTGCAAAAAATCAAGGCCATCAAAAGCATTCCTCTAAGCACTATACTAGAACTAGATTCCCTGGTTTGGCACTTCGATAGGAAGGGCCTATATACGGTACAATCAAAATATTATCTTCTCACCAAAGATTTGTTTCCTGAGTTAGATGGTCAATCTAGGTCCATTGCTTCTTGCACATGGAGAAGAGTATGGCCTTTGAGCATCCCATCGAAAGTTTGGCTCTTTATTTGGCGTGCCTTGCACAACACTATGCCAACAATGGATAGACTGTTTAGTAAAAGAGTTAGAGATAGTGCAAAATGTCTATTGTGTGCAACAAAAATTGAAACTATTGAACATATGCTTTTCTTTTGTTGTAACGTAAAAACAATATAGTTTGGTGGATCCCTGGGGTACTGCCCATTGACCATCGGATTTTCCTCTTTTCTAATATGGTGGGAAGATATCATGGAAAAAGTTTGTGCAATGGGTTCCAAAAATTACATAGTAGAGATTGCTTATCACTGTTGGCACACAGAGAAGACAAGGACTCAGGCCACCTTTGATTGTATTAAACCTGACCTGGCAACTACAATTAGAAAAATCAAATTCTCCATTAATGAACCATCAGATGCAAATCCTCAAGCACATATAGGGACAACAATCCTCCAAGTAAGGGAACATTATTGGAATTCCCCTCCAACGGACTTTTACAAGATCAATTGTGGCGCCTCCTTTGATAGCCACTCAAGGTGAGCAGGTATAGCTGTAGTTGTAAAGAATTCTGAAGGTAAAGTGATCGAGATTGTTGCCTACTCGTAGTACACACAATCTACACTTATGGCTGAAGTGGTCGCCCTTTAGGTAGGCCTACAATTGGCTCACTCTCTAGGAGGCCGAAATGCTATTATTGAAATGGACTCTCAAAAGATCATCAAGGAACTTGGAAGTGAGCCCACGGACTGGCAGTGGATGGCAGCGCCTGTTTCGCGAGATATATGTACTTTTTTTAGAGCTTCGAACAATTGCTTTTCTAAAGCTATTAGCTGTGATGCAAATCAGGTTGCAGACTGGGTTGCACATTAGTCTAGGACTGGCCTATGTCCCTAGGACTGAACTACCAACCCTCTAGCAAACCTATTGCTATTGTTATGCTTTGATTCTATTGGTTAATGAATGATCTTGCTCTTTCGTCATATAAAGTGCTAAAATACGGTTTCCATCCTTTTTTAAGATGTTTAAGTTACATGGATCCGGTTTTTTGACATATGATCGCAATCATAATTTAAGGCCACATGGCATAACCTTATTTGCCATTCCTACTGTCCTCGCACGTGTCAGAATTTCATTTGCTTGATAGATTTATTGAATGGGAAGCTTGTTCATTGGCTTTGACACGTGTCACGATATGATTCGTATTAGACTTCATCAAGTCATCTTCTTTATCTCGCATGCCACGTGTCATACATTGACTGGTGTGCTCATTCAACAAGTGTGTTCCCTTTTAAACACTTTCAGTCACCAACAACTTCCCTCCCAATCATTGGCACCGAAGAGTGCATGCCACTCTCTGACTTTCGGTCATAGGACGGCTTCCAAATTGGGCCGACTACCATATTTCTATGTCTTGAGTTCACCTATCAACTTATGTTTTCCAAAAAAAAAATAAAATTGAGGTTTGCATGACCGGAATTCTAATGCGAGACTAAAATATGGAAAATTCACTATTCATCTTCTTCTTCAAAATTTCATATCGTTCTAAAACTTTCATATGTGATTTCTCTCAAATGGTACATTCAAAATTAATGAAACATGGACCATTGGAGCACTCTTAACAGGAGCTTTCTATGCATGTAAATTTTGAGCCTTGATGTTACAGTTTTCTATTTCGATTTTGCCAAAAACTGTCTAGAGAAAACTATTTTTTTCTCACAGATTATGCAATCAAAAATTACGAAAAATTCACATAACATATGGCACATCATAGGCTATTTACATGTAATTTTTCATAACCCAACACTCAGGTATGTGAGAGAAACAATTTGTATAGTTTTCTAACCCGAAAGAAAAACGAAAAATTGTAAACCAAAAAACAACCAATAACTCTCACTGATCATATCATGCCAGAATTAGTCCTTTTAGGCTCTAATACCAATGTTGAGTATGAATAAAAGATGCGAAACAAAGAGGAGATAAACTGATCTCTTGTAGACCTCCGAATTTGAATTGTGGGACAGATCACGAGCATCAAATGATATTCTCATAATTGAGATGATATCATAGTATATCAGACATCATCTTATTTTCACAACACAAAAACCTTTAGTCTAAGAATCAAGAGAATACTCTATGTGTTGACTTTTGGGAGGAAAAGATTCTATTTTGTTTTTGGTAAAGTGTTCTCTCAACCTTTTTCAATTTGTAAGTCCATATTTTTTATGTAAACTAAAATACAGACTTAAAGGAGTGGAGAGTTATTTAAAGTTGTAACTCCCCTAAACTGTTCAAACTCTTATAGGACTGCTCTTTTAAAGTGTTTACTTCTTTGTTATTCTTATTGAGTCAACTCAGTCAATCATGAGCGAATTGACCCAACCCATAAACCAATATAACCAAATATTACTTGTGTTCACCGTTGCACTTAAGACCTTGTAAGGGAACAAACGACTAATCTTAAACTAATCCAGTATGGGAATGACAACGAAACAAAGCAAGAAACAGGTTGTATGAAAAGAAATTTGAGGATGTGGTAAGTTATGCCTTGGGTATAAGCAAAAGAAATATTTAGACAGGTTCTCTTAATTCATTAGCTATTATTATTATTGTTAAGAAGTATAAGTAAAATTAACAATAAATGGATGCAAATAAAATAATAAAGGATATGAAAAAATATCTGAGGCGTGCAAGGCATTGTCATTAAGGATAGTTTCCGCCCCTGTTCTCAATTCGAGACAGTGCAGCAGGTCGCAGCGATTATCCTCCCAGGATACAACAAACCTTCCCACTAATGTGCACTTCAAATAGTGAGGTGACAGAAACAACTCTAATCTTGATTAACTCAGCAGAATGCAGCAAAGAAGAATGTGCAGGAAGAGGAGTATCTCAAAAGTGTTCTTTCTGGAGAAGGTTCAGTTGCTGATATACTGGTTTAGCTTTTAAGGTTCATAAAAGTGAATAATGGTCATAAAGGTGAATAATGGACAAAATAATGGTGGTTAAATGGCTGTAACTATTACAACGACTAGTTTTCCAATAGCAAAAAATGGCTAGTTTGACCGAAGAGTCTGAATAGTCCAAAAAATATTGGGTTCAGGGGTGGACCGGCCAAGGCTGGTCCACTGCGTAAGGTCCTGTGGGCCCGCTCCTATCGGGCCAAGACTGGGTTGCGCAAGACCTCTTATGGGTCTTTTGTTTTGTGAAAGTGTAAGACACATAGTGGTTTATAAACAAATGGTACATAACATTTCTTTTCTATATGAGATTCAAGTCTCCTTATATATTATTTTATTAAGCACTACTTGGTTTCTCTTTCCCATGTGGGATTCAAGCCTTTTAAAATATTCTTTATTCTTCTAACATTCCTCCACATATTTTAAAAGGCTAAACTCTGCTGGGCTAACCAAAGAATATGACACATCATCTATGGTGCCTTTTGGGCTATGAACCAAAGATTAGGTAGCGCAAGTTTTGATATTCAGAAGTATGGTGAAATAAAATTTCTATAAACTATTACTTTTTGGTGAATAACAGTGAACTTGTCCCCATATCTTATTCTCTGAGATCGAGTTGTTTAACACGGTTCAGCGCTGTTAGGCCATGCGCTTGCCTGGTTTATTTTCATGAAAGCTCTAGAGATTTTGCCAGAATCTCATAGGAGCGGCTCCACTCCACTTTCATATAGGTGATTCTATCAAGTGTGCATCCCAGTAACACACCACCCATAAGGGCTATAGAAATCATTAAGAGTATAAACTCACCCTTAAACATTGGAATCGTTACACTATCTACACTATCTACACCACTGGAATCGTTACACTTTGTAGGCATTAGTCCCATTCCCCTCGATGTATCTTCCACTAGCTTTCTGCCTAGTGGCTTGGTCAGAGGATCTGCCAAGTTCATCTCTGACCTTACAAAGTCGAGTGAAATCACTCCATTCTTCAGCAGCTACTTCAGTAGTTCATGTCTCAAACGAATATGTCTGTTCTTCCCATTGTATGATTTGCTCTTTGCACGAGGAATGGTGGCTTGGCTATCACAATGCATCGACACTGATGGTGTCGGTTTCACCCATAATGGAATATCCATCAGAAAATTTCTAAGCCAATCTGCCTCCACACTGGCCATCTCCAAGGCTATAAACTCGGATTCCATTGTGGACCGAGCTATGATTGTTTGCTTGGCTGACTTCCAAGCTACTGCTCCACCTCCAAGGGTGAACACATATCCACTGGTGGATTTTATTTCGTCTGAATCTGAGATCCAGTTAGCATCGCTATACCCTTGAAGTACAGCAGGAAATCCACTATAAAAGATTCCATGATTCATGGTAACTCTCAGATACTTCAGAATCCTTGTCAAGGCATTCCAATGATCATGACTTGGGTTTTGTATATATCTACTCAGTCTACACACAACATAAGCAATATCATGTCGTGTGTAATTCATCAAATGCATCAAACTTCCAATAATCTGTGCATATAATGACTGAGAAACACATTTATCATTATTTTTAAATAAGTGCACACTTGCATCAAATGGGGTAGAAACTGGTTTCACATCAAAATAACCAAATTTCTTGAGAATTTTCTCTATATAATGCTCTTGTGACAGAAACATGTCATTATGTGTTCTTGTGATCTTTACCCCTAAAATGAAATTTGCTTATCCTAAGTCTTTCTTATCAAAATGTGATGCAAGTAATGACTTCGTATTGACTATAGCCTCTAAATTAGAACTAAGAATGAGCATGTCATCAACATACAAGCATATAATAACACAAATATCATTCTCAGTTTTTGTGTAAACACATTTATCAACACCAACTATAGAGAAACCATTAGTAATCAGCATGTTATCAAACTTTTCGTGCCATTGTTTGGGTGCTTGCTTTAATCCATATAGAGATTTAACAAGTTTGCATACCTTTTCCTCTTGGCCGGGAGCTTCACAACCTTCTGGTTGTGTAATGTAAATCTCTTCATCAAGGTCTCCATATAAAAATGCAGTTTTTACATCCATTTGATGAATAAAAAGCTTATAAACAGATGCCAATGCAATTAAAACTCTAATGGATGCAATTCTAGCAACAGGAGCAAAAGTATCAAAATAGTCAACATTTTTCTTTTGAGTATACCCTTTTGCTATAAGTATGGTCTTGTATTTGTCAATAGATCCATCAGGTCTATATTTCTTCCTAAAAATCCATTTGCAGCCTATGGGTTTGGCACCAGCTAGTAAATCCACCAATCCCCATGTTCCATTATGTCTTAAGGAATCAATCTCACTCTGTATGGCTTCCACCCATAAACTGGCTTCACTTGAAGATACTGCTTCATAATATGTCAAGAGATCATCATTCACCATAAAAGTGACAAAGTCGTCTTCAAAAGTTTTTTCTATCCTTTGCCTCTTACTCCTCTTCAGTTCTAGTTCAGAATGAGTACCAGAAGATTCTCTCTCAATTGTAGGGACTGCCTCAACCTGTGCCAAGTCCTTCCTCAAAGGAAATATATTCTCAAAAAACTCTGCATTTTTTGTCTCAACAATGGTGTTAGTATCTAAAATATCACTTTTAACAATAAGAAAGCGATAAGCTGTACTACTATCTGCATAACCTATAAACATGCAATCTGAGGTCTTTGAGCCTATTTTCCTCTTCTTTGATTCTGGCAGAAGAACCTTAGCAAGACACCCCCACACTTTTAAATAACTTAAGTTAGGAGCGTACCCTTTCCACATTTCATATGGCGTCTTACTAGTTTTCTTATATGGAATTCTATTTTGTAAATAACATGCAGAAAGTATTGCGTCCCCCCACAAGTTATTAGGAGCCCCAGAACTAAGAAGCATGGCATTCATCATTTCTTTCAAAGTCCTATTTTTTCTTTCGGCCACTCCATTAGACTCTGGTGAGTAAGGAGGTGTAACCTCATGTATAATCCCTTCTCTCTCACAGAAATCAGAAAACTGTTTTGAACTATACTCTCCACCTCTATCTGATCTAAGTCTTTTGATTTTCTTGCCTAACTAGTTTTCTACTTCACTCTTATACTTTATAAAGACTTAATACACTTCATCCTTGTCCCTTAAAAAAGACTCTGGTGTACCTAGAATAGTCATCTATAAAGGTCATATAAAAACGTTTGCCTCCTCTGGTCATAGTACTTTTTAAGTCTCCCAAGTCTGAATGCACCAAACTGAGTAATTCTGTTTCTCGTTGAACTGACTTACAACTCTTTTTAGTCAATTTGGCTTCTACACAAATCTCACACTTACTCACTTCACCATGTAAACTATTAATCAAGCCTACTTGTTTCATCTTCTGAATATAAGAATTACTCACATGTCCTAATCTAGCATGCCATAAATCATAAGATTCAACAATATAAGCAGAAGAAGTAGATGCATTTTTATTATTAATCACATCAAGTACATTCAAAATGAAAAGTCCCTGGTTGCAATAGTCCTTTCCCACAAACACATCATTTATGGTCATGACAACTTTGTCAGACTCAAATGAGACCTTAACTCCAACTTTCCCCAGCAGTGACACAGACACCAGATTGATACGAATATCTGGGACATGAAGTACATCATTCAAGGACAACACCTTCCCTAAAGTGAGCTTGATAAGGACTTTTCCCTTACCCAGAACAGGTGCTGTACTTGAATCTCCCATGAAAACATTTTCTTCTCCATCCCCTACTGGTGTGTAGGAGGTAAATGCACTTCTGTCCCCACATATGTGCCTTATAGCACCAGAATCTATTGCCCACTCTTTCGAGTTAGTGATAACGTTGGCTTGGGAAATGACAGCAACAATAACATCCACATCTACCAAGTTAGCACTTGGTTTGGCAGGTACGCCAATCCCTTTTCTGAGTCTGCACTGAGGGGCATGATGCCCTGGTTTTCCACACACATAGCAAACACCTTTCTTCTTGAACGTTGGATTACTAGTCTTGGGCTTTTAATACCTTTGGGACCTATTATCATACCTCTTCCAATCATGATGGTAAGGACGGTTGTGAGGACGACTGTGATGGCTCCTTTCTCCTCTTGCACCTTTCTTGTGTTCCACAATATGTGCCTTTGATCTCAGCTCTTTTGCCCTTGCTTCTCTAGCTCGGGTTCTATTCTTGTCCTCGATCAAAATATGAACGATGACATCCTCCAGCGACATGTGCTTCCACTTGTGCTTGAGCTGTTGTTTGTAATCATCCCATGACTGTGGAAGCTTTTCAATGAGACAACCAGCTACATACTCATCTGGTAGCCTGATATTCTCATTCTTCAGATCGTCCAGCAACTTATGGTACTCATTGATTTGATCTTGAATGCTCTTGTCATCAGTAATCTGAAAATGTAAATGATTAGCAACAGCAAATTTCTGTGTACCAGCATCCTCGACCATATATTTTTTGTTCATTTTCTCCCATATTTCCTTTGTTTCCTTCGAAGAACAATAAACATCAAATAGATCATTAGACAAAGTGCTTAAAATAGTGTGGCGACAGACTTTGTTGGCTTGTTCCCAAACAGGAAGTATTCTCTCATAGTTTTCAGTTTCAGGTTCTGGTTTGGATTAAGTCAGAGCAAAGGCAATTGCTAAAACATCTAAGGCTAAGAAAACACGTTCTTGCCAACGTTTAAAGTGTAAACCAGTGAAGGTTTCGATCTTGGAGGTATCTGGCAGAAACTTTGAAGCTAGAGGAAATGATTGGGTTTGTGAAGGAGCTGTGACGGGAACAGTTTGGGTTGATGCTGAAGTAGCTGGATTGGTTGCAGGAACAGTTTGGTTGGTGTTTGCATCCATTGCAGCGAAATAAGAGACTATCCTTAAGATTGTTAGGAAGTATAAGTAAAATTAACAATAAATGGATGCAAATAAAATAATAAAGGATATGAAAAAATATCTGAGGCGTGCAAAGCACTGTCCTTAAGGATGGTTTCCGCCCCCATTTTCAATTCGAGACAATGCAGCAGGTCGCAGCGGCTACCCTCCTAAAATACAACAGACCTTCCCACTAATGTGCACTTCAAATAGTGAGGTGACAGAAATAACTCTAATCTTGATTAACACAGCAGAATGCAGCAAAGAAGAATGTGCAGGAAGAGGAGTATCTCAAAAGTGTTCTTTCTGGAGAAGGTTCAGTTGCTGATATACTGGTTCAGTTTTTAAGGTTCATAAAAGTGAATAATGGTCATAAAGGTGAATAATGGACAAAATAATGGTGGTTAAATGACTATAACTATTGCAACGGCTAGTTTTCTAACAGCCAAAAACGGCTAATTTGACCGAAGAGTCTGGATAGTCCAAAAAATATTGGGTTCAGGGGTAGACCGGCCAAGGCAGGTCCACTGCATAAAGTCCTGTGGGCCCGCTCCTATCGGACCCAAGACTGGGTTGCGCAAGACCTCTTATGGGTCTTTTATTTTGTGAAAGTGTAAGACACATATTGGTTTATAAACAAATTGTACATAACATTTCTTTTTCATATGAGATTTAAGTCTCCTTATATACTATTTTATTAAGTACTACTTAACTTCTCTTTCCCACGTGCACTTAACTTCTCTTTCCCACGTGCGATTCAAGTTTTTTAAAATATCTTTTATTCTTCCAACAATTATTATTATTATTATTATTATTTTCACAATTCAATGAATTTTATTAGCTATACTTAAATTGAACAACTCCAACAATGCTTGTACTTTTTTACTTCAAGGGCGTTTAGTTTTTAGGCATCTCATCACTTGGCAATTCATGTCACATTCTCGGAGAATCTCAATAAGGCCCATGATGTTGAAATATCGAAATATCATTAAAAGACGTAGAAGTGTCATTCAAGCATATGGGGGTTACCAAAGACAATTCTTTTAAAAGGTTTCCCAGATTTTGTACTTCATAATCGTCCGCCAAAAATTAATGAATCTTCAGGCAACTGGACTCCTCGCGACACAGCAAGACGAAAAAGTTTAGGACACGGAGGTTCCTCGATTGTATGCTTCAAGTACCAAGATAAAAGGTAAATAAGAAAACGTATTTTTGCGGACACATTTGTTAGACGAAAAATAATTTACAAATAAAAAACATGTTTAGAAGAAATTTTTGTAAGAAAAATAAGTTATTTTTTAGTGTTTGGATGAAACACTTGAAAAATATTTTTTTCGTATTTACTGCACTTACAGAAAAATAGCTTCAGTCTCCATATGTTTCTTTCTCTCTCTTCAATTTTCGTCTTTCGAGTGACTAATGAAAAGAATGAAAAATAACTTAGGGATCCTAAATCCGTAAGTAGTATTTATAGGATTACGGATCATTTTCAGGTTGACCAACAAAATTTTTTTAATTGATAATACATTTTATGAGGAACAAATGTTAAAAAATAAAAAGAAAAAATTTTTTAATAAGATGTTTTACGCGAAATAAACGGACAAAATAACCATCCAGAATATATGCAATTGACAAATCATCTAGGTACAATTGAACGGAAGCGAGAAGACAAGAGATAGGAATAAAGGGAAATTGCAGCTATCTTTAGCACTTCGTCTCCCTACTCACTACACCATGAACGTCTTCATAGAAAAGTTGCATTCCCTGCAACATGACAAAACTTGAAATTCAAGATATCAGGTAAGCAATTAAGAAAATTAATGAAAGAATGTCATTGCAAGGTAATATATAACAAATTAGTTAGGCACCTTTTTTTTTGGGAAGGGGGGGGGGGGGGCACAGGAATAATAAGCGTAACATGTCAATATGCATTCAAAAAAATGCAAACAAATGCTACAAATGCGTAATAGGCATTGTATTAATAATTATTTCAAAACACTTGCTAAAATATGAAACTGACATGATCATTAATGTAGCTACTTTTATGAAAAATATATAAAAATATATATATACATGTATACATTTTCAGGAAAAAAAATAATTAACATAAATATTCAATTATCAATTAAATAAAAGCATTTAAGTTGAAAAAATAACTATAAAATTATCAAATACTGTCTTCATCTCTCGTGTCAAATTTTTTGTGGCCCTATAACAAAATAATATATAAATGCTTAATGTCACTAAAAATTAACAATTACATCTTTTCAGTGTCACTCTGACTTGTATAGTGTGCAATTTGATTGACTACTATCAACACACCGCATTGATTTTTGGATGTCTTCAATGAAATGAAAAGGATATATAGATGTATACATCAACGGAAGAAAGTTTCTCAAACTTTGCTAACTTGTTTTTCTATTTTTTATAAGCCATGGTAGGAAATGGATAACTGAAAAAAATTAAAACAGGTAATGATTATTAGTCCTACTAATGTATAAACCATTCATAATAAAATTAAAATTTTATGCTAATATGTACAATAACAACTAACTGTACAATTTTAAAGATTTTTTTTTTTTTTGGGACATAAAAGATTCTTATGTTATTAAAAGTGCTAATGTTTTTTCCTTTGGGAAGTGGCATCACATGCACTGGTTCCTGTATGTGCACACGTCAAACTGTTTTGTTTTCTTCTTAATTTTTGAAGCGAATAAATACATCGAATGAATACAATACAGTGAAGTACAAAATTTGTGGAATCAACCAAAACAATAAAATTGCGTCTAACAAAAATTTTAAATAAGGAATTTTTAAAAAAATTTACTCACATTTGAAGTGAATTAGATTAACTCAATATTAAAAGTGAGCTAAAATAAAAAAATTTATATGAGACTGGCTTAAAATAAAAGAAACAATATATTAGATTTGTTTGGTCTTAAATTAATCGTGCTATATTCAAATAAAAATTAAGTATAATAAGCATAATATATTTACTTCTTTTGTTAACCACTTATGTATTTTTGTTGTGCAATTTAAATGCGGGGAACAAGTTCTAGGATTAGATTCTCTGCCACAGGTTGTACTATTATATGTAAATGTAAATTAAGTACCTTAACGACTCAAGAGAAATGGCGTTTTGCATGAGAGTACAAGAGCTACTAGAGCACTCGTGACTCTATGCACGTGTCATGTGTACATTGAGAGAGAGTATGTGTTAGGGAGATGCATGCATCAAACTAGTAAAAGAAAATAGTCAAAAAAAAGACAATGAAAGAAACAAAACACACACGGAGGCGATCTCATGACTGCCCCACTTGTTGCAAAGAAATTTTGTGACAGAATTTGTGAAAGACATCAAAACATATGTTTTTTATATGAGTATATTATGAAATTTAATAATTTATTTATTTTTTATTTTTTAAAAAATTTTAATTATTTAATTACTTATATTATTTTTATATCATCCAATAAGATTCCTCAAAGTATTTTCTTCTTCATTTGTTTTTCACTCTTTTATTTGTTCGTAAAAAAAAAAAAAAAAAAAGGAAAATTTGAGCTCTCAATCAACAGTACAACAAACAAACAATTGAGAACAACAGAGAAGATCACGTTTATCAAGGGAATCAGTTAAAAAAAGAGAAAAATGATAGTTTTACGTACCCGTGCTTGTCGTCATTTTCCTCACTGAAAGCTCCCATGTCCTCCAAACGATTGGCTTGTCGGCGCTGCAGCCATATTTATTTCTGAATCCAAGGAAGAGGAAGACGCCATATCTATGCCACGCTGTTGCTGTTGCTGTTGCTGTTGCTGCCGTTTCTCCCTTTGCTGTGAAAAACCTCCACTCATACTCCTCACTATCTGTCCCACCCCAAGAAAGTCTCTTGTCAATCTATCGGACCCTCCAATAATGCCCACGTTGTTCTGTGGTTGCTTTTCTCCATCCAGGCCGGTCCTATTACCATTGTATACAGCTGCAGCATGGGGGTTTTCTGTTGCATCATGTCCAGCGGAGCCAAAAATGGAGGAATTTCCAGTGGCGAAAGAGTTCATCAAGTCGTGGAGATTGCCCTCGTTGTCACCGAAAATGCCACCTCCGAAGTTCGCCGGGACGAGGGGCCTTTCAGATTCAGTATCTCTCGAGGATGAGCTTCCAAAGCTTCTCAGCAGTGAGGCATTGCTTGATGTTGAGCCGAGTTGAGCAGCCTTCTGTAGAAGTGCTGTGGCAGAGATGTGAGGGAGTACATTGTCATTTTGCACTGATGAATTGAATATAGAGGAGGCACCAGAGTTTATTTGATCTCCCATCATGCTGTTTGGGAATATATTGGAGCCTCCAACGCCGCCGCCTACAACATTTTGGTTGTTGAAATGATTGGAAATTAGCAGTCCTGAAGCTGTTAGATTAATGCTGTTGGAGCTGTTCGGGTTATTGTCGGTAGCAATGGTGCTTGTAGTGCCACTATTATTGGAAAGAAAGCTGAGGTTGACAAGATTGGCATTCGAGGCGGGGTTGCTTGAGGAGTTTTGAAGATCAGCAAACTGCATTAATCCGTGATTGTATGGCTTGTTGTGCAATATCCCTCGGGGAGATTGGTGTTCATCATGATAATTATGGTTTGACTCTTGCATTAAGAAAGCAGATGAGGGCAAGTGCTGCTGGGTTTGAAACGACGCTGAACCAATTGATGGAGGAAGGAGATGATCAAATTGCCCAGTCCCCGTTCCACCTTCGAGTCGCAACTGGTTGCCGTGTTCTTGCATTGAGGAAACCTGAAAACCCAATTGAGAAGAGTGTAAGCTCATTTTGCTTCCATATAAATGACTGCCAATGGTGCTCAAGCTGTGAGGAGGATTTCTTGAACTTTCTTGGGCCAGCGCATCGCAGAAGGCCCTGTGTGTGATGAAGCTGTCACGCCTGCAGCAATTATGTTATTAATTGAAGACTGATTCAGCACAATACATAAGGTAAGCAAGGCAGGATAATTAAAGAAATTTAACCAGGAATCGAAGTATATATGTTACACCTACGTCCAAATCCCCATCAAAATATGTAGGAAACTTATTGAATCCAATGCTAAAAATTGAATAAATATCAAGATACATTATCATAGAATTCAGAAAACTGAATTGAATCACGTGTAAAATTATCTTTTATAGTACAAGGAAAATTACAATACTTATTATTTTTGTTGGGTCCACAAAAAATGAACTGCTACAATCTAATCCAGCAACATATTAGAGGGCCAAATAATTAATGCAATTAAAGAACATGGTCATTTCCGTTTCAAATGGCACATAGAAAATAATTAATCAATATGGGTTGATGCAGTTCTTTCGATTTTTCTTCAGTTGAAAGATCCAACAGTAGATTGGGGACTATTTTGTATCCTCAGTAAAAAATTAGGGTTAGATTTAGCAATTAGCCAGTGCCTGACCTTTAGAAGGAAGGAAAAGATTGGAGTGTGTAGAGGGAAAAAGGTTATAAAAAAATTATATTCACCAAAAAAAAAAAAGTGAGTCAAAAAGAGAATAGATCTTTTTTTTTTTTTTCTTTACCCCTCTTTTTTTTTTTTTTTTTAAGAGGAGGATAGAGAGAGCTAGGGGCCTACCTTTGGCCCTTATCTTTATTGTTTTTGTCTAATAAGAAAAATTTTGAAACGAAGTGAAAAACATAATCTCTATTATTGACCCTTATTTTTGCCATTTTCAATAATAGAAGAAGACCCAAAGTTGGGAAAAACGCGAGAACGACGAGGAGAGTGTGAAAGCACGAAATTCAATTATAAGTCCCATAATAATATAATAATGGAGGGTAGGTAGGTGAAAGGAATTTGGGCAGGACTTGCAAAATAACTAAGCAGTCGACCTTGAGATGCCATTTAAAGAACTGGTCGTGTAATAAATGCAACAAGGGAATTTATTCAACAATATGAAATGCAATCCACCAACAATGTCCATTTCATTCAGGACTCACATACAGCTTCCATTAATGCAAGACCCCATCATTGACGCCCATTTCCACTTTTAGAGATGTTCTATAACTAGCATCTGTTAATTCCCTTAGTCAATAAACTCTCTAAGTCTCAAACACTCCCCCGAGCCCACCATTGTCTAATGAATTCACTGTATCATCCCATGACTGCAGCCACAGAGAGAGAGAGAGAGAGAGAGAGATAGAGAGTTGGTTAAGGTGGCTAACGTAACGTTATCATGGAAAGGGGTACCTGCAAGAGTTGCAGAGTTTATCATATCTAGTCAATCCACGAGAGAACAAACATGGTAAACAACACGTGAACAGGAATAAGCCAGCAACTAACAATGGCGATGCTTCCAAGGAGAAACAAATTAAAGGATGAACTATATATTTAGCCCTTTTTCTTCTTCTGTTTTTTTTTTTTTTTTCTTTTATAGTTGTTTACCCCCCAACGAAAGTGTGAAACTTATTATCTGACCATGGACAGTTCAAGAGATTGTTCACGTGGGAGTTTGTTAGATGCTCTTACCCTAACCATCTCCAAACACTATAACACACCACACAGTACTTCTATTCTATGTGAAACTCCAAGACAAAGAGAAGCCACATGATGTAGATGACTAAACAAATGAGCAGACAAATTAACTCAAGTAAGAAATTATATATATACATATATATATAGCGAGAGAGAGAGAGAGAGAGAAAGAGAACTAATTGCAAGAGAAGTGGACGGGAAGAATGGATAATTAAAGATTATGGAAACAATGTAGCAGACATTTCTCATCCCAGTTGTCACTCACTAGTCACTTGAGGAATCTTCTTAGCCTGCCCTAAAACAAAGAAGCCAAAATGCATAGCTGTGTGTAACTCCTTCTATAATATTCCCATTTCTAGAATTTCAAGTCTTTCCATCTCATTATTGTTTAATTGTCCCTCACACTTGACTTGAGTGTTAAAAAGGATGGATTATTGTTGGCGTTTATGGAGATGGAGATTAATTAATATATATATATATACATGGGGAAGAATAATTACCTAGAGAAGAGGGTGCCACAGTCACATCTATACTCCCTAGTGCCACAAGTCTTGGAATGGGCTTTCCAATCAGACTGAACGGCATATCTCTTGGAGCACTTGTCGCACTTCCACTTCTTCTCACCATGTTTTCTAAAGTAGTGCTTTTTGATGCCAGTGAGGTCGCCAAGCGCCCTAGAAGGGTCATGGTGCACACATGTGGGCTCCGGGCACACATACACCTTCCTCTTGACTACCTCTATATTATTTGTAGTCTTCTGCTTTAGTTTCCAAGGCAGGTTGTGTCCTCTTCTGTGCAGCTGTAAGTTTTGTTCTCTTTGGAACCCTTTGTTGCATACCTCACAAATGAACCTGTTTGTTGCCATTAGGGTCTTGGGTGATAGTGCTATCACCTCTGCGTCTGGATCTGTTATGATGAAATATGCCAAACAAAAACAAATATTATATATTTATATATACCATAAAAATTTCAGTGTCACTTCATTTAGCTAGAAAAAAACATTTTTTGTGGGAGACGATGGAATTCATGAATAGGTCAAGTATACAAGCACTTACATACTTACCCTCCCACAGGGTCACACACACCCACACCTCCTCCCCCAAACCGACAACCACCCCAAGCCACCGAATTGCTCTCAAATGAAATTTCAAGATAAGCCTTTTTTTTTTGGGTTATAAATTGGAATCTTTCTTTGATAAGAGGATGGGAAAACAAAAATTTGAAGAAAACCAATGCAAAGAGTTGCAGAAATTAATCGAAACTTGCTTGGTGTTCCAGGTTGATTTCTCTTCTTCTTCTGGGTCTGTGGAGCTCGAGCTGGAGCTGGAGCTGGAGCTGAGGATGATGTTGGTGTTGAAGAATGATGTTGTTTCATCGGGTTTTGATCTTCATCCCTGATTCCAAAGAAAGGAACCGGTGAAGAAGAAGCTGCCATATTCAAAGATTGCTCCTTTCTCTTCTTCTTAAAGCTTTTCCAAACCTCTCCTGCCCTTTGTCCTTCAATTCCTTCTCCTCACAAAGAAATTATTTTTGGTCTAGAAACCAGCACAACCACAACTCTACATACATGTGCAATTAAGTCCCTTTCAAATATTTGCCCAAAAAGCCAAAAGAAAAAAGATGATTTGAGCTTTTGGGTCTGATTAGTGAGAACCTAAAAGGGAAACTATCTGAAAAGGAAGCAAAATCCAAGGGAAGGATAGAAAAGAAAGAAAAAGGAAGTCCCCCATGGACATTAGATTCTTCTTCTCTTCTCCTCCTTTTTTTTCCTTTTTTTTTTAAAAAAGAAAAGTCAGATTTCGAACGAGTGAGGTTACTGTGCTTCTTCTTTGATTTGGTGTCATGCAGATATACTAACACATACACCTGACATATTTGCTCTCTTTTTCTCTCTTTTTTTTTTATTTTTATTTTTAGTTTGCCTTTCTCTCATATATATTTTTTAAATTCCTGATTTTACTCAAGGTTTCCCGACTTTAAGTGATATTTGCAAACGAGGATTAAATGTTGTGAGAAGTGAAGAGAGATGGGAAGGGGGGATGGTAAGGCCTACAAGTCAGTGGACCCAATCCATATATAGGCCGCATAACGACATTGTATGGTGCGTGAAGGTAGCTTGTAACCGCTACTCTCTCTCTCTCACACATTCTCATTGAGCATCTTCTTGTTCACTCCCGGACAAAGTTTCCTTCATCACTCACTCCCTAGTGGACCTCACACGCAAAAATAAAAAAATTTAAACTAAACGAAATTAAACATATGAAACCAAGGTACAATATGTTTGTTTTATAAATTAGAATTGAATAATATAGATTAAAAGTCAATTATCTTATTTTAATTTATATTTTTATCCAATAGAATAGACATACGATAGATTAATATATACTTACTATTCTATAAATATAAAATAGTATTATTTCTTTCACTCTTATGAGTTAATCTATCTCATATGGATTAATGTTGACAAATTATATATTTACTAATATATCTTCTTAATTAAAATAAATTTTAAGTATATTTTAAAAAATTAATATAAAATTGAAAAAATTCATTTCTCTCTCTTCCTTCCTCCCTCTTCTCCCCCTCTCTCTCACTCCTCGTCTCTCTCTTTCCTTTTTCTCTCCTCCCTCCTCTCTCTCTCTTTCCTTTCTCTCTCCTCTCTCCTCCCTCTCTCCTCCTTCCTGCCTTCCTTTCTCTCTCCTCTCTCTCTCTCTCACTATCGTTCCTTCATCTTTGGTTTTCATTCTATGATTTTTTTTTTTTGTGGTCAACTCATTCTATGATTTTCAATGGGCCTTTTTTATATAAATTTGAAATTTTATATGTTGGAATTTACTTAACATTTTTCCTCAAAAAAAATTTAAAAAAGGAGTTAATCTCTTTTCTTTTGATATCTTGAAATTTGTTTGTATAAATAAATTTAATGCTTAATTTTGAAAAATATTTTTTTATAAAAATTTGAAAATTTATAAGTAGGATAATGTACAAAAATATGTAAAATAAATATTAATTTTATTACTTAATTTTAATTATTTTTAATCAAAAATATTAAAATTAATAGTAAATATAAGTTAATTATTTTTAAGGGTAAAAAAGTTATTTTAATAATCATCTAAAAATTAGATAAGATAACTATTTTGTACTCTTTTACCAAACACAGTATATGCTACTTATCATATATTATATTAACTTATATCATCTTATATCATACTATTCAGTCCGCATATCAAACGCATTCATAATTAATAAGCCATTACCAGCATTTCTAAAAAGCATAGTTAAAGAAATGAGTATACCTCTAGGATTTTAGTGCACTGAAAAAATTAACAAACGCAGCATCCGAGTTTGATGGAGAATTTTAGATATGTAGAGGCATCCCCAGTTCTTGAATCTGTTGGACACAAGTCTCATTATGCCCACTTAAGATAATTATATGCCTATGCAATCTGTAGGTGTGATTATAACAGTTGTTTTGGTTCACGGACATGCAGAGGGCGAAAAAGGGTCAACACCCTTTGTTGTTCTCAGCTATCCGGTTGGTTCAGTTACATGAAACAAATAGGACCAAGTCCCTGCCTGGCAGTCACTTTTGTACGGGCATCAAAGGGCAATATAGTCTTTTGGAAAAAGGTTGCTAATTATAATCAAGGCCTAAGAAATTAAAAGGCTTAATCCAACCACTGCCATAAACAGGGAGGCTAAATTTTTCAGGCTGCAAGAGTGTTCCCAAAAGTTAGGATAAGCTTAAATTTGGATCAGTAACTTGGGAAAAGTTTAATTTTAGATTAGTAATTTTAAAAAAGTCTAACCAAGATTAATTTAATTAGAAAAAGGTTCAGAAATAGGTCAGTAATTTCAATTCCGTTTGTGATAATCTATGTCAGATGAATTTGATGACTTGTTAGATTTCTTTGATAGCTTAGATAAAATTTTAAATTGGGTTAGTAACTTTAGATAAAGTTCTAAATTGGGTTAGTAATTTTAAGTAAAGTTTTAAATTAAGTCAATAATTACAGAAAATTCACAATTAGATCCAGTAACTTAAAGACAGTTTTGGACTTTCATGCAAGTAAAAAAAAAATAAGTTCAATTGATATAAATTAATAAAAATTGAAGAAATAAACTGTGATAACATTCTGAGCAATTCTTACAAGTCCACCTTTTTTTTTGTTGCCTCAAACAACTCTAGAAGAGGCAAAAACCCTGTAGTTACTTTTTCCCCTTAGCGCGACAATGAAGTCCTCTCAGGATGATTTAGTAGTGAACTCATCGTTGGCTAATTTGGATTGGGCTAATCAAAACTCCCCATCCACATCCACATTGATTTCACTGAGGGATTCACCTTTTGGGAAGTTGTTTAAATTTGTTTTTAGGAATATTTAAGAATGTCCTTAAAAGTAATTGGATATGAATAAATAGTATACTGTAGTATACTTCGGAAAGAAGAAGATAGACAATACTTATTTTTCATTTTAATGAAAATTAAGAATGTTATCAGGTTTTTTTTTTTTTTTCATCTCTATTAGTCCATGCCAATTGGTGTTTTTTTTTTTTCCTGACTTGGAGGAAAGTTTAGAACTGTCCTTAAGTTGTTGACCTTATTGTAAACATTCTTTAAGTTACTAACTCAATATAGAAATTTAGAATTTTACTTAAAATTATTGATCTAATTTAAAACTTTACTTAAAGTTACTGACTTAATTTAAAACTTTATTTAAGCTACTGAAAATGTGGATAGAGTAGTAGATAAGACAGTCTGACACATAAGCAAACTTATCTGATATGACTTGCTACATGACATGCCACATCAGCAAATAAAGGTGGTTTTAATGAAATTGAGTTTTTTTGTTTTCTTTTTTTTTTTTTTTTTGTTGAGAAGAGGAATTGAAATTATTGAGCTAGTTCTGAATTTTTTCTAATGAAATTGAGTTGGAACGAACTTTTTTAAAGTTATTGATCTAAAATTGGGCTTTTTCCAAGTTTGTAATTCTCGCTAACTTCACCTATCTTTTTCTTGTAGGAGGAGATACAGTTTAAGGCTGACCATAAAAATTTCCAAGAGAAAATACACAATGTCCAAAGGTAATAAAACGATGGGATTCATGTAAGCAAGATGAGGAAGATATCAGAGAGTTCAAGTGCGTGATAATAATTTCCTTGGAATTTTAGGCGTTTGATGGTGACAGTATAATTATATTCATTTTTTTAAATTTCCCCAGAATGACAGTTTTTATTCCATGCCAGCTACACTATTTTTCTAGAATGAAGTGCATAGATCTGCATCATAGTCGTCAATCTTTTGCAACAATGACAGCTTAACTACAACCATATGCACTTCACTGTCAGGTATCACGTTCATTACATATGTGAGGAGGATGTAATTCTGTCAACCATTTTTTACCGGCTATGAATGATTGAGCAGGCTCCTTCACCTAGCTATATTTGGTTGAACTCACACTTAAGGGAATACAAGTGGATAGACAATTAGTTTATCTTTCTTTTTTTTTTTTTTAATTCAATTGTTCAATTGTAAATATCATTTTGTGGCCACATGTGCTCCAATAAAGATAAGTTACTTCGTTTTTCTTTATTTAATGAGCTAAGTCCATATAACAAAAAAAAAACAAGAATGATTAAGTGGTTAGAAATCATGGAAAGTTCGTTGCCATTTCTAGTTTGGACCTGTTTAAACTTTGTTAGTAACCAAGCATTAAGGTAATTGGTCCATGGTTGTAAGCAATTTGAAGACTGCTACATGTTATGCATACATGGTGAGGCCCGAAAAGTGTTTCTGCTGGAGTCATGTGTCCACACATGAAATGGCGCATGTTATACCTTTTAGGCTTTTTACATCGATGATGTAAAATATTTCCCCAATAACTTTGTACCTAGCTAGCTAATATTCTTGTTATAATGCATCAAATACACAAATGTAATTATTTACAAATATCCTAAAATTTGCTGTGGTTGACCACTATTTGACCTATAACATACGGAGGTATTTAAATTAATTCGAGTGAATGAGTGTGTATGTATAACTCAAGATGATACTAGAATCCAACACTTAGATTAAAAAAGAATTGGGGAGATAATTAATACGTATATCGGGGAAATAAAATATACATATTACCAAATTAAAACTTAAATTTAAATGAATATTGTTGTAAATTTAAAATATAAATATTATATAAGATCGCTAAAAAAAATTCCTCCAATTTTTTTCCAAAAATCATAAAAATATATTATTATATTAAATGTGTATGCTTCTTGGCATACACATTCGGTGTCCCCATGATTTCCTAAAAAGTAGATATATGTCTTTATGGTAACCGGCTGGAGGGGTGTTTGGTTTGATTTTTAAGTGGGCGTATTTACATTTTATTTTCAATAAGTAAAGAGATAAGTGTTTGGTTAATTTTTTTGTATTATTATTTGATTATACTTATTTTTTTATACGACTTTTAAAAAGCAACTAATTGAAAAGTAATTTAAAATTATTTTTTACTATTTTTTTAAGTTACTTTTCACTTTTTAATATTAATAATAATTTATATAGACTAAACTATCCTAAAAAATGATTTATACAATTTTATAATTTATTTTTACTTGTCACAATAATTTGATTTATTAGTTATTATTCTATTTTATGAATATTTATATAAACACAATATTTTCATCTTTTAATAATTATTAAATAATATTTTTTTCACTTCAAATTTTTATTAATACTAATACTTAAAAAATATCCCAAACATTATATTTTTTCACTATCTAGTAAACATTAATAATTTTTTTGAAAAAGTTAAAAATTAAGTCAAAAAATTCTCAATATTATTTTTAGAATATTTGTTCTAAAAATAAAAAATTATAAAATATAAAAATAATTTTATTAATATGATATATTAATATAAAATAAATATTTAAATTAGTGAATACAATAATAATTAATATTAATATAATTACAAATATCATATAATTATTGATCAGTATCGATAAATATAAAGTTAACCAACTCTTCATTATGATTTTCAACAATCAATTATACAAAATAATAATTAATAATCAATAATTATTAGTAATAATTAATAATAATTATTAAAAATAATAATATCAAATATGTAAATTAAACCGACTCTGATACATACTTGCCTGGATCAAAAGTACGAAAGCTGACAACAACAATGAATCATAACCCATGCGATCATGAAAATTAAATACACCGTTTGTTTTTGTCGTTTGGTACATGCAGCCCAGACGCGTCAATAATGTCCAGTGGACGGTATCATTTTCGGACAGTGTTGCTTCGTGCCTTGTTGGCTCGGATAAAGACTTTTGGATGCAGACGTTGAACCTGTATTGTCCTAAATGTTTCAACCGAGATTAACACCTTCGAACATTCTTAAAAATGTAACAGTCCATTCGGGTTTTGCCAAAATTATTATTATTATTATTATTATTTTACAAATTTCTCGCTAACAGCTAAGGAGAACTTTTTTTTGAACAGAACAAAGAGAACATTTTATTTGAGTATTTGGGTTCATTCGAATTTATTTTAATCGAGTCCTAAGAGTTTTAGTCATATATTCTTTTTGAATCCTTCTTAAATTGGTGTCGGAAATTTAAAAGTCTAACATTCAGAGTTTGGACTATTGGCTACCGACTTAACAGAACGTCGTAAATTCAAAACTTTAGAAGATACAATCTGAGAGTAAATATATATAAACACGGAGAGTTTTTCTCAATTTTGTCATTTATACTCTAATGAATCTCTTAATAAATACAATTAAGCTTTCGATTAGTAGGGTTGCTTTGACATTTGTCATAGCTTTAATAAGTTATTTATCACATTTTTCAAACACTAAAAAGAAATAATTAAACAGTAAATTAGGAGGTGTCGGTATACATGCTATCTGCCATTTGTTTGTTTATTTCACTCGAAACAACGAATAAATTTAGCGGTCCTCGAAGGAAGGTCCGTCCAGCAACAATTTATAAGAATGTCATATTCCTTCAATCTTACCGCCGCTTTAACAGAGACATTCCGCTTTCCCTCTTTCCATCTAAAGGGACAAAAACTTTCCGCAAAAATGTATTGTCATACAAACAAAGCTTATATATATAAACATATAAGGACAACAAATACTTAATTAAACAATGCACATTTAGATATGTTTTAAAGTCTGTTGCCTCTGTAATTTGTCTCTCCAGAAACGACCAGTATGTTGTGCTCACACGACTCTGAAATTCAACCCAGGAAAAAATGGGCATCGGACCAATTACCTTGATGCTTATTTATCCGCGGGGCATATTTTCCAACATTGTCGTCAGTTTACTGGTAGTTATGAAGAGAGAAGAACAAAGAAGAGAATATGGGAGGAAAGAAACTAAGAAAGCAAAGACTTCTTAATGATGGGAAATACTTACAAGACCCATTATGCAAATAAGAAAAAAAACTCTGGAGGGCGAAATGGCAACAACTCAAGATACATCGATTGAAAGCCTTACAAGAGCATAAAGGACAAGAAACGACTAGCACGAGAAGAGGAACAGACTTCCGATTCTTTTCAAATCAGTAGCAAATAGGGAATTGACACATAGAACTTCCCTATGAAGCTAAAACATTCGGAGGGGCAAGAAATAAGCATATTATCACCATAGGCTCTAGGCCCACGTCTCGCGTGGGTCTGACTTTAACTCAACCCGGCATCCTGCATGAGCTGGGGGAATTTGTTAGGGGTCTTTTTAAATGTTAAGAATTAAACGATTGTTTATTGAATAAACACACAATAGAAAAGATATTTTAAAATTTGATTTTCTTAAATGAATTGGTAACTTATTAAATATAATTGCAAACTAAACTAAGAGGAAGAGATAGTTAGCAACAAATTTGTTGTTTCAATTATCATCGTCTGAGTGTCTAGTTTTTAATAGTATTCACATAGACAACGAGAAAAACAACTGTCCTAAATGTAAATTCTTTTAGAGAAAAGGCGAGCAAGGAGGGCTCGCTTAGAAGGAGTGTTAGCTTTGAAGGTGTGTCAAACTATCTATGCGGCTATTTCTGTGGTATAGGCGTGCCGCATGACATGTCTATCTTTCTTTTCTAACTCATTTTGAGTAATACCTTTCATCTTCCAATACTTTTAATTTTATTTTTTAAAAAGCAAAAAAATAATCTTGGATTATACCTATTATGTTTATGACTTAGAAATACTAAGTGATGTACTATCAAATTCAATAAATTTCTACACATTGACTCAATTGTTATTTTTGGGAAACTAAATAGACACATTAATTCATGTTTTTTAATCTTCTCAAACAACAATTTCTTGGTGCATGGAATTATATTCCTCTAGCTACTTTTGTTTGTAATGTAGATGGGCCTCTCAACCATTTGTGCCACAAATGATCCAACGTTGATTGAAGAATACCAAAACATGATACTTGAGAAATGCAAAGTTTTAATTAGCATTAGTACAAGAAAAGCATTGCAAAATACTGCCGATTGATAAGTTATTCAACCAAGCTTTTTGGGATGTTCATTGTTCAAAAAATTGAGGTAATGTGCACTATGTTTCATGTATATAGTTTTTTTTTTTTTTATTTAATTCCAGTGCATAGCTTAGCAAGGCATACCCAACTAAAAATGTTCTCTTTGAGGTTTTGAAGGCTTTGGAATTGATTGTGAGGTGAAACCACATTATAACAATTCATTTCTCTACTGATTGCATGTGTGCAAACATCTAATCTAATGGTTTATACCTGCTGATTACAATTTCAAATTGCTTGTGATCATTTATCTTTACTTGCAGATCCAAGCTACTATGTTTGGTCTGAATAACACAAGGGGGCCATTTTCATATGTCGGAACCCATATCAATATTTTACTAGAGTTTGACACTCATCGCATGGTCCATCATCAATTTAAATTCCAGAGGGAATCATCGATGAATGTAAATCAATCACTTAATTTAAAATATGTTTGACACTACCACATGGTCCATATTTGGAGCAAACTTTTACGCACTTTTGAAGTAAAATCAAACAAGAACAGTAAGAATTTGACTGTTCTTTATTTACATTCCTAGCAAAATGTTTTTAATACTTGCCTTTTGTTATATTTGGTTTTTATAATTTTAATGCAGGCATATGAGTCATCATTATTGCTTTTCTAATCTAGAATTAATTGATAACGAAAAAAGCAATCTTGTAAAGTTTAATGCCTTAGTAAGTGCCTGTCTAAAGATTTTTCTTTGCAAGTCCCGTGTTTGCACCAATTCTCTTAAGCTTTGTGGAAATTCTACATGATTTTTGATCTGCTTGTCTTTTTTTTCCCTTTTTCAGAACATTGTTTACTTTATAGAATTACCAAATGTTGTAACACCTATTGGGTTTCTCAAAAAGTGAGATTAATTGCCTTAGGAATAGCTAGCTCATATTTAAATTTATGTATTATTTTCCATAAGGATATGGTACAACATCTAAAATTTGTTTTGTATTGCTTTTGTCTCTGCCAACTCCTACCAGAAACAACTAAGAAAATGGGAATTGTTACACTTATCTATTTGAAAATAGATAAAGAATGGTTGTTACTGAGTGGATATTTTGCTTCAACTAAGTTGTTCTTAATGTTCCTATACTGACTCATGTGTGCTAATGATACTTGATTTTCTAGATACTTTCTTGAACAAACTGATTGCTTATTGTGGAATGGTGATTCGATGATTCACTTTATGTAAACCGAATTTCATATGTTCCTTCCCCTGTTTGCTAATTTTGACAACAAGTTGGTCAACACAGTCAATTGTGGTTCTAAGAGATGCAGATGTTACACCTTTGAGGAAGAGTATTATGACCATTTGGGACCAAAAAGATGTAGACATCAACATTTTATTCTAGATGGAGAGAATAATAATAGAAAAAATTGGTAGAGTGAATGATATCCTCTCTAAGTTTCTTCCCCTGTTAAGATATTACACTATGTTCAAATTAATGGAATTTGTTTGTTGAGATTTTTTTTACATGTCATTTTTTTTTCTCTTTCCTTATTTATAATTCTTTTTCTTTATGTTCTCTTTTTTAAAGAAAAAAAAAAGTTGGTTGAAAATGGTATTATTTGTTTTTAGGATCCTTAATATATGGATATTTATACTCTCCCCTCCAATGAAAAACTTTCTACCTTAAACTTTAAAAGTTTGTTGTCTCTACTTTTTTTTTTTTTTGTCATTTCTTTTCATTGTTTGTATAAGTTTGCTTGAAGTGGATTTTTTGACAACAATCTAAGGTAGGATTTGAAATGCTAAAATTGATGCAATGGATTTTATGTTGACAAATTTACTTTTGCAGGAGTATTGGTTATTTGAATTAATTCAAATGACTCACTATTACATTGCTAAACCATCAAGTTTAAGTTTAATAACTTTGTTTTTGTTGGCAATTTGGTTGCACTGATGTGCTCAAAGTTTCATAAAACAATACTTACTCACTGCGCTTTTGTGGGTATGATAGAAGTGGACCTATTTTATTATAAGGAGAAAAGGAACATGCAAAAAAAAAATGTGAGGATAAGTCATCTTATTAACGTAATATACTATATTCTTTTTTAATTAACAGATAATATTTTGTATAAATTTACCTTTTTTGTTTGTTTCTTATTTAAAGCTATTTAAATTTCTATATAATATTTTATTTAACAAAATAAAAGATTATACAAATCCGCCCATAGCGCGGGTGAAATAACTAGTTAGGATCTATTTATGAACTTTTTTGGCTTTATATGCCCTAGTATAAAATTTTTTAAAATTCCACTTCAGTCCTTATAAATTTAGATATCATGTATTTAACGCTAAAAATCAAGTCTAACTTAATTTCCTTTTACATCTCTTACCAATTCTTTAATGTGTGTTACTCATTAAGATCATGATATGTTGGTAGTATATATAAATTATAATCCTAAAAAATTAGATAAATTAAATTATTTTAATTTGTCCTTAATTCTCTAATTAATTAATTTATATCTATAAATCAAAATTGACATCTAAAAATGTGTCATAACTACTCAAATATCAAGACTGTCAAAGTATTTGATAAATTCTTTCAGTGCACAATCTCTCAGTGTAATTTAATCATTTCTTCATATAATTGTTCGAAGTAGACATAAAGCATGAAATTAGTATCTGTTTTATATTTTTAAATTATATTTGTTCTTTAATACTAATATGGTCATTGATTCCATAAATAAGATTATAACTTCTTATAATCATTATTCAATCTTGCACAAAACTTTCTTAAATTAATACCTATTGAGAACAGTGAAACATTTTCTCATAATTATTTTAGGGTAACAAATCCTTTATCGGTCATGCGACTATCTTTATATAGTTTATTACATGTCCAACAAATACCCCTACAAGCGATCTTTGGTTAAAACAAGATAAAACTAAGATCAAAGCATATTAATTCTTATATGAGATAATTTGGTGATCTTGAGTCTAAAAATCACTTATATGATTTTCATATGAAAAATTCTTTAAGCATACAAGTAATATTATATTTGAGAATTTTTGTAACAGGTCAATTCAATAAACTGGTTCATCTAACGAGCACCTGCATATTTTTTTAAGTTTCTCCATATTTCAATTTATGAAAATGACTACTTTTTTACAAGAAAAAAATATAACATGTGTTAATTTCACGATTTTGTCAATGTCTCGTCTCAAGAGAGCATCGATGAGAAATATTCAGAAATAATACTTTAATAAAATTATTGTTTCATAATTATAATCTTATCATAATTACTTTTATGAACTTTATTTTTAAAATTTATTGACTATCATATCATTTATATGAACAAATTAAAGAAAAATAATGTCTTTTATGAATGATTACATACACAAAATATCACATATGTCTATAATGAGTAACCAACTTAATGACTATTAGGTTATACACTAATACCAAGAACATGTTTAAAAATCCTTTTCCCCATACAGCCACTGTGACACACGTTGCCACTATAAAGAGACTCCAACAATCGTACTTAGGATTAACACCCTCGAAGCGTACCACACACACCGGACCATGCATTGCTTCGCTGCCTCCACAACTATCAGTGCATGTTAGGAGGACACGCCAACGCTACCTGCCAAGGGTTGCTACGTGACATGTCAACCTGGTCCAAATTCTCCTTGTTACCCAATAGGAGCCCTCCAAAGGTCTTATCTGAGTACTTCATGCATTAGTTACTACCTAGTACGAATAACATACACCGTAAACTCCTAATCTCCATTCTCTCTGTTAGTTCTCGCTGACTTAGGATTGGCAATATTGATACTAGCCACAGCCCAACATTCCTAACCTTTCTAGTTTCGAAGGTCTTCAGCCCTGAACTAAAAACTCGTCGCTACATCATTTTATTGAAATGGCCAAATGTTATTGTCTTTTTTGTCAGTTAGATGACGCAACTCTTTAAGACAAGTTGATAACGTACGGTACACTTGGTCAGTCGGCGAAAACATACTCACTTGCTAGAACATAAAAAATGGGCTGGATTAAATTTTTTGTGAAAACCCTTCCCTTCAATAATAATTTCAAGCTTCTTGTTGCGGAGGCCCATTTATTTCAAAAACAACGCTATTGGGCTTAGAGGGGGAAAAAAAACAAAACAAAACAAAACATAGGATATCATCATATTATAAGTTTTTTGTTGCTTGTTGCTACCATTTATATAAGTTGCGTTTACAAAGGTTATGTGAGCACAAAAAAAAATGATGACCATGGAGACACGGCAGAAGAGCTTGGTTCGGAATATAGACGACATAATAGTTTGTAGGCAGGGTATAGGGTAATTGACTACACATCCACAATGTCTCTTAAGGCTGAGCAAACACAATTGTCTTCATTCAGAAAATCCAAATTCAACTTCGCTTACATTAGTGTGAGAAAAAATGGAGCATTCTTCACACTCTATCTATACTAGGTGCACAAGGGAATAATTTTTTTTAAGGAAGCAAAACTTTAAAGTAAAAGATCAAACAGTTTCAGCGACGTTGGGCAAGAGGTAATTTTCACTTTTTTTTTTTTTTTCTATTAGGCTGCACATTAAGTCATAAATTACATAACACAAATAACTTTCTCATTCTGTAAATCTTACATATTCCAAGCCAAGATGTTTAAAAATCTGAACTTTAATCTATTAGGGTATCCCTTGAAAGGCTTTTATTTGTTTTCCTAGCGATATATTGCCAACATTCATTATGGACGTAAAAGAGAAACCACAAACACAAGAGATTGGGAATTTGGCATAAAAATTCGACCTTGAGAGAAACTAACAGAGACTAGGAACTAGAGAGAGTGAACCAAAAAATATAGTACGCAAGTTAAAGAGCGAAACATAGGAGAACTGGTTTAGCTCCGAGTAATTAATTTGTTACACAATCAACCAGTCTGATCTCTCCCTTGATTATCGGGATAAATATTTTTGGGGTTCTAAACCTTTAAGTTTTTTTACGTTTGAGTTCTAAACCTTTTTAACATTTTATTTGAGTTCTAAATTTTTTAATTTTTTACTATATCAGTCCTTTAAGTTGCGAAAAATAGTCAATATATTAATAAGTGCGTTTAATTTTTTGTAAAGTTAAAATTATTTTTTAAAAAATTGATCACTTTTGTTAAACAGATGGACTAATTTAGTAGAAAATCAAAAGGTTTAGAACTCAAATGAAATGTCAAAAAAGTTTAGAATTTAAATATAAAAAAATTTAAAGATTTAGAACTCTAAAAAAATGTTTATCCTCTTAATTACCAGCCTTATAAATGCATCCAACACGCGTAAGCACATAATTTGACGAAGCAAAACGCCACCAGCTCTAAGACACGTTAAGCTTAACACAGATGGTACATCCCCTAGCAATCCAATCCTCATAGGTACAGGAGGTCTTCTTAGAAATGATTATGCACATCAAAGAGGAGGCTTTCTTTTCTTTATTGGGATATGCTACTTAGTTAGTGAAAAGCTGTGGACAGTCTTCAAAAGCTTGGAATTTATACGACGTCAGGGTCACGGGTGCTTAAATGTTGAAATGGACTCACAAATAGTCATTAATTGGCTGAGTAATTGCAATGATCTCAGCCTCTATAACGCCCTTCTTGTGAGACAATCTTAGTAAGAGCATCATTACGTGGATTGAGGAATTTGGATATAGAAGTGGAACCCACGTGCAGAAAATAATAGAAACAAAGCATTATTTTTTCTTGAAATTTAAACTTCCCATCCTAAAACAATTGATTTGCAGTGAGGATGGTACAATATACAACCGGCATACTTACAAATTGTAATGAAATTAAAATTCACTTTTTACAAGCTCGTTGGAAAGTGTAATCATGTTTTACAATTTACATCGTTCTCATTGAAAAACACCCATTTTTTGGGAGGAAATTTCCAAATTTCAAAAAACAACATGATCCACCAGATAGATCCCACCAGCCATGCCAGCCTATAGTTGACCTATGTCCAATTCCCCTCTTTCCGTAAAGGTTTATATATGTTACATTTTAGTTTTAATGATCAAATTAAAAGCTTAGATAAAATTTATAATTTAATCATAATTTAAATAAAATTTAGGAATCAATTTTAATTTTAAACATTTTTAGAGTTAAATTTCAATTTTTTATATTTTTAAAGCCAAAATCAGTCTGACCACAAATCAAATTGATCTTTCCAAATTTTTAATTAGATTTTTTAGTGGTTTGAGTTTCATCTGATTTTTAAGATTGAACAGAGCTAATGACCTAACCGGTTCACTGTTAAATCAATCTGACCAAATGATTCTGTTAAATTTTCAAAACATTGTTTACAGCAACCAATCGGTTTGGTTAAATTTTCAAAACATTGTTCTCAGCTAGACAAAAAAAAATTTGACCATTAATGATTAAACCATGACCCGCATAGCATGGAAATTAGGAAGTTGTAGCAAGCTCGCCACTCCGAAATATGCGGATAGTACATCAGAGGTTTCTGAAAGAAGGTCTTGTGAAACATCTCACGTGTCACCCCTAATAAATTGGCTGTCAGTCGCGAGACGTGAAACACATGGTGCATTTTGGAATATGTTCTGATGATGCTAGATGACGATACGTGATTTACACACTTAAGGGAGTGTTTGGGTTAGTTTTTGAACGGGTGCATTTGCGTTTCATCTTCAAAAAGTAGGAAGATAGATGTTTGGTAAATTTTTTAGTATTACTTTTTGATTCTACTTATTTCTTTATTTGACTTCCTAACAGCAGCTGATTGAAAAGCAGTTCCGACCTACTTTTTGCTACTTTTTAGATTACTTTTCACTTTTTAATACTAATAATAATTTATATGGATTAAATTACCCTTAAAAAATATTTACATAATTTTACTATTATTTTTTTTACTTCACATATAAATTAGATATGTTAATTTATTTTATTAGTATTTATATAATTTCAATATTTTTTTTTTCAAATATTCTTAAATAATATTTTTTTACTTTAATTTTCTTTAATGTAGAAATTTATAAAAAAAATCTCAAATATGATAATTTTTATAATTTAATAAAAATTAATATTTTTTTAAAAAAGTTAAAAATTAAGTAAAATAATTCTCAATATTATTTATAAAATATTATTCTAAAATATAAAATTATAAAATATAAAAATAAAAATATTTAATATAATATATCTACACAAATTATATGTCTAAATTAGACATTTCATTATTCAACAGTAACAGCAAGTATAAAATTAACCAAACACTTTATTAATTTTATCAGCAATCAGCAACAGTAAGTAGAAATCAGTAATCAGCAATCAGCAGCAGCACTCAGCAACAGCAATCAGTAACAGCAACATTCAACAGCTAACCCAAACAGGCCCTAAATCATCACCGAAAACAAGTTAACGACGAGATGTCAATATTTTTAATTTTAAATTTTTAAATTTTTTTTATGGTTAAATTTAAATTATTTTAATATTTTATTTGATTTTTAAACTTTTTAATTTTATATTATATCAGTCTTTTAATTTATAAAAAGTTATCAATCAATTAATAAATAAATTTAATTTAATAAAAATTATTTAAAAAAAATTAAATACATGAATTAATTTTTTTTATCAATAAAATATTAAATATTTTTTAATCAACAAATATACGAATTAAATAGATAATATGTATATTTTTAATAAAAAAACATTCAATTCATATATTTAATATTTTTTAAAATAATTTTTTGTAAAGTTAAAATCATTTTTTAATAGATTGATCACTTTTGATAAATAGAGGGACTGATTTGATAGAAAATCAAAAGGTTTAAGACTTAAATGACATGTCAAAAAAGTTGAGAACTCAAACGTAAAAAAAAACTTAAAAGTTTAGGATTAAAAATATTGATATCCCGGCCAATGACTTGGGCCCCAGTTTCTGCAAAGTCTAATTGCCACAGATTTTTATCTGCTAAGCTTGGTGTTGCAAGTTCAGAAAAATTTTTTAACTATAAAATTTAGTGATTGTAAGTAACTGTAGAATTAATCTAATAGATAAAATATATAATTATTTTTATACTTATAAAAAAATATATGATATATCAAAAAGAAATATACAACTTGTATAAACACAAGAAATATATGATGTGTTAGAATAATTACAAAAAAATTATATGACATATCAAATAGAACTATAAAAATAATGTGAATAGTTATTAAAAATCAAAATTTTTTAATTTAAAAAATATATAACTGTTCAGATAGGTTGTATATTTTTCTTTGACATGTTATATATTTTTTTTTGTAAATAAAAAAAATATTGTATATTTCATCTATTATATCATTTTTATAATCACTAAATTTTGCAGCCACACAGTGATTCTCTTTAAAGAAATGGTAACACAATATGAATTTAAATAATTAGTAAAAAATAATAATATAATCTTATCTAATTATATTTAATAATTTATTTTTTATGTGAATTTAATAATCCAATAACTTACATTATTTTGCTGCCACTTTTTTTTTTTTACGTTAAATTACCTTTATACCTGTTGTTTGGATTTTTTATTATTACTTTTTAAAGATAAATTTTATATTAAATTATATATTATTTTCTTTCCTTATCCGTTCTACTTATTTTCCAAAAAAAAATATTTTGACTATTTTTTTCTCATATCATATTGACCCAAATACAAAAAGAATAGAATAGGCTCATTCCTTCTGACACTCATTCCTCATACTTTTATTCCGTACACAAGCCTCTCCCCTCTTTTTTATCCCGAATAAGGAGTTAAAGTACGATCTCATCGATCGTGGCCTTCGCCGTGAACATATGAGATTAATAACGGAGTAAGTCTTATTTTAGTCTTAATTTTTTAAAAAAATTTTTAATTTAATTTTGTATTTTTTTATTTTTATTTCAGTCATATAATTACGATTTTAATTCTAATTAAGTGTTAACTTGGGTATACTTGGCTCAAAACATTAAAAAAAAAAGTATGTCACCCAATAAAATACACAAATATAGTTAAAAAATAAAATATACTGTTAAAAAATATACCCTATTTTTCCTTTTCTTAATAATATATTTAAATTTTTTGCTGTATTTGTATGTTCTGTTGGATCAGATATGTTTTCTTTTTAACATTTTGACTTAATTATGTTTAGTTAAGATTTAATTAAAAATAAAACTATAGTTATAAGAATGAAGTAAAGATAAAAAATAGTATAAAATTGAATTAAAAAAATTATAATAAATTTACGACTAAAAAAACCAATCGGTTAACTTTCTTGAGGGGTCGAACTTGGAATATCCTCACGATTAACGAGAATGGAAAAGTTGCGCGTTCCACTATGTGGCACAGTGCAATCATTCACAGGAAAAAAATAGAAATAATTATCAATAAAATATAACCACATTAATATTTTGTATAAAATAACATTATATTATATATCATATTAAATCTACACTTTAAATTATAAGATAATATTCATTTAATTAATTTTAATTTTTATTTTTATTTTTAATATTTTATTAATATAATAATATTAAATTAATAATTTATTACATTTTATTAATAACGTATGACTATATTGTATGACAGCACATTCTAGCTCTAAATCGAACTCTAAGGAGAAGCAGGTCTACCCAAGTCATACTCTATGTTTGTTAGGATAATATCAGGAGTATGAGATTCTACAATTTTGCCTTTACCTTTGTCACGTTTTAAATTGGACATTTGATTGATAAAAAAACAATAAAACGAATATTTGCAAAAGTCATAGTATGTAAAAAAATAAATTTTGTAAAAACAATAGTTACAAAAATGTTTTTTGTCAAAAAAAAGTATAATTTATTAAGCAATTCACTTTTAGAAAGATTTACAAAAAAAATGAAATATTGGAAATATGTGAGTTATTGAATTTTGAAGTGTAATTCTCTCCTAAAAAAACATCTCTACTGTTAAGATTTAAAATTTTTATCTTGGATATCTTATGTTCCAATTTAGGAGGTCTTTGGTTTTAATTTGGGAAAGATATATGAGATTTAATGAGTATAATTACTTTCATTGTATAATTTACACGTTAACAAACATTATAATGGAAAAAAAAATATAAGTGTAAACATAGAAAACAAAAATGAGAGAGAGAGAGAGAGAGAGAGAGAAAAGCCACCTTTTAAGGGAGCAAGTTGATCCAAGCCAGATGAATGATGGCAAGGCAGCCTTAAATGGGGCAAAAAAATTTTAGGTGACACGGAGCACTTCTTGGCCTATAAATAAGCCTAAGCTCGAACATTCAAAGGCACCCCAATAGCAAAACATAACATGTTCTTCTCTCGAAGCCCTCCTTCTCTCTCTCTCCCTAAACTTGTAAATTTATTACTTTAGAAAATATGTTCTTAGATCGCCACTATGCTGGATTTTTTTCATAAAAAATCTGAAGTATTAATAAAAATGGAAAATATTTATGGACAAACGATAATCTCCACACGCGCATAATTTGTGTAATTATAAGCACTTTTTGTGCAACTATGATAATAAAAAGTGATATAAAAATTATTATTATTTTTTTCGTTTCACATTTTTTAATTACGGTTGTACAAAAAGTGCTTGTAGTTGCACAAACTGAATGCGTGTGGACGCAGTGTGAAAACCCAGTCTATCCATATAATAAACCCCAAATACTTCAAATGATCAAAATAAATCCAAATTCGTACAATTTGTAATAAAATTTTGAATCCGAATCTACGAAGAGATTATTTTCCTTCATTAACCTCGTACAAAGTCTCTAAATATAATGTGTTAAATTTATTTTTCAGCAATTTAATATTATTGTACATGTTATTATTATTATTATTATTATTATTTTTATTGTTGTTGTTGTTGTTATTGTTATTCTTGTTAATATTATCATCATCATCATTATTTAAATTTCTACAATTTATATTTTTGCACTTTATATTTCAGCAATTTATTTTTCTTTTTAATAGTTCATTTGCATATTTATATTATTTTGGCATAACATTTAGCTTTATTTTGTCATATACATTTTCACTTGTGCACACACTCACAAAAGCTTTTACACCCAACTTAGGCCTTTTAAATTAGGAAAGAGGTGGTTAAGGTCAGTAGCGGATCCACATTTACAACAGTAGCTGCTTTTGCACCCACATTTACAAACAAACAAAAAAAAAAAAAACTATATAATATACATTAAATTTGAAGTATTTCCCCCATTCAAAAAATTCTTTTGCCCCCACTCAAAATTAGAAATTATTGGCTTGGCACAAAACACTTCAAATAATTGTTGAAATTGGATTTTTATAATTTTTAATAAATTAATTTATTACATTTATTAGATTTAAAATAAATATGTGCCTGACTTTAGGCAATTTATTATAATTAAATACAATTTGAGTTATACACAATTTAGATGAATTGGTTCTTATCTTTTAATTTGAAATAAATATTGTATAATAATAGTTGATGTATGTTGTATTCGGAATCTAGATACTCTTATTTGATGATATGATAAGATTCTCGACAAATATAACAAATTTATAAGGTGTATAAACGGAATGTGTATTTTTAATTAATATGTAAACTTTCGTGAGGATAAGTTTAATACGACAATAAGAGTATTTTTCTATTCATTACAATTCTAAATATTAGATAATCATCTCCCCATCTCGCCAAAATAAAAGATTTCTTGTATTAAAAATGACTAATGTATATGTAAGTTTATCATTTATTTTAGATTTTTATTGTTGCACCATAAAAAAATTGTAAAAACTAATATTAGTGATTTTTTTATACTATTTTAATTTTATATTATTTTTAAAATAAATTTTTTAATTACTTATAAACTTACCCCCACCAACTATAATCTCTAGCTCCGCCACTGGTTAAGGTCCCTTACGCAGCATTTAGATTTCACGTGGGACTCCTGAGATCTATCATTCAGATCAATTGATCTAAAATCCTTTAGCCTAATCTAGATCTTTAAATCACAATCATTTATTAAATAATCATAGAGTTATCCACGCATTAAATCTAACTACTATGACAGGAAGTGTTGTATGATGATTCCATCGCAATCTGTGCATAATAGAAATGCATCATATCTGCCTAAACTATTTATCTTACTTAAAAATTTTCAAAGTGTATGGGAAATCATCAGTAACATCTTGAGATTAAAATTTCCTATGGACAAGATCAAGTCATAGCCCTTATCAAAGTGAAGTCATTAGCATGAGATCAAGCCTCGAAGGGTCTCAGAGGACTCAAATCATTCGCTCAAGATTTAGCTCGGACTACTCTTAACGAAATTACGGAGGGGTTTTAATTAGAGTATTCACATAGAGTTGACACCATAAGTCAAATTCAAATTCTTACCTATTATTTGAGTTGTATTTTTGAACCTTACAATTTAAAAGCTCAAAATTTATGGCTTGCAAATTCTTCACAAGTCTAGCGAGACTTATTTGCTTTTCATTTTTGGCTCCTTAGGAAAAAAACAAGAAGAAGAAGTTAAAAAAAAAAAAAACAAAGAAAGAAAGAAAGGGCAAAACAAAAGAGTAAAAAAAAGCAAAAATAAAAAAGAGTTCACAAAAGAAAAAAAAAAAAAGAATAAGCAAGCAAAATTGACGTTATCATTAAACTAAAGAAGAACATTATGGCTCCCACCAATAAAATGGCAATTGCTCGTTTGGTAGTATCAACTGCTCTACTTAGGTATACTGGTCTAAAAACTTACAGATGGATGTAATTTTTTCCTCTGAAGCACAACAAAATGCTGAAATCGATAATCTACAACTTATATAAGAATTAGATCTCTCACCTGCCTCTCTTGTTAAGTAAAAATGTCAACCATCCTCCACGAACCAAGTCGGGACAAATGCATTGATTCCTACGCAACATCAAGTGTTGGATCAAGTAAAGGAAAATCAAAATATTTACTCGAAAAAGAGGCGGGGAGAAGAATCAAAAGAATCCTCCACACCAGCTTTCATGGAACATCATGTAGCAACATTGATGTCAATGCTGTCATGAAGACAAACATAGCCAACACGGAAGATAGGATGGTCGCCTATTTGAATCGATTTCAATTCAGTTTTGGTTCCGTTCAAATAATTTCAGTTTCCAGCTGATTCAAATCTAGTTATGAATCGGTTTAATTTTGATTCAAACCAAAAACTTGGTATCTCTGGCGTCTACATCATCATAAATGAATGATGTGTCATGTTGGACTCTTATTGCTTCGTAGAAAAGGTCAATTTTGAAGTAAGGATAATATTACTTTATTGTAATACATCACAAATTTAAATTGTGAAAACATCTCCTTAAAAATAAAAATAAAATTTTGTACATTATAAAAAATTATTAAGTAGTAATATTTAAATAATAATAAAATAGCAATAAAGTGATATAGATTATTAGATGTTTGAAATTTAAAAATATAAAAATTTGAGAACTTATCAGATATTATTAAACGAACTGTGCGATTATTTTGTTATTATTTAAAGTTATACTGTTATTTAAAGTTAAGCTGCCTAGTGAAAATTTTTTTCAAATTTATTGAATATTTAAATTATCTTCATGACCGTTAACTAAGAAACCCACAATCAAATAGGAATTGACTAAGGCTCCTTAATATGGCTGCTTCTTATCAATAATTCCTAGAAATGAATATTCCTCAAGAATCTGAAGATCTCTTATTAAAAGACTTGCACGATAATAGCTACTGATTTCAACTTTCTTTGAGGCTGTATCACCAGTGGCATGGGCCCCAATGATTGAGTGCTTTCGATAATCTACAAGGCCTAGAAGGTATCTATCAAAAAGAGGGTTCAGTCATTTCTTTGTTTCTCAAAAACAACAATAACTCCAGAATCAACATTGTTTGGTATCATTGCCAGCACAACTTGCCAATTGGTTAGCGTCAATTTTTCCGATATGGCGAGACTTTGCGGGATTAACAGCTTTCAGCATCCTCCTTTCCTCTTGAGATAAGCATAACAACTGGCTCCAATGCCTCTAAGCCATCAACCAAAGAGAGTGTCCATTAGTTTCTTTGTTACTTCTATGAGAAAGAGGTGCTAGCAATGTTTGGGATAACACATACTAGGATTATTGCACATTGTAAAATTAAAAAGCTTTCCTGGCTACCAATGTAACAGGAGGCTAAAAGGGTGGAGGCCTACTGATATGTTTCACTTAAACCATTATAACATATGCATGCCCATAAACGGTGGAGGTCAACAATGACAGCAGACTTTTAACTATTTTTACAAATCTACAGACTGCTGGTTTCAATGGAACTTTTTGTACCCTGACTCCTTTTAATCGTCTCCTTCAAATGCCCCAATTTGAGATTGCAGCAACTCTTCAATTGAAAACTCATTCATCACTTACATTTCAAAGCGAGAGTGCGTTTTCTCTGTGCATGTGTTTGTGTTTTTTTCTGTGTGTGCAAGCATGCACGAGCATGAGAGAGAGAGAGAGAGAAAAACATGATATGATACATTAGTAGAGAGAGAGAAAAAGCAAGAGAGTCAGAGAGCGAGAGAGATGATACATCAGCACATCAGGAACATATCAGCTTGTAAGATATGCTCAAATTATGGATTGTCGTAAAGAATATACTGTCCCTTAACCCAAAAAATAGAATATACTGTCCAATTTACACATGTTTTACCTCTTAATTCATCTTCTGTTCTACTTATGGATGGTTCGCGAAATCTAATTGAAAGAAATGTCTTTCAAAGGTGCTTTTAAGTGCAGCATAGAGAAAGACTCATCATTAAAACATGCAAGGAACACGTTAGAAACATGAAGACAGTCACTGAAACGGCATGATTGCTGTTGTCGCAAGAAGCGAGTAACGGTTAGGTTCTTTTGTTGTTGATTTATAGTTATCCATCAACACTGTCTTCCATTAAACTCTCTACATTTGTACTCCCTGTGCAAGAACTGTAGAATTGAAATCAACTGAGCAATAAAAAATATGCTATATTGCTTGTGCGTGGACATGCATAGGAGAGGATGTGTTATGTCAAAGACAACAAAACAATGATTAAGATAAGGCGAATGTATGCCACCATATCTCAAGCGCCCTAACAGGAGACTATACTTGAAAATTTTTTTGAGATGCAGCCAAAACTTAATCTCTCCCTCCCATCCTTGGTTAACAATGTATTCTTGTATATTTTAGTTTCAGAGAATTGTTAAAGCTCCAAGCATTGTTCTCAATTGATCTCAAGCATTGTTCTCTTTTATTTTGGTTTACAAAAGTTTAGGTGATGGGAGGTTGTCTCAACCCAAGATTAGGAAAAACTGCAAGTCTCAAAAAAGGCTTACATTGAACTTATATATCACCCATTAAAAGAGAACCGCCAATAACATTCGAATCTTAAATTTTTCAAGTAGAGGATGAAAACTTTACCAACTGAGTCAACCTTCATTAGCTGAAAACTTTTTCTGCCTTGCAAGTGATCAAGTTTTCAGGAAATTTTACATGTACTTTCTTTATATATATATATATATATATATATATATAATTATGTACTTTCTCTTTGCTTATTATACATATTTGCATCACCAGAAAACCTGTTTGAATATCTGTCGAGTGTTGACAACAATCGAATGAATGGTCAGCTAGAAAATATTTTCAATAAACGGAATTGCTGGGACCTAGAGAATGTCCTATCATACTTTGGATGTCTTAGTATGAACAGTTCCCAGAGCATTTGAAGGCGTCCTTCATTCTGTTTGTTGCCGAAAACATGATACTTTTAAGATCAATTTTAGTCTGATTTCTTCCTCTGTTTCCTGTCGTGTTTGCATCTCATGACACTTACGCATGTGTCATCATTTGGCAAAATGCAGGCACAAACTCATCATTATGGACAGAAAAATTGATGAGCAAACATACGTCCTTATGTATGTACAGGTAGATTGATAGATACAGATAGTAGAAGATCAATCAAAAGCGTTAAGACCAATGGTTTACCTTCTGCAGAGAAGGGGAAAAATTTTCCTGAAACTTTCACTCTTGCACTCACTGTCGTATGCTGTTTTCAGAACGATCATAATGATGAAGTGAATGAAGACTGGAATGAACACAAAACAAAATCCAGTCAATGTATAAAAAGATTTTTAACTTTGATTTTTTTTTTTTTTGTTTTGGTTATCTTCGGATGTAGTTGATTTGAGCATATAATCATAGCTCAAAATTTGGATCATAATCAATACAGGAAAGAAAACATATTAAAATCACCTGCAATTTTGTGGGACTCTCCAGGACACAAGTGATGATCTTTTCAAACTTGGTGGCAAAGACACAAAATTTCTCCAATCCTGAAGCATAATTCGCAGATCATGAAGCTTGCTGTCCAAACCATAGCAGCAATTTGCATGCATTGTGCAAACTAAGTTCAAATCTTTGCTAGGTTCACAAAGGCCACCAAAATAAGCAGTGTCCAAGAATCTCATCTTCAATCCAAGATCCTGAACAAAAGCATCAAACTTGATGAAATTAAGGACATCCTGGTCATGATATCCAGGATACCTCTCCTGTGCAGAGTACCAGAACTTGTAAAACTCTATTGACCGGTTGTTGGACTTCACATAGTTAAATCCTCCATTAGGTCTGTTCTGTAAATCAACTGAACTTCCCGAAAAATGATCACATGCAATCTGGAAATCAGCATCCGAATAAAATCGTGGAAATGGGTCCCTAAACCACATGATATCAGCATCCTGGAGGAGGAGATCAATCAAATAGGCACTGAATATGAAGTAACATATTTATAAAAGGATTACAGGATAGGACAGGGCATGTCCTGCAAATAAGGTCGAGAATAACCGAATACAGAGCCTGCAAATCAATGATGTGGTTTTCAATTGTTAACAATTTTCCGTGCATCCACAAATTAAGAGTCATAGGTAAATTTTCCCCTTTTTTGTAACATATAATAATAATAAGGCAGATCCAAGTACAAAAAGATACAACTAAATCGGGCACGTCATTGAGGCCTCTAATGGACTATTGTCAAAAGCACACTATGCATTGGTGTCATTTCGAGATTCCAAGTTCATCAAATATCGAATAGAGAGACTGGAATTGACTATTGCAAAGTGGTCTTCTGAAACCCAATTTCAATACCATTCAGAACAAGAGCAAACCGTTGGACTTATTTATTGACAAAAAAAAAAAGAAAAGAAACAAACAAAACTAAGTAAGTTCAGAAAGAAACAATCATAACTAAGTTTAAAGAGAAAGCTTGTAGTGCAATTGTGCTTTGCGCGATGGACAGCAATGATTTGTCATTAGATTACCGTGAAAACAAAGTTATAGCCCATCTCAAGAACAGAGCGAAGGAAGTCAATCCTTCTCCACATCATCTTCAAGTAGGAAGGGGTCATGAAGTAAGCCTCCTGATGAAAATCGACTCCCTCAGTAACAAGAGCAAAGCAATGTGGATGGAGTTGTAGGCAACGCGAGTGCGCAGTGTGGTCCAAAGCAGCAATGACCAAGTGGTTCAAAAGACTGCGAGTGCCCTCCCCAATCCTAAAGCTCTCCAGGAATACATCAACCACTGTATTTGGAGCTGCCCATGCTTCGTTTAAAGTAGTTACAATCACAGTCCCATCTTTCATGGATGCGTCTTTCAGTACTTTTTCAAGCTTTTGTTCCTCGCTAAGCTACAAAATTGCATTGCAACCAACAACGATTAATAAGAGGAATTTGCTAAACTTGTCCACTTTTCCATCATCCATTTTGCTAAAATGTGTTTAAATTTTGATAAAATCTCAAAGCAGTGACGACGCTGAGAATGCCATTTCAAACTCATTTAACCCAAAAAAAAAATTAAAAAAAAACAAAATAAGATAAAAGGAATAAAACGGAAAAAGCGTGGTACTAGTACTACTCACAGTAGCGGCGGAGTGGAAATGAGGTAGAATAGAAGAAGGGAAGAAGACGCTAGGGAAGGAAACGGAGGAAACGGAGGGGAAAGGCAGGAAAATGATGGAATTGGCGGCAACGTAGAGAAGCAAACAAGAAATGGAGACGGCAGCGAAGATGAGAACCGAGCGGGGAACGGCGGAATCCGAATCCGACAACGACATGGCGAAGGAGGAGGACAACGACATGGCGAAGGAGGAGGACGAGGAGAAGGAGGAGTTATATAGGGGTAAAAAGCCAAGGCGTTTGCAGGAGGCGGCCCACGCCGGAGGTCGTCTCCTGTGGTGGCAGCGGAATCTGAACAGTGGCACTATCACTGCTCGGTTCATTAACAAGAAGCACGCGAATGAGCTTCATTTAACTCTCAGACGCCCCCATAAACACAGAGAAACGTACGTGCGCCCACTGAGTGTGCGTGTGTGAGAGAGAGAGAGAGACAGAGAGAGGTTGAACGCTGAAGAAAAGTGTGACGTAACTACCTCTTATCAAATCTACTTAGTTTTCCCATCTAGGGTATCATTACATGGCCAAACAACTTTTCCCTACTACGTCCACATGAATTTTTTTTGTGCAACCACAAGTATTTTTTGTGCAACCATATAGGAAAAATGTGCAACGAAAAAATAATAATATTTTTTGAATTACTTTTTATCGATTTGGTTGCACAAAATACGTTTCTGGTTGCACAAAAAAAATTTCGTGTGGAGACAATTGGGAGAAATCATTTGGCCATAAACTTTTTCCCATCTACTTATTAGGAGCAGTCTTTATTAATTGAAGCGGAGCTCAGATGGTGTGAGTGGGAAATCTTACGTGGTGAAACAGATTCATGGTTAAATTGTATCTATATTATAATAAATATTATATTTTATATTATTATAATAATAAATTATATAATAAAAAATATAATTATTATATATATATATATATTTTAAATATAGTTATATAAAATATATTTTTAATTATAATATAAATATAATTTAATTACAAAATTATCTGATCCTATAACAGTACCTTCACTTTTGATTAATTATAAAGAATCCTATTTGATTCATCAAATTCCGGAAGTCACTTTAACTGACTTGGCGTCGGAATGTCAAAAGCTTTACTAAAATGTAAAACATACGTAGCCATCGACTGAGATATAATTTAAAAAGTAATTCAGTGTATTATTTTATTATTAATTTAAATTTGAATCTACATATTTAGTTCGTCCTCATAAATATAAAAATTTATATTAAGAGCACATTATTAAATTAACACTCGTTAATACGGTAATTGAATATAAAAAGAGATCATATGAATTCATCAGTATTTAAATTTATCTTTTTTAAGATAATTAATTAAAGTGTTCAAACAGTAAATATACCGATCTCCACCCGCAATTAGATAACATGTCAGTGAACACATTTTTTTTCTTAATCAAAACCAAAAAAGAAAACAATCCGACCACAGATTTTGGTTGTCAATATGAAAGAGCGAGCTCTACATGTGAGACTTATATACTATAAATTTTATTTTTTGAAATTTTGAATTAGGAAAATATAAATTGCAATAATCATGATATAAATTGTGATAGGCGAGAAAACATTTTGCAATTGCAAGAAGATAAAGTATATATTAGTTCTATAATAGGTCTAAAATTTGCATAAATATTAAGAGATTTATAAGCTTAAATTAATTAATTATTTGTGCAATTTATAGGCTTTTGATTTTTTTACTTTTTTTGTTATTTTGTACTTTGTAGGACGATTTAACAAAAAAGAAATAAAAATTGATGATTGATCTAACCTATCGAGAGAGTCGTAAGAGCAATGATTAATGTTTGCGCAAATTTAGGTCCAGCCTAACTTGAGTCCGGGTTATGTCTAGTGCTGGTTTGATTTGGTTTGAAATTTCTATACGATTTTTCTAATGTTGAGATTAGGGATTATGACATTATGTTTTGACGTGTCCCCATAATTGATAGATTATTCACTTATTGAACTTCTATGGATAGATTCTTGTATTAATACGTGATTGAGCTTATTATGGTAAGCATATTATTTATTATTATGCTAATTATGGTAAGATCCTACTATATAATTTTAATGTAAGCTAATTATTCTCTAAAGATCTTATTAGTTCTATCAACTTTTATTTTAAGCAAGATATTTAAGGAGATCAAGGTTGATCTCGCGCAAAGAATGAAAGCCTTGCTGGTGATAAGCTGTCAGATGGATTATGGTCAATCAGACCCCTAGGCACATTTGATCACAGAAGATACAGTAGTGTAGCTGTTAAGTTTCTTTTTTGGGAATAATTCTTAGAGAATTATTGTCCAATGGCTAGTGTTGACTCTCTTTCTTATAAGAGTGTATCTTTTAGGGTTAGAGAGGTGTGTGTTTACAGAGAAGTGAAAGAGATTAACGTTATATTTGAGATTGTGCTAAAAGAGAAAATCAAAGTATGAAGAAAAGAGAAAAGAAGTTGCATATATTCTAAGTGGAAGCTAGTCAGCTTTGTGTTGTTGAAAAAACAATGTGTTCTTGTATTAGTTTCATGGAAGCTAAGGTCAGAAGCTTGTAATGGTTTATTTTCACCCTCCAAAAGAAGAGGTTTTGGTGTTAGTAGAAATCTCAAGGGAAGAACCTTAGGGACTGGATATAGGCTCCCGGTTTGGGCCAAATCAGTATAAAATCTGTGTACACACTTCTCTCCCTCAAACTCCTTTACTTTATGTTGTGGTTTCAGCTTTGATTATTTGTTTATACTGTGAGCATTAACGTTTTGGAGTTGAGTTATTTTCTGTGAGACATGTGACTAATCACACTAAACCTCTGATCGACTATACCCACCTGACCAGACAAAAAAGATCATTGACTGACCAGAACCAAAATAGACCCAATGTACCCCTCTCTTGGGTTGCACCAGAACTAATAAGTGGTATCAGAGTAAGTCTCTATGTTAAAAGGCTTTATACCCTAGAAAGATCTATGGCAACCCAAATGTGCGATACCAAGGGAAAAAATATCCTTAGATCGCCCATTTCTGATAGAACCTTCTTTGATGCTTGGAAAGACAAAATGATTACCTACGTCCAATCTTTAGATTATAAACTTTGGGGAGTGATCAAGCAAGGCCCCAAAACCATCCTAGTCGTATCCGAAGCGAGCTCTAGTGATAAGATAGAAACCGACCAAACTACCCTTATGATTGAACAGAAAAAATTTCGAACCCGCAAATTCCAAAGCAAATTATTTGCTTCAATGTGTTTTGATAGGTTATGACTATGGAAAATTTTCATCATGCAAAACTACCAAGGAGATATGAGATACATTAAATTCTTGATAAGGGGACTTTACAAGTCAAAGACACTAAAATCAACCTTCTTATGCGCAAGTATGAGTTGTTTAAAATGAGCAATGATGAGATGATCTTGAAGATGTACACTAGGTTCACCAACATCACCCAACTCATTGAAGAATTTCAGAAAGCGAATGAATGAACCTAAGCTTGTGAAGAAGTTGATGCGGTCACTACCAAATTCTTGGAGCAACAAAACAATAGCTATCATGGAGGTCAAGGATCTAAGTATTCTTACCTTAGATCAATTGACTGGCTCTCTCTTGACACGTGAGATAACATTCATAAAGAGGAACATCGAGAAGAAAAAAGGAGTGGCCCTTAAGTCAACATCCATAAAAGAAAGTGATGAGGATGAAGTGAGTGAAATATTCACTCAAGAAGATGAGGAAGAGTTTGCGTGCTAATCAAAAAGGCTTCGCAGCTTTGGATGAAGAAGAAGCTGTCCAACAAGAATCTACTCAAAAACAACAAAGAGAAAGATGAAATTATTTGCTACAATTGTAGCAAATTGGGCCATATAGCATCCCATTGTCTGATTAGTAAAAAGAAAGATATGAAAGCACCAAGAAAAGCTTTAAAGGTTACATGGGATGACTTGAGTGATTCTAAAACTGATTGTGAAGACATTGGAATCAACTTTGGATATATGGCTAAAAAAAATGACTTAAAATCTAACTTTGATGCATTCACTAACCAACCATTGATTAATGAGTTGTATAAAACATCAGTATGCATAAAAAAGAAACTTGTAAGCATGGTCATCGAGAAAAAGAGACTTCATGTTGAGAACTCATCAACGAAATATGAAATTGAGTCCTTGAAAGAAGAGGTCAAATCCCTCACCAAAATGAATGGTGAGTCGAAAATTGTTTACAACAAAGAGAGAAATGAAAAGCTTTTGGATGAGAATATTCATCTGAAGAAGGAAGTGTCCAAGCTTCAATAGTCAATCTCTAAGTTTGCCAAGAGCAAAGAGAAACTAGAAATCTTACTTGACTCTCAAAGGTTTTCAGGTGAGAAAAGTGGTTTGGGATATCAACCTGACACTTCTTCGGGCAAGGCAGTTCATGTTCACAAACACAATCATTTAAGTGTGTGTTGCCTAAAAATAGTCATGCTCAGTCATCTCAGTATTATGGTTAGACACATGCATTTTCTAGTCGATCAACATAGTATCATGATCAATCATATATAAATGCATCTACTTCACAACATTGCTTATATAGAAATAGCCTCATAAATATGCATACATGTACTCTAGACAACATGCTAGACCATTCCGTAGGCATTCATACATGCATGGTCAGTCGCAACACGCATACATACAAAACAAACGATATGATCAGTCATAGTATGCATACCCATATGGTCAGTCACTACATAACAGATTTCATGGTTAGTCTCAATACAGACACAGTAGATATTCTAGCCGATCACAGCATGCTCACAGTAGACAATATGGTCGATCACAATATAGATTCTATACTTGCGCATATTATAGTAGGAATCAAATTAGGTGTTATTTCTATGGTAATTATAGGCACAAGCAGTTTTCATGCTCTTTAATGAGGACTCTTGAAAATAAGAGGTATTCTCAAGATGGTGTCAAGTACACCAAACCTATATGATTTACTTGTAAGTTTGTCTAAAGAGTAGTTTGAAGAAAAGTCAATGGTATTTTGACAGTGGCTACTTTAGATATATGAGTAGAAACTTTGAAAATTTTGTGTCTTTACAAAAAATAGATAGAGGTAAGGTAACATTTGGAGACAACGATAAAAGTAAGCTTATTGACATCGACAAGGCGAGTAAGGACAACTTTCCCATGATTGAAAGAGTCTCTCTCGTTGGTGGTCTTAAATACAACTTATTGAGAATTAGCCAATTGTGTGATAGTGGCCATAAGGTGTCATTTGGACAAAATGCTTATTAAGTGAATGATTCTATGTCTAATTAACCCTTATTTGTTGCTAAACGCTTGAACAATGTTTATGTTATTGATTTAAACACTCTGGCTAACTAAGATGTGAAGTGTTTTTCTTCTTTTAGTGATCAACCATGGCTCTAGCATAGAAGGTTACGTCATGCAAGCATAAAGTGGTTGACCAAACTAAGCCAACACAACTTGTTGATGGTCTTCACGAAGTTAAATTCAATAAAAACAAGGATTCATTTGAAGGGTAAGCAAAGGGTAAGACTTCATTTAAAAGCAAAAAGGTAATATCTACCTTTAGACCTTTGCAGTTATTACATATGGATTTATTTGGACCTATGAGAGTGTCTTCTCTAGGTGGTAAGTATTATGCTTATGTTATTGTGGATGATTTTAGTATATTCACATGGATTACCTTTTTAGCTCACAAGGATAAATGTTTGAAAGCATTTGAAGTATTTTGTAGATAGGTTCAGAATAAGAAAGGATATCATGTCACATCCATAAGGAGTGATCATGGAGGTAAGTTCGAAAATGAAGGATTTGATTCCTTTTGCAACACTTATGGTATCACACACAATTTTTCAACTACAAGAGCTCCACAACAAAATAGAATGGCTGAAAGTTTGAATTAGACCCTAGAAAAATTGACAAGGACTATGGCAAATGAATTCAATCTTCATACACATTTTTGGGCGGAAGGTGTCCATACAGCTTGCTTTGTGATCAACCGTGTCTTTATTCATCCGATCCTCAAGAAAACACCTATGTGCTTTGGCAAGATAGGAAGCCCAAAGTTAGTTTTCTAAGAGTCTTTGGCTACAAATGTTTTATTCTCAACACCAAATACAGCCTTGGTCAGTTTGACTCAAGGCAGATGAAGGTATTTTCTTGGGATACTCTTCAACTAGTAAGACTTATCATGTGTACAATAAGAAATCTCTTATTGTTGAGGAATCTATGCATGTAGTATTTGATAAAACTAACTCTTACTGTCCAAAAAACGAAGAGATTGTTACTATTGCATGTACAAGTCAAAAGCAAGAAAAAGAACAATCAAAGGAACATTTTGTATCATTTGGTCAATCATAGAATCTGCCTGATCAATCATAGCATCCGATTGATCAATCACAAAATCAGACAAAAACCCAAAAACAGACTGGTTAGTTAGAGAAATAGACAGATCAACCAGAGACGAACAAGTCCAGTCTTCCTCAAGGCAGAATTGAAAATATCATTCTACGAGTTCTAAGAGAATGGAAGCGTGATGTGAAGTACTTCCAAGAACAAATCATCGGTAACCCTTCTGAACCTTTGCGCACTTGTTCGGCATCAAATAACACAAGCACGAATTTAGTAGTTGTGTCACATTTAGAACCCATGCATGTAGAAGAAGCATTGACCGACCAATCATGGGTAGAGGCTATAAAAATGAGCTCAACCAGTTTGACAAAAACAAAGTTTGGACCTTGGTACTTAGGCATAGTACTCATCCTATCATGTTTTGGAATAATGTAGATGAAAGTGGCCAAATTGTGAGAAACAAGGCAAGGTTAGTTTCCAAAGACTACAACCAAGAAGAGGACATTGATTATGACGAGACTTTTTCCCCAGTCGCTAGGTTAAAAGCTATTGTGATGCTACTACATCATATATGCATTTAAATTGTACCAGATGAACATAAAGAGCGCTTTTTTCAATAGCTACATCAACAAAAAAGTTTATGTTCATCAACCCCTGAGCTTTGAAAGTAAGGAGTTTCCCAACCACGAGTTCAAGCTTTCAAAAGCTCTTTATGGGTTGAGACAACCTCCAAGGGCTTGGTACAAACGACTGAGTACCTTTTTAGTTGATCAAAGATTTACAAAACGTAAAGTAGAACAACTCTTTTCACAAAGACTAAAAGTAAAGATTTATTAATAGTACAATTATATGTTAATGATATTATTTTAAGTGCTACAAGTCTGCTGCATGGTCATCAAACTTTTTTTCCACTCAACTTCTATATTTGCTTTCATTGATTGCATAAAGTCACTAGAAACTTTTATAGAACTTTCAACAATTGACTTCCTTTTTAATTTGGTGCGAGTGACCCCTCTTCCATAAAACCTAGCCCTCTTAGGATGCTCCTCCCCCAAAACCTTTGTCCGTGCATTGATAGTATTTTGGCCAGTCATTCCTTCCTCTTAGGATAATAGCTCCTCTAATTGGGCCTACAACCAAGATAGAAACTAAATTGCTTTTTTTTTTTTTCCAATTCGCACATGAAAGAGCATTTTGTTTAATAACCTAGAACCATAAGTCTAACATATGAAATTACAGCATGTTAAAAAAAAAAAAAAGGCACGATCCATTGAAAAGCTAACAAAAATATCATGGAACACAATAGGACTATAGCAAAATTGCATTGCTTTTTTTTTTTTTTTTTGTAAGGACTAAACCAGTAAAATCACCCTTTAAGTTGCATCTCGCAGAAACCTTATTTCAAGCACATGAACTCCCAAATGAAAAAAGATAGTTTTTGAAACAATACAAGAAAAACTAAATAATATGAAATAGAAAAATAAATATCAACAATATAATAAAAAACTCATTTTCGAAAAAGCAAGCTTTTCGTCCAAGTTCAAGTAACTTGCAATTTATTGATTTGTTTCCTCACCTGGGAGCTTGTATTCACGATCTGTTCTCCTTTTATGAGTAGCTTTAAAGACGTCAAGTTTGGATGGAGGGTTGTTATTAGGTCTTGATTTTTCTAAATCAAAAGCCAATTATAATATTAGATGTCTAAACATGCTACAAAATATGTCAAATGTAAGAAAATGATAAGATATTTGCATTTTAAATTTCCATATCAGTCCTTCTCAAATCCTTGCAAAACTCTTCTTGCCAGCTGTATGCATTCTTTTTTACCTTGCCCAGCAAGTGCTATTGATTAACACCATTTTCTACGAAAATTCAAATCATTCCCACACTAAATCATATCAATAAACATTATTTTTGTATAATATAGCTTGAAGAGTATGTAGAAAACCCACACATAGGTTGTGTGTGAGACACATCCTATTGCCACTTTCTTTCTCTAGTGGAAATTGAAAGCAAAATCAATTGGTGATTGTCTCCAACACACCATAAATTAGAATGGTTGTTGACGAAGAAACTAAAAAAAAAAAGTATAGGGGCTCATGAGAAGAAAGAGAAAGAGAGAGAATGAGTAAAAAAAAAAATTGTGCACCACATTTTTCTATGACATATTATCCAAATAAAATATGTCTCACTTTAGAGGTTGATATGGTGCAGCTTTCACAAAATTCAAGACTTTGAAGACTTTGGACTACACAAAATTGAAGACTTTGGCTTGCACAAAATTGAAGACTTTAGCCTGCACGAAATTTTCATGTTATTACAAGTTTTTTTTTTTTTTTTTCGGTGGCAAAATTGCACATTTTCAAACACAAATCTAGTGTAGTAAATATTATCTAATTACGTACATTTTTTTGTGCATATTAGACAAAAATGTTATATAGTTGTAACAGTTCAAGGACATTGCTTAGGAGACCCATTTTGAAAGCTTTCGACAGAATCTGGGAAAGCTAGTTGCATGTTTCCTTGCACGTGTAATTTCATTGATGGGCTTCATTCAAAATCATCGAAATTTTCACGGGGGCAGCAAGCTTAATTTGCACCTACCCGCACACCTTATCCACCTCTAAAATAAGTCACACCAAAATCATCAAAATTTTCATGGGCTTCATTCAAAATCATCAAACCTCAAGGATAATATTTTTTTCTTTTCCTTGATAATTGACATGCATGCTATTTGTACTCACCTAAAATGTGAGTATAGTCAATTCATGTTAAAATATGAGGGTTACCTGCTATAAAGGTTTAATGAGAAAAAAGGAAAATTGTGGGCTTTAAAATAATTGAAACAATAAATAAAAAAAATAAAAATAGCTCCTCAATCTATTTACTCCGCTCTCCTCTTCATGCTGGAAGAACAAAATTCGATCCTCTTCTGTTCCAACTCGTGTATATATATTGTCTTGTTATCAGAATATTACTTCAAATGCAAAATCACCTTTGAAAATTTGACTTCAAGCACTGCAATAATTCTGCAAAACAATTTGCACCGTGTCCATGTTTTGATTTTTTGGTTTGTTTTTCAACTTTTTTTTAATATAATTTATCATAATTAAATAAATAAAATTTATATTAAGAGAACAAATATACAAACAAATTAATTATTTAGACTTTAGGCATGCCTCATGATTAAAAAATGATTTCATACTATGAAAAGAAGAACCTGAAAGTATTTCTCTATCATTACCCCATCTTGGTTAATATATATATATATATATAGTCTTCCACAAAATAATATTAAGCTATTAAATTATATTTTATGAATTTTTTTAAATTTTTTTCAAAAAATCATAATACAATGATAATACTCTGCTTTTGTTTATACTAAAATTAGACTCATATGATACGTGCATTTATGATATCAATATTCATAAAAATTGAAACTAACTTAACGGTTTGACTTAATCGACTTATAATTTGACTTGTGATACGCCTAAAGATTTACGTGTTAATATGCAAACATTTTGATTTTATTTTTTTGTTTAACTTTTTTTATAATTTTTTATCGTAATTTAATGAACATATATATTGGGAGAGTAAATATATAAATAAATTGATTTTTAGCCTGTGCATCAAGAATCCAAAATGATTTTATAATAAAAAAGTCAAAATTCCAAAACATTTCTTATCTTGTGTTAAAAAAAAATGATAGTTTTTCATAAAATAATATCAAGCTACTAAAATATGTTTGATGAATACTTTTTAAAATTGCTTTTTCTCAAAATCATAATATAATGACAATAATACAATTTGAGCAGTTAGTACTCAAAACTAAAAATTGTCTAATTGTACTTAAATTTCAAGTATTTATAGATAATCATAAAAATTTAAGTGATAAAACTAAAAATTTTTGTAAAAGTACTAAAAATTTGAGTAATTGGTGCTTAGAATTAAAATTTTGAGTAAAAGAACTAATATTTTAGTATACTTTTACTCAAATTTTGAATATTTATACATAATTTTAAAAATTTAAGTTGTTGGCCCATAAAATTAACAATTTGAGTAGAAATACTAAAAATTTGAGTTTATTTTTATTCAAATTTTGAGTATTTATACATAATTTTAAAATTTTGAATTGTTAGATACTCAAAATTAAAAATTTGAGTAGAAGGACTTAAAATTTAAGTCTACTATTATTCAAATTTTAAATATTTGTACATAATTTTAAAATTTTAAATAACTAAATGCCTAAAACTAAAAATTTGAGTAAAAGTACTAAAAATTTGAGTCTATTACTACTCAAAATTTTGAGTATTTGTTCTATATATATATATATATATATATATATTTATTTATATATATATATATATAGTCTCTTTTTACTCAAAAATATTTATCTTATTGAAAATCAAGAACTAAACTTTCACTTCAAAAACACCTTTATTAGCTTAAAATAAAAATATATAATTTATAAATTAGTTTGCGTTCAAGTTATTTGATAGAAATTATTTAAATTTATCAATATACTATATTAATTAATTATTAAATTTTATATTTAATTTAATATTTTATCAATATAATATTATAATATTATATCTCATAAATTATTGAATTTTATACATTAATGCTTTATAAATAATATGTATTTATATTTATTAATTAATTATTTAATATTAAATATTCATTTTATTGGTTCAATCTCAATTAAATTGGTTAAATCAATTAAACATTAAATTCTTAAACGTTTTTTTGTTCAATAACTAATTTGAATCTTAGGACATTGGTCTTATCACGTCTACTAAATTTTTAAAAAGGGAATTATAAAAAAAGAAAAAACCTAACGTCGGGGAAAGAATTCACACAAACAAAATCCGGGTTGTAATTTCTGGATTCGTTACCTTATCGAATCTCCATTCTCAATGGCCGAAGAGCAAGAAAGAAGCAAAGAAGAAGAAGAAGAAGAAGAAGCCGAAATCGAATCAAAACCAGAAAACGGAGCAGAAAGCAGAAATGAAGAAGGAAACGAAGGAGGAAGAGAAAGCAGCACAAAGAAGGAAACGATGAAGCCATGGGAGCAGCACGCCAATGTGATAAGCATACCTCGATTCGATTACAAAGCCCCTTCAGCCCTTCTTCTTCGCTCTCACTCTGGCTTCCTCATCACCTGCTCCATCAGTGCGTTCTTTATTTATCTTTGGTCTTTCTTTTTTTTTTTTTTTTTTTTTTTAAATTTCCTTTTCAAGTTGAAGTTAAGAGTTATGAAAGACAGATTCTTAAATTGTTCTTCTTATCAGAAAGGGAAAAGAGTGCCACCAAAGAGGCCATGTCCATCCTTGAAAAGGTGATCTCTTTTTGCTACTTTTTTTTTTTTTTAAAGAACGATTTTAGCCTTTAAATCACAGCACTTTAAATTCATCTTTTTTTTTTTTTTAAATGTAAGAATATCATGTCTTGATTCTTGGGTAGGTCAGATAATTTCAATTTGGAAATCATGAGAGGAGAGGGGATAATTGATTAACAATTTTTGCTGAGAAAGATTGTCATATTTGTTTTGTTCTTTTCTTGATGGAATGGATCTTCGATAATGTCTCGTTGTGTTATGACGTCTTTCTGGAATTTTTAATGAATCTTTGTGTTAATAAGTTGTCTAGTGATTATACAATTTGTATCCATTGCAGTGCTGGATCACTACATCATGTTATTGTAAAAATATCCTGGCTTGTTGTTTGAGAATATCTGCAATATCTACTAAACAGTAGCTTATTCTTCTTCATTCTGTGTGATTCGACCAAGGGCAGCCTGCTAGCCTAATTCAGCTTCGTGCAACCAGCAAGTTTGTTCGTGTTTCCTTGAGATCCCATACCACAACTCTTGCATGGCACTTCTCTAGTCAAATCCATGCCCCTTTTTTTATGCGTCTAATAGAAGGATCTTTCCCCACGAGTGCTCTTTACACATGGAAACTACTTTGTAAATAGAGCAATATTTCTTTGCTAGTTACTAGAATAAGTTCTTATATTAGGAGGTAACCATTATGGAAAATCTTAGTTAGCAGGACAAGTAGAAACAAATATAAAAAGATGGGCAGAGAAATTTGGAGGACAATACATACAATTTTGCTGCACGAAATAGTTTATGATTTACTGGATGTAAAAAGAATGCTTTCTACCCTTTCTTTTCTTAGCTAACATTTTATGCTACTCCTAATGTTAACTTTTCATCTAAATTTCGTGTAATAAACATGAACATGGGAGGACCTGAGAAGAGGAGGTTCCTCAAAATGGTTATCTTCAACCCTTATCATGATGTCCTAGAAGGTGTAAGTGAAATCCTTCCTATATTCTCAGTCAGACTTCTGTTCTGTTCAACGTAACCTCTACGCAAAGTTTGCATCTTCTGTTGAAATTGCTTATCATCCTTCATACCTCAAACAACTGTCAAGCTTGGTTTAACTTTAATCACGCTCTTCTATTCACTCTATACTTTGTCTTCCAAATTCAAATTAACATAAAAAGTCAATTATCTAGCTGAAGAGAGAGCACAAGGTTCTTTTCATTTTACCGTGACATGCCATGTGGCATCTACAAGACTATTACATTATGGCGTGGAAGGATCCAGCTAGAAGATTACTTCAGATTGGAAAGCAGTTTCCAAGTAGAAAAACTTGTTATGGATAAAGAGAAGCCATGTTGCATTTAGCAGAATAAATTCAGTTACATATATATATATATTCTGAAATATCAATGGAATAGAAACTAAGATACTCAAGTCAAGCATTGTCCCTAACTAATGGGGATTTTTTTTTTTAAAATACCAAAACATAAACTTATATATAAAAACAAATGGAATCTAAAAATTTTAAACATGCAGTTGTTATTAAACTCATTATAAGAGTTGTACTTCTTCCACATGATGACATGATTTAAGCACTATTTTCTTTTTTTAAGTTTGCCAAAGAGAGAATAAATGCCCTAGACCCCACAATTGTGGGAGCCTTGTGCATTGGGTTGCCCCCCTTTTTGGGCTAAAGAGAATAAAGTTCTTTTCTCCTGTCATGATAAATCGAATCTGATTTGAAAATAACATGTCCATTTATTCATTTGGAATTCGCAACCTTGGAGCTTAAACCAAGCTATGCATATTAAAAGTATGCCATTGCTGACTAGATTCGCTGAATTTCTTTTGCAGTATCTTGGGTCATACAATTGTGGGAGCAGTGAAAATGTGGAAAACACTTGTGAAAGTACCAATGCTAAAAGAAGGAAAATAATAGAGGGAGAAATTGGTAGGGTATTTTCCAATGGTGTGGAAGGTCATAAGATCAATGATGCAGGTAGAAATTTTCTGGTAAAGAAAAAGAAAATTGGGCTACAAATTTGATGTCTTACTCGAGCATTAGGTTCTATTTTTTGCTGTGGTATTACTTGTGCACCCCTTTAATTATTGGAATTTCAAGAGAGACCATCTGTTGCTTGTAAAACAGATACAACTGCAGAAAGAGCTTTTGGCCTTTCATTGGTTAAGCTAACAAGGAGTGGTTTGCTTCTTTTTACCTTGCCCGGTGAAAACTCTCTGGACTCAGTGGACGTTGTATTTAATATTTTTCAGTGTCTGGAATTGGGCAGTCTAAAATCACCACTGTAAGTTGTTAGCATGAATGTTTTTTGTTCAATTTCTTTAATAAGTACTTTGATTTCATAATAATAGTTTCAAATAATGGTGAACCTATTTATCTTAAGATGTTTTGCTTTTGCTCAAATATCCCGGATTGGAAGTGTATGAATTATCATATTATATTGCTTATTTTCTGTAAGTTTTAAACCTCTACTTGCGTAGATTTGTGTGAATTGCTTTCAAGTGAAGTGAGCACCTCCTTTTTAAGGTCCATTTTGTTTATTTATATTCAGTAATAAGAAACAGATGCAATTTCTTTCAAGAAATGAGTTGTTTCTTATTGTCCTCACCCAAATGTAATTTCTCTATTGTCTTACCAAAGTTCTGTTTATCTCTTAATTTTGAAATTCATTATTTTTTCTTCTTTATTCCCACAAAATTTCTCAAGGAAAATTAAAACATCTCTGGATTTCATGTATTTGGCATTGATGGTGGTGTTTAACTTGGATGGTTGCACCATAATGCTCACAAAGTCAAGGGCTGACCAGAAACTGAATGTTTCTTGTTTTTTTCAACTCCTTGTTTTTGTCTCTATATTTCATAGAATTTGTGATGAAGGAAAAGGGAAATTAAGTTATATTTGTGCTAGAAGATGGCTGCATGTTTTTTCTCAAAAGTTAACTACCTTTATCAATGTAAACTTAGGAAAGTGAGGGAGAGTGATTGTGTAATCTATATAATACAACAGACGGTAAGAATTTCAAACACATCCCTATTTATGTTGACATGTTTTGGAGTCTTAGAAGGTTTCCTTCTTCTCCTTTCCACTTTCCTTTTGACTTAAGAGCCTTGATAAAATTTTTGCAAGCAACATGGACTGAAGTTTATTTCTCTTCCTTTTCTGTGACTTGATCTTGGATGAAATTGATGCAAGCCAAATGGACTAAAATTCATTCTGTGAAAATAGGCATCATTAATTTATGTGCTAGCTTTTTGTTCTCTGATACCTTGACTTTAGAGATAATACTGAGCAAGATGGCATAATGGACAAAAAAACACATTCTCTGGTCGGTCTCAATTGAGTAGTTTCTTTTAATTCCCCAAAATACCAGAACTGCTCCAAAGTTCAATATGTTCTGCATTTGTGCATTTGGTAAGATAGTAGAAACTGAAAGAGAATGAGCTTTGGACGTGATGAATGAATCCTATTTAATTGAAGGTGCCAAAAATTTTAAGGATGTCGTGAAGCGGCTTTGAATTGGATTTTGTAAACTAAATTTCAACTAATCCGTGTAGAAAGCTAAACCTCAATATTATTTCATTGTTCATCGGCCTTCCTGATCCAGGTTCATAAATATTCTTAGTGCACTACTTTTTATCCTTTCGGTTTGGAGGACAAAAGAATATTTTTCAGGCTACTGCTGTTTGTTCTGCTTGCATTCCTGGCAAATATAAGCATCTAATTCATTTAATTGTAACTAGGAAACTTTTGTAAAATTGATATGTATTATTTAGCATGGGAAGACTCACTTCTTCCATTGAGAATGAGGGAAGACAAGGAGCTCCTTCATATTAGCCACTCTCAAATGCGGCCAAACAAATGTAGATAATTTATGCATGTGTCTTACGGTTTGGTTGGAAATCATTAGAATGAGTTAACTATATTGGCTTTTTTATGTCTTTTTTCTTCTTTTTGTCTTCAACTGTGTTGGATGCCAATGTGGTCATGCATCATTTGGGAATTGGGATATGTTGATGCATATAGACATCAAACCTATGGAGCCTATGTATTATTGTCTTCAAATTAGTGAGTCGTGTTTTATTCATGCAGCTGGTGTCATCGCATTTTTCCCATTCAAGCAACATGTACTTTGAACGAGAAGGAACTAGGGGCGGTTGTGTCAAAGCTTGTCCTTCAATTTGTGAACCAGAAACGATGCAAATTTGGTCAGCCCATAAAGGTAAAGTTTATATATATATCATGGTTCCAGATAGTTGAGGAGTGCTGTGTGCAGTAACAATGTATAGTGTTGTGCTTCTAATCTGCCACTGTGTCCTAAAGGATACTGTCCACCTTCTTTTTCACTTTGCCTTGAACAAATTTTGTGAATACATGGTAGCATTGGATTTAACACTTGAGTTTATGCTGTTTATAAATTTACAAACTTAAAAAAACAAAGAACTTTGTCAAAAACTATCGTAGTCGTACACAATCTTAAATGCATAATAACCAACCAGTAACTGGAATTTGGTCCAGGTTGTTTTCTTATCCCTCTTCATCTCTATGTATTCTTTGTTGAACTGCAGACGCATTTACTTGGGCAATCAAGACAAAACCCAGGGCGGTTCAGGTGTTATCAACTGAGCTTTTCCATTAACTGTGCCTTCATCTGTAGTTTGCAGTTGGTTATAACAGGAGAGGAATTGAGGAGACACAGATGAAAATTGCAAAAGATGGTCGCAAGGATTCTGAGCTATTTCCTTTGTTGGACCGAAACAGATGCTTTGACGTTGTGGCTTCTGCTGTTAAGGATGCTATATCAGATTCAGTTGTCGACCTCAAATCTCCAGAAGTGAGAAAGTTTATACTATTACCGAGATTTGTAGAATTGTCCAACTCTTTTGCATGTTATATTTCTGCTTGCTCTGACTAAATGTTTTGCAGCTCTCTGTTCTTGTTGAGTTGCTGCCTGTTTCTGGAGTCCCCAGCAGATCCCTTGTTGCTGCTGTGTCAGTTCTTCCGCAAAAACTTGTTAGCACAAAACCCCGACTTTGCATTAGGCCATTGATTTCTGATACCAAGGCGAGGAATGACAGTAACAAATAAGGTTTTGGGTTGCAGAACTGTTAAAACTCCGTCAGGAATCACAGGTTGGTGATTGGAAACCCACCCCATTTCTGGCAGGGATCTCTTCTCCACCTTATCTCAGTCCTAAATTCATCTCAGCCAATAACATTTCGCAAAAATCAGTGGTTTACTTTTGACTGAAGAGGGCCAGGTTTGATTGCAGCATGTAGGGAACCCTCTAGCATGTCACGGCACCTAGCTTGTTCACTTACTCATCATGCACTTTCTTGGTGAGCATGCTTTATTATTATTATTATTATTTTGTTTAAAAGTAAAAAAAAAAAAAGAAGGGTATAAGCTGTAGCATGCCCCTTTTATTTTATGTCCACTACGAAAACAATTAGAGAGCATTATAAATTACAGGAGATTTACCAGCTACACTTAGTACTCTTCTCTGGCCAAAATGCTAAACATACCCCGTGTTTTTCTCGGATGCCCTTCCTCAACTGCAAACCCCTAATTTATAAATGCTGGATCATACTACGGACAAATAAAAAATTTCAGATGATGAAATATTAAATGTAGTTCATGGGAAAATTAATTATGTTGTGTGACCGTCCGCATCAATTTGCCCATAGATGGAAATTGCAATTTTCATTGCTACTCGGGCAACCCATGTCATTTGTCATCTAACTATAATCAAAATCGTAGTTTGTTGACTTTGTTGTTTTATGGATCATTATCAAACGTGGCTAGAGGGATTATTTGCAATGCTTGTTTTCTTGTGCATGAATTCGATTTAGATATATTGATGCTTTGAAGGACCACTTGAACAATCGGGGAACCACACATTCTAACAAATCTTCACCTTAGCTTTGAAATGCTTCAAGATGATCAACAATCTTCTCCAACCGTATTTTTCATATTTCAGTTATTACAGACTCTAATAAAATCCAGATAATGTTTAAATGTAACTATAAAAATAGGTTTTGTCATCATATCTAAAAGATGTATGCTATTCCGATCTTTTCCATCATGACCTTTTCTTGTAATATAATTTCTTGAACAAAATTATAACTAATGTTCATGTGCTTAGTTCTTTCATGATACATTTAAGTTTTGATCATTGTATAACACTTTGCCTGTCATAATACACAATAGTAGAACCCTATTATAAGACTAGATTGCCAATAAGTCCTCGCAACCATAACAAGTTTTTACTTGCTTCTATAACTATCATGTATTCAATTTCTGCTGTAAATAAGGCAATCATAGGCTGTAAAGTTGCCTTCCAACTAATGACAACTAAAAAGAGTGACAATGTATCTTGTTAGGGTCCTCCTTTTTAGTCTAAATCACTAGTGTAGTCAAAATTAATATATCCAACTATATTGTTAGAGACCTCCTTTTATCTAAATCACTATATTACTACCGTGGTGTTGTTATTCCTTTTGCACACCAAATCAACATCTATTGTTCTTCTGAGATATCGTAAGAATTGTTTCGCTACCTCCGGGTGAGCTTTACTAGGGTTTTTCATGAATATGAAAACAACATTGACCAAATGTGAAATTTCAAGACAAGTACAAACCATAACATAAATGATCTCACCAACTACGCTCTTGTATGGAACTTTTTTGTATCTGCTCCATTTCTTCATTTGTTTGAAGTGACTGTGCCATAGAGAGTTTGAAATGACCTACTAACAAAGTGATCTCGTAGGCTTACAATTTTGCATTCCAAATCGTGTACGGAACCTTTTTAATGTACTTCTTTTTTTATAAGAACAAGGTTCAAGTGCCTCGATCTCTATGAATCTATATGCCCAACATCTTCTTGACAGCTCTAAAGTTAGATTAAGTACTTTTTGAGTCAATAATTTTCAAAAAATTTCAAAATGAGTCAGTAACCAAAAAAAAAAAAAAAAAGAAAATCTATTTGAAGTCAACACCATTAAAAAAAAGTATGCGAGTGGGTCACTAACTCAAATTCCATCAAATATATTATTAACCGCTAACATGGTGCCTACGTGTCTATCTAATGTGCCAAACTTAGCAAGACAAATCATAATAGTTTGCATACGTGGTGAACATCTTATCCACGTCAGCTAATTTTGATAATATGGCACTTAAAAGTTTTTTTTTTTGGACGAAGCAATTAAAAGTTTGGTCACTAAATTTTCTATCCCATATTTCTTCTCTTTTGTCATTAAAAAAACAATATTTTCTCTTTCCTCTCACTTTCTCTCTCGCATCGCCACCCTCGATACCCTAGTCTTAGTAATGAAATATAGATTATAATCTATGAAGCACGGACACTCTAAAAAATGAAAGTATTGAGTGTCGGACACGCGGGACATGCGGACACGCGATGGACACGCGGCGGACACTTGTCCGATACGGCTAGAAGTGTCCGCCAAAAATTTTTTTTTTTTTAAATTCGGACACGCTTGTCGGACACGGGAAGCACAAGTGTCCGACACGCCACGGACACGCCTGAATATTTTTATAATTATTTTTAACAAATAAAAAAAAGAAAAATTTTTAAAAATTATAATTAATACTGTCAATTGTTCATAACTTTTGAGATGCTTAAATTTCAACTTATTTTTAATTTTAACGAAAAAATTAAATTGATTACAAAATTTAATATCTCTATTTTAGTATTTCACAATAAAGAATAAAGAATCTTACGATATATTATTTGAATAAAAAAATTTTAAAACTTATAATAATTATATAAATATATTTTTGGGTAAATAAAATTTATAAAATTGTTTAAAAATATATATATGATATATAAAAATTTTATAAATTTAATTTTTTCTATATATATGTATATATATATATATAGCTGTGTTCGTATTCTAATATTTTTAAGATTAGTGTGTCGCTGTATCCGTGTCGTACCGTGTCCGTATCGCTGTGTCTGTATCCGTGCTTCATAGATTATAATTCTAGACAATCTTGACAAGCAACAACCCCAAATAGAGCCCTCATAATCCTTAAAAAGCTCAGACACTCTCATCTGGGCTCTAACCATCTCCTCAACCATCAATGCTTTTTGTGTTTTTCCTTGACTCACCAAATTGTCATCGCCACTGGCATTGTCACCACCAGCGTCGACACCACCACTGACTCTCTTTTTGTGGAACTCGACCTCATTCTCCTTCTTCACCTTGCTAAAAAAAAACGTAAAATAAAATGTGGGATTTGTTTTAAATGTTCAGACATTGAGGCCCCAGGGAGCTTTTGGAGGTAGAAGACGCTCTTCAAAATTTCAGAAATCAATTATGAATGTTTTCGAACATAAAATGGGGGCTTTGTTTAAAAGGCAAAAATATGCCCAAAATAAAAAATTCTTGTTTATTCTCTTTAAATCTCTTTTGTTTTTTTCTGAGAAAAAGAAAAAAAAAATGAACTTGAGAAGGCAATTGAAGACCTACAAGCCACTGCCAATCATGCGGTATTTACTAACAATGACCACTTTCATCTTGGCATAGTCTAACGAAGGAGCAAAGGAGCAACTCAAGACGCCAAAAATCAAGCGATGTCATTTCTACACACTCCAGCGCCCATTTATCTGAGAATAGCGGGTAATTTACCCATAGCATCCTCAACTTTGGCCTTATTACAAAAAACATACCGTGTTATCAGAAATAATAAAAAACATATTAAGACTAACGACAGTTAGTCAAACAAGACGAAACATGTGAAAAGACAACAAAGCCCTCGTATATAAAGAAAATGATGGGGCCATCAGGCAAACCCAACCCTAATTTCTTCTCTTCTCTCAAACAGCCGATTCTCTCAAACTTTTAAACCCAAAATCATTCACAATCATAACCAAAATTATTGACTAAAATCTATCAAAGTCTTTAATTATCGAGTAGCCCATCATTCAAAATACTAAAATCTGTCTATTTATTTCGCCTTCTATCTGTTGCAGCCGACCGTCGCCCAAAAGATTCTTATTTGTTTCCTGACAAAAGAAGCCGTTGGAGACCATCACTTGTGGGGATTTGGGTTGTTCAGTTTCTCCATTTGAAAAGGTAAGTGTTTTTCTTTCTTATTATTAGTTTAATTAAAGATTTTTTTTCTACTGCAAAAAAAGTAAAATAAATATCATTTTAAATTTTTTTGTGACCTTGCACACCCATTTTGTTTAATCAATTTTTTTTGGACATTTGATTTTCGGTGGTATTTGTCTTACACGATTTGGATAAATTTGGACCTTGCATATTCATTTTCGCTAATTTTTTTTTAGACATTGACTAGACAATTTGGAAATTGGATGAATTGAGAAGGGGTGAATTTTGGTGGACATTTGTCATAAGCTACAAAACAAACAAAGTGTAATTTGATGCTTCTCAATTTGCTGACCCAAATGATTCGAGAATTCCCTTTTCTTATTCTCGAAAAGTTCAAATTTATTTGCTGTAGGTGTTTTAATTAATATTCTGAAGTGTGGGATTACAAAAAGAGCAATTTTTAAACATAAGTAATTGTTGGGCTAGCTTTAGTGAAGGGAAAGAACGTTATATTAGTTTTGGAGTTTGGGACCACTTTAATTTTTGTTTTAAGAGTTTGTCTAGTAAGTTTGTTTATTTCTGAATCCTCTGTTTGACAGGGACCACTATGTTTACTTTTGTCGTCCATTATGGAGACAAACAGGAAGTCTTAGAAATACCAGACAAAGACTATGCCAGTTTTATTGAGATTTTAAAGATCTGCAAGTTACTTTTCGATCTGGACAAAAAGCGATTCTCTCTTGAAACTAATAGGAGCATACAAATTAAAAATGATGCTGATTTACTGAAGGTAGTTGATAATGAGAAGAGTGACAAACTAAATTTATACCTCAAAGCAGATTCACACTCCAAGCCTCTACAGTTCAAGCTACCTGATGCACCTATTAGATCTGAAACCAAAGTTGATGAAGTTCTTTTGCAGCAGTCTGAGTTGTCCAAGATTGCTAGGAATTATGTCTTGTGGAGGCTTAAAGTTATAGATGAGGGTCCAAGTGGTAAAGATTATGGGAAAACATTTGGAGTTGATGTTCCATTGCAAATCTTGCATCCTGTGAGTGACAAGAATGAGCAACAGAATAAGGAAAAAGATGATGTGCATGGGCGCAAGGGTGTTAGTCCCAATCCCAGTGAAATGCAGAATCTTAGTGGACAATACACACCTAGTTCTGGAAAAAAGGTTAAACAACTAGCCAAAAAGTTTGTGGCTAAAACACCAAAGTCTAAGAAAAAGCTGGCTTATAGTGGGCAAACTATTAGTGCTTCACAACCCAGCAAGGTGACTTCAGATAGTCCTTCTAAGCAGGCTAAGAGCCCTGCAACTAAGAAGCAAGGTGGGTCACAGCCTGGGAAGGTGAGAAAACAAAGTGAAGAAATAAAGAAAAATGGGAAGAAAACTGAGGAGGGGTCTTGCATCGGTAGGAGTGGAGGACAAAGCATCCAACTTTAGAAGAGAATGATGAGAGATCTGATGATAATGATAGTGACGATTCGGATTTTAGAGTTTCAGATGAAGAGTTTGTGTATACTGAATCTGATGATGATGAGTGGCTAAAAGAAGCTGTTGATGAGGATAAAATGCTAGATGCAAAAGTAGAAAGGATTGTTGATGGTATTAAACTTGGAGGTGGTTTTGATGGTAGTGACAGTGACGATTGGGACCTGGATAGTAATGAATCAGATAACACTGGTTCAGATGGAGAAATTTCGGTGGAAGAGGATGGGGAAGAGAAAAAAATTAATTTAAAAAAAGTTGATCCAACTTTTGGGATAAAAGGCAAAACATTTAGGCCACAGGAAAGAGGTAGAGTAGTATTAGAGGTGATGCACATTTTTAAAGATGTGTATCATTTTAGAGAAGTATTGAAAGAATATGCAATTTGGGAAGGCATTAACTTCATTTATAAAAAAAAATCAGAAGGAAGCAGTGGGGGCTAAATTTGCTGCAGATGGGTGCCCTTTTTATATATGGGCTTCTAAGGTAGCTGGTCCTGGGAGTACATTTATGATCAAGAAATTAATCAAAAAGCACACTTGTGTCAGGCTGGAGAAAGTTAGGACAGCCACTGCAAAATGGACAGCAAGGGTTCTGTTGCCTTTCCTTCGTGTAGATCCGGACATGAGCAATGAGCTAATGTTCAAGTGTTTGAAAGAACCCTATGGAGTTGAGCCACACCCACATAAGGTGTGGAGGGGTAAGCAAATAGCTATATATTGGATTGATATATCACATCATGATTCTTTCCTCAAGTTGCCCCAATATGTTGATCACCTAATAGCAATAAATCCTGGGATCATAGCTAAATTCAAATATGTGGAGAGAGATGTGAATGATACTTCCCCGCCCATATTTGAAAGAATATTTATATGTTACAAGGCATCTAGGGATGGATTTGTTGATGGTTGTAGGCCATTTATAGGGTTAGATGGATGCTTTTTAAAAGGTCCATATGGTGGTTGTCTTCTTTCAGCAGTCTCTGTAGATGGCAACATGGGGATCTTCCCAATTGCATTTGCCGTGGTGGAAAAAGAGAGCATTGACAGTTGGAATTGGTTCTTGGACCTTTTACATGATGCAATTAGAGATGACATAGAAAGAAAGCCACTTACTTTCATGTCAGATAGACAAAAGGTCAGTAAGTTTTTCTAATTGATGTACTTTCTTTGTAATATGTTTAACGTCATATAATCTAATCTGTTTTTTATGCTTGGTGTAGGGAATTATAAATGCTGTAGATAAACACTTTGGTTGGGCAGTTCATAGAAAATGTGCTAGGCATTTGTATGCAAATTTTAGATGTAAATGGCTTGGTTTAGAGTTAAGAAAGCTATTTTGGACTGCATGTAAGTCATACTGTCATAGTGACCACCAGAAGGCTATGCATGAAATTGCTATGGTTGTTGGAAATGATGATCCTGTTAAGTGGCTTAGGCACACAAAATCAGAAGAGTGGTGTAGATGGACATATGATGAGAGAGTGAAGTGTAACCATGTTACCAATAACATGACAGAATCCTTTAACCATTGGATTGGAAAATTTAGAAATAAACTCATCCTCACACTCTTAGAAAATATTCGAATGAAATTGATGGCTAGACTGCATAGGCGATATGCCAAGGCTGCATCTTGGCAGGGTAGGGTCACACTAAAAGTGAAGGAAATGTTAGAAAAGGTATCCACAGCTGCTAGGTTTTTGAAGTTGGTGCCAGCAAGTAATGAAGAATTTCAGGTCATTGAAGAATTCGATAAGTTTTCAGTAAATTTGAAAACAAAGAATTGTAGTTGTAGAGCATGGATAGTGAGTGGGATTCCATGCAAGCATGTTGCAGCTTGTGCAAACTATATGAGGATGAACTTGGAGGATCTATGTGATGATTATTTCACTGTGAAGAACTATCTTGCTGCCCACAAGAATATGATCCACCCTCTTTTTGAAACAAACTTGGATCTTATTGAGGGAGCTAAACGGATACAACCTCCTCCCTTGAAGAGGAAACCTGGCAGGCCAAAAAGGTTGAGGACAAGGGAAAAAGGTGAGGAGAAACAACCCCGGATGAGGTCTTGCACAGTAACATGTGGGAGATGTAAGAAATATGGACACAATGCGAGAACATGTAAAGAGGTAAGTAATTAATATTTTATATATATATATATATATTCTAATGTAATATGCACTTAGTTTAATTTACAAAATGGTGGTATGCAGCCTGTACCTGGGGGCAGTACAACTCCTAATACCCGACAAGGTAAAAAGAGAAAACAAACTAGCAAAGGTGATGGTAAGAAGTCGAAAAAGGTACATCTTATTTATGTATTTTGTGTTGCTGTTTATTTAGTTCAATTATTAGTAAATCCTCAATTATGTTTATGCTTTATTTTAGGATCATAACTTGCCATCTCAAGGAGCCTCACAAGAAGCTAGTATATCTCATTCACAGCCATCAGCATCACAACAAGCCCAATGAATTTTATGGTATGTTAAAATATGTATCCTTAATATGCAATTTCATTTAAATAAATAACAATTGAAACAATGATTAACACATAAAGTATGAGTGTACAACATATCAAAATCAGCCCAATCATCTTAACATAAGTAGTTTGCATTCCTAAGTTATGTATTTTGTTATTTAACTTCCTAAGCTCTACTCTCACTAATTGCACTTCACCATTATAGATGTTATGTCCACTTCAGTTTCTATTCTTGTTGTTGGATACTGAGTTTCATTAGCTTCTGCATGCTCTTCACTTTGCTTGTAAATGGGTACACACCAGCCTAGGAAGCTTGCACTACAGTTCCTATCTTCACAGCAATAATATAGCTTATTTTTATTCTTTTCTGACTCACTCACTTTCACTGCTGCTCTTTTCTTGCATGTTTTGCATGAAATATTTCTGAACTTTGGCCCTTCAAAATTCATGGAGTTTGCGCTGGACATGGACATTTTGTTGGCTTCAAATAAAGATTTTGCTGTTTTTGCTGTAAAAGGGGGAGCTACCTGGCTGTAATTGAAGTTTATGGCGTGTTGAAGGAGGTTGTGAACGATGAAATTGTGTTGCTGTTTTGCTGTAAAAAAGAGAGATGACTATTTGGGTTTTCTGAAGGAGGTTGAGAAGGATGCCGGTGCTGGTTTTATAGATGTAGGTCCAACGGTGCTTTTGCTGGAGAATCCAACGGTTATTTTTTGCTTTTGCAGATAATAGACATATTTTGTTGTTTTGTAGCAGCCTATTGTTCTCTATTTTTGTTGACCCAACGGCTATATTTAGTCAATTATGTATTTAGGGTATTTTGGACCCTTTGTGGCAATTATAATGGCATTTTTGTTATTAAAATGGATGTCTACAAACGGCTCTTTAACGGAGTATGTTTTTTGTAACCGCATTCATTATTTGGTATGTTTTCTGTAATTTCTGATAATACGGTATGTTTTTTCTAATAAGGACAAAGTTAAGGATGGTGGAGGTAAATTTCCCGAGAATAGCTGCATAGCCTTTGGTGAAGTGAAGTTGTGATGGACAATAACAGAGACAATGACAAAGATGGTAACAACTCTTTGGGGTTCGTTAATTGAAATTGAAATGCTGCCATTTCTTTCATTTTTTTTAGTGACTTAGGGTTAGACATGAGGGTATTAGAGGGCAGCAAGGAGAGAGAGATGGGGGAAAAAAGAGAAAAAAAAGCTATTGACTTATATGTGAACCTTTACGTCATTACCAATTGCTTTCTTGGATTAATTATTCTCCACATTAGCTTAGCATTGTGACCTGTCAGGCTCTGTTCACCATATCATGGTTAAACGTAGATGTCACATCAACAATTAACGATAGATTTGACAGAATTCAAGTTAGTAACCCATTCGTCTCCTTTTTTAATGATAATAACCCGAAATGATTTTTTTTTTTTTGTTATTAACCTATTTTGGAACTTTTTGAAAGTTATTGATCCAAAAAAGTACTTAAACTGCTCTAAAGTCTTTGATTTCAAACTTACTGCTCAATTGAGTCTTCAACTGATTGAAATCTAATATATTCTTTGTGGCTATCCACATGTCATTCATGTAGAGCAATAGAGAAACGAATGAACCACCAGATAGATTTTTATGATAGACGCAACTATCATAGTTTACTTCTAAAGTAACCAATGTCGATCATAAAACTGTCAAATCGCTTATATCACTGGTTGGGCGATTGTATGAGACCGTAAAGTGAATTTTTTAACAGACACGTGTGGACCCCCCTCATTGGATCCACAAAACCTTCTGGATGAAGCATGTATATCTTATCATCAAGATCTCCATGTAAAAATGTTGTATTAATGTCGAGTTGCTCAAATTCTAGATCAAATCAGGCAATTATTGCAAGTATCATCCATATAGAACTATGATTTACTACAGGAGATAATATTTCATGAAAGTCAATACTTTCTCACTATGTAAAATTCTTTGCAATTAGATGAGCCTTGTACCATGCATTTTCAACTCTTGATATTCCTATCGTTTGTTGACCTATCTACACCCAACAATCTTTTGATCCTCCAGTGGCTTCATCAGCTCTTAAGTTTGATTCTTATGAAGACACTCAATTTTCTTTGTCATGACATGAACCATTTAGAGGATTCAAGACTAGAAATAGCCTCCTTAGAAGAATTGGATTTTGAATCATTAATTCCCTCAGTTACAAATATGGCAGATACAATTGATCTTAATCTATATTGCATAAATAGTCTGATTTCCTTTTTTCCCTCTACATTTTGCAATATTATAAGGTCCTCTTATAGTTCTATTTCTTTCAACTTCTATTGTGTAGGTTTTATAGGTTCTAAGTGAACCTCATGCTCTTCAATCTCATTTACCAGTTGAGCTTTGCTATCTTTCCGTATGGAATTGTGCTTCACTATAAGAGAAAATATTTCATAAAAGTCAATACATTCTCGTTGTGCAAAGTCATTTGCAATTAGAAGTGCCTTGTGTTGTGCATTTTCAACTCTTGGGATTAATTCCTTCTGTTTGTAGACCCATCTACACCCAACAATCTTTTAATCCTTCAATGGCTTTACAAGCTCCCAAGTTTGATTCTTATAAAGAGACTCAATTTTTTCTATCATGGCAATGAGTCATTTTAAAGGATCCGGGACTAGAAGTAGCCTCCTTAGAAGAATTGAGTCTTGAATCATCAATCTCCTTAGTTACAGATAAGACAAATATAGTTGATAATGATCTGTATTACATAGGTAGCCTGATTTCTATTTTTCCTCTAATTTTTGCAATACTATAAGGTCCTTTTATAATTCTGTATTTTTTTAACTCTTGTTATGTAGGTTTCATGGGTTCAATTATCTACCAATTGAGCTTTGTTGTATTGTTATTATTTCTAATTATTCAATTTAAATCAATATTATTTTGCATTATTTTAAAAATTCAATGAAATTAAGGTTTAAACTCCTTTCCTTTTTTTTCTTTTGAATGTAGAAAATGATAGCAAGGCCATCGTAGGAGAAAGCCGGTGAGGGGGGGTTGAAAAGCCAGAATCTTCACTAACTCCGCTAACCTAAGTTTTTAAATTAAGATTCAAACTTTTTGAATATTAATATATCTAATATTCTTTAAAAATTGTTAACTACCATAACAAGCATAACTATAAGCTTAATTTGCTCAATCTAAATCTGGCACAGGCTACCCTCTACTTAACTTTTATAATATACATTTAAAATTCATGTATCGGTTATACCCTAATTAGTATATACAAAAACTAACTTTCTATGCTTCAATGTTTTTCCTTCTCCCATTTTCGTCATATATTTATCTATATTAGCATTGATATGTTACACCACACATATCTATTCTTTCTTTTCTTTTTTTTTATAGATTTTAAGTTAACCCAACTTATCATGTAACGTCATGTCAAAATAAATTACACTCATTAAAAAAAAAAAGTCAAAATAAAAATCCTTTATTAGTATTAGATTGCTATTGGATACTGATTTTATGCAGTGAATTATGCTTTGCTGAATAACTCTTTGAAGCTAGGTGGTCAAATCACAAATCAAAAAAGAGTCAAAATTTAATGGAGCAAGACTAGGACTAAGATGGGGAAGCAGCTTCTATGAACCAAGTCATGGCCATTAGGAACATCGAGGTTTTTGCTCACATTCGCATTAGTAGTTAGGTACCACAAAGTGCGATGGATAAATCCAAGTTAATACTATTATGTTTCCCAGAAGAGCCAAAATAGTCTTGGAAGCTAAACTTAGTGTACTGGTGCGGCGAGAATGCCTCGCTGATTTCACTCGTTGAAGAGGCATTACTTCTCTGAGACGAAGGATGGGGCAACGAGAGCGACAACGATAACTCACAACCACTTCCTTCTACTTCATCTCCCACCCTTCCCCTTGCCGCCGTGGCCTCAAATTTCCACGTTGGTGCTGGTTTGCACTTTGGATTATCCTCCAGCTTGGCAACCTGCTACACAGACCGTGAAGCCAGGGATTATTATAAATAAATTTCATGAAGAAAATCAAGGTATATACACTTGTAAGTTGCAAATTGAGCAAAACTGATTTTCCTGTGATATATCAAGTTTTTCTTTCAAAACCCTTTTTGGGGCGCTTATTTTCTCATTCTTTTGCTGTGCTGAGGCCCCAAAAACCATGGTTTTCCATTAAGAACGGAAGGAAAGGAAAAGACTTCGAGCTCAGGCTCCCCGGTAGTTAACCACTACAAACAGTTCAACATATGTAACAATTTATTCTTCTCTGCAAACGCGCACAGCCATTCGAGATTACAAAGAAGGCAGATCATAAGAGTTGATAGACGTTTTGTTGTCTTGATTTGCCATTTTATACAAAGCTATATCTCATTTTGACCGAACAATATGTAAAATAATTGAAGTTAGAAAATTCAGAGTTAAATGGAGACAGCCTTCAAATGGTCAACAAAGGGCCAGACTAAGGGGTCCTGGCAACGCAAGAAGTCTTTCCATGCAATAAAGGAGGTGGTTGAATTTCCATTCCGTCTCGAGTAAAAGTGGACCCCCATTTGTAAAAGTGATTCTCGACTACGGAATGTAAAAGTGTTCCATGCACCAATCATAAGGCCTATGCAATCATTTTATGGAAAATAGACTAGCGATATTCTTCCAGTCAACCAACGAGAAAAGGCTAAAAATACATTATTAAGGACTTGAACAAATTTATATTATATTAATGGGACATTTGGAAAAAGAATGCCCAAGCTGTGAAAAAGATTTGTCTTCAAACGAAATGTGAACCCAACAAAAGTTTGTTCACGAAAATGATCACTTTGAAAGTTGAAAAACCAAGTGCAACAGACTGTCAAATCCTGGTATAAGATTAGAAGAGCCAATATTTAATGCAGTTTTGAAAGTATGCATGTACCCAATCCAAAGGCAAAACCTTTATATTTTATTAGTCTACTTTAGAGCAAAATGAACAGGAAAAGAAGACCCAGCAATCAGTCTGACCATTCTAATAAACGAAATGTTATATTTTTTTTTATTAAAAAAATATTGCACTGATATTCAATTCTGTACATAAATTTGATGCAAATATGTCGAAAAGATCTACGCAAAATGAAAGTATAAACAGGCAAAAAGCCAAAAAACGACATGTTCCCAACAACCATAACAAAAGACGAAATATTATACGGTGTGTTAAGAAAAACATTTTATTATCACTTTGAAGAAAAGCTGCCCAGAAAGAAGGTGGTTCAAAAACACAAAAAAAAAAGGTGGAGGCAGCAATTGATTAATAAAAAGAATCATGTTAACCCATTTTGATACCGTCCAAATCTCAGCTCTGTGGACTGCCACATAGCAGTTTCGTTACCTAAGCTGTAAAAAGATAATACCTTGGGTAACCATGGAAGTGACACAAGTTGAATCAAAAAAATTAAAGCATGAAAATTTGACTTATTAGGGAGAGAGAGAATGGGTGCAATCTGCAGTTCGAACCTTGAGGAAAGGAGATTCTTGCACTGCTGCATGCTCGGAAGAGTACTGGGGGCTGCAAAGATCTTGTGGCTGAGAGACAGTGGAGTTTAGATGCTTGGAATGGGCGTGCACCCATTGGAAATCGCCACCACCGTCATTCTCCTTTATTATTCCCACATGCTCGTGAAAAGAGTACGGCTTTGTGTCTGCCTCGCATATTACTTGGCTGCTGCATTGCAGGTTCTGATCGGGACTAGAGGTTGAACTCCTGGTTTCCATTCTTGCCCTGTGGATAAATTGAGAGATCGAAACAAGAAAAAGTAAAAAACTGCTGAAAGGAAAAGATCATTCAATGTCCCATATTTCCTTTTGTTTGTTTCTTTGACATATATATATATATGTGTGTGTGTGTGTGTGTGTGTGTGTGTGTGTGTGTGTGTGTCTTTTTCTGTATATTTCTCCTCTGGAAGGCATTGAGAAAGTGCTAAAGCAGCTGACCTTTTTGAGGGAGGATCATTACTGTAGACTAAGCGAGAATCTGAACCTTCAATGGTTTTTGCTTCATCGGCACACTCATGATCATGGCCCTCAAAAGTTTGTTTTCTTGGTTGGTCGGAGCTTCTATCTGCCAAAGGCAAACCGGAAGCTGTTAAAAGTTCCCACGACAAATAAAAAAAAGGTGTTGTCTCAAATGATTGTGTTTCTATGTCGCCAAAAGATATGGAAGAAGCAATGCTTGATCCAGACCAGAAAACATGGACCAAAGTTGGTGGTGGCGATTGGTTGTGTGAGTTTCCATCAGTTATGCTAATATTAGAAGATTTTGTAAGAACACAAGAATTGTTCTGTTCTCAACTCTTTTGGCATAAACACTTTAGTTGAAAATGAGGGACAATAAATGCAGTGAGGCACCTACTATTTTCCAAAACATATATACAAAATAAAAGCTTATAATTTTTTAATTTTGCCCGTTGATAAATAGGGACCAACCATTAGAGGAAAGTATAATAGAAAGTCCTGCCAACAACATTGCAATATGCACAGGAAATCTGCAACAAGTAAAAGCATATGTGCATAGTGCTATCTATGGTCGTCGATGAATGTAGCATTGTCAGCTTAATGCAATTGAAAAGGGTTTTTGGATACCTTGTCTGCCGAGGTCGGTCCTCATGCTCCTATACATCTGGCCTCGGAAAAGATATGCAACGAAATAGATTAACAAAGGTTTTTGGGAACATATAGAAAATTAGGATATTTGAACCAAAATCTGGTGGAAGGGAAAAAGGACAGAAGAAAAGATAAACAGTATATAAGAAAGAGAAATTATTAATTACTTGTAGATGGCTCTTGACATGTGAAATGGTGAGTCCTTTTACATCCATCAACTGAAGAACCAGTTTGGGCGTCGCCTCTGTGGAAAGAGAGACAACAAAAGGAATACAAAGGATACATCAGCTATCAGAAGCTTTGCAAGAAGGAAGGAGACAAAAACACAATAAACAAGCAATAATCCTAAACATATATAATAGACACAGAATAAAGAAGAAGAAGAAGAAGAAAGAAAGGTTACATAACTGTGTTGGCCACCAAGGCAGTCTATGGCATGAACAAAGCAGCTATGAAGATCAGGAGTCCATCTCAAACGAGGCACCTTCGATCTTATGTACTGCCTCACAGCCCCGCTCCTTCCACAACTACCCATTTGCCTTTTTTTCTAGCTCTCTCTACGTACTATTATATAAGTAACTATTAACTCTTTAAAAAAATCCAGATGGGTATAACAAAAAAAAAAAAAAAATCCAACCTTCTATATTTTCTAAACGACCTTTCGACGGCCACCTGTAGCAGCTGCAGGAGTTGCTCTCAAGAATTGGGCTTTCCTAAAACACCACTTCTGATTTGCCTTCTCATGAAGAGTGGCCAGTTGGCACTTGTTATTTCAATCTTTAAATTGTTGGAAGTGTCTAGGATACATAAGCGAAGCAGATATATTATAAGCACAAGAAAAATTAAGAGAGAGAGAGAGGGAGAGAGTGGGTATGTTATGTATTTTTGATTCAGGCCGGGGAGAGAGAGACAGGTCACGAGAAAAAGGAAGAGACGAAGCTGTAAATTCCTTACAGGAAGGGCTGATAATACCTGCCTGCCTGCTAGCTTCTGCTGCTACTGCTGCAGCTGTTCTGTTCGATTCTACCGTCCCTTTTGCAGGGAAGAGAGACACAGAGAGAGAGAGAGAGAGAGAGAGAGAGAGAGAAATAAATAAGAATTAAGAAAGAAAGAGGCTAAAGGGGGGCCAATATGATCTGATAAATCACGAGTTTCTGATATCTTCTCTTCACCGAAAATCATTACCCCTCGTCCAGACCTCCTGGTCCTAGACAGAGAGAGAAAGAGAGAGAAAAACACTGCCATAATACATACATACATACAAATCCAAAACCAACTGCTTCGCTTTGACCTTTGCTTCCTTCTCTCTCTTTTTCCTCTTTCTTTCTCTCTCCTACATAAATCCCAGAATACGCCAACGTCGTCATGATCACAGTAATGCCCATGAAGTCACTTATTATTCCATTTTGTTTCCATCACCCTTTGACCGTAACTATTTCTCTGTTTTTTTTAGTGCACCGGTACGTTGATCTAACCTTAAAACATACAACCAAACACTCAATTTATACAACAGAATCAACAACTTATTTAATTTTTTATTTTTTTAAATTTAATTATTTAATAATTTATATTATTTATTTTCTTCTCGATCTCACTTAACTCACACCATCAAAAATTCTCTTTATTTTTTTATTACTCAAAAAAATTTCATTTTATCAGTGGTTATCAACATGATGACTATATGTCAACAAAATCACCCAGTCCTTTTTTGTTATGGACACTCAGTGTATATATTTCAGTTTAGAGGTGTGTGTTAGAGTAAAAAAAAGAAAAACCTTTGCTAATTTTTAATATTGGGAGCTAAGTTTGAGTATACAAATTGTTATCCGACTCAAAATTCTCATGCACCCAAACATACTCAAAAATAAAAATTATAAAATTTATCTAATTTTTTTCTATTTAAAACTTACAAAATGATTAAAAATATTTAAAATTGTGCAAATATTTTATGTGTTTTATAACACGAACTCTCCTTTATATGGTATAATTTATAGTTTATGTGGTATAAACTTTTAATCATAAATAATAATAACTAATTATTAGACTAACAAAAGTCCGTAATCTCTTTTATAACATCATCTTTCTATTTTAGAATTTGCAAATGTCAATTTCACTGTTTCTTGAGATCTTAACAAATTTTTTTTATTGCGGAGATTTGTTTACATAGTTTAGTTCTAAACTTTTTTTTTTTTTTTTTTGAGAAAAAGTCAAGTTTTAAACTTAATAGTTAGGCACATTTTCCACCATTTGATTTTTGTTGTCCTTTGAAGACTTTAGTTCAAATTTAGACTGATTGCTACCATAATTTAAACAGTTAGTGTATTAGAATATCAAAAATTTTTCACGTTTATACAAATTTAACATAGTCTTTAATTATCACATAATGCTTGCGGTAGGAATTATTTTTAATAAGTCTAATTAATGGGTCGACGAAGTAGCTTGCACGTGTATTTTGCCTGTGTCCAAAATTGATGACATAACATATCACATAATGTAACTTAAAAATTTATAGAAAATAAAAATACAATAAATAAAAATTACAAAATACTACAAGAGAGAAAAAAAATTCTATCTTCCTCTCTCCCTCAAGATTAGGAACAACAATTAATAACAAATTATTTTCTTCCATCCTTTTCCTAACAATGGTACCTTCATCATTTTTTATCTATTAAAAATTTTATTAAATCGTAAATAATATAATAATAATAGTTTCGTCGTTACAAACATCTATTTTTGTAGAACTAGATCTCATACTATATTAATTATTTTATTATTATAAAATTATGTTTTTAAACCACCTATCTGATTGTCCTTCTAAAAAGTGTAAAGCTCATGATTATAGGTCCTAATTTCATTTTGTTAGCAAGGGCTTCTTTATAACGACTTATCTATTTTAATTATCTAACAATGAGTTGTTAACATTTTTGTCTGTTTGTTGAAACCCTTTTTTTGCAGATTTTACGTTTATATTTAGGAAAATTATGTTTATATCTAGTCAAAAATATTTTTGTAGATTTTATTGTCTGATAATGGTATTTCTCAATTTTTTTGTAATTGTCCAGATCAAATAACACTAAATATTAAACATAAGATATGGAAAAAAAATAAAAGAGAAATAATTTATTAGCTAAGGAACTGAGATGCATTGAGCATATAAAATTTTAATATATATATTATTTATATTTATTTTATAATTATATATTTTCAATTTTATTCTTTGGATTGTTTATTTTCTATAATTTACCATATACATAAAATTGCTTATTTTATATAATTTATTATACCAAAGGAAAAGGGAAAGACAACATGTTTTTATGCGATATTACAAGATAGAGCTGTTAAATTAACCTGCCCAGAACCGAAATACCTTTGGGTAATAAAAAAAAGAAAAAGGAGTTTTGTGTGTTTAATCATAATTAATTAAATAAATCAACATGCAAGAAAAGTCAACCACAAAAGTATGGAAGCCAAGCCAAGCAAGTCAAGTTTTGAGCTGATGATTCGATTTCACAATTCTCAGTAGCCCATCTTCTCATGAAAATATACACAACGGTGGGATCGTTGCAAAAACGAATACGTCAGTGTGGGGGCCACAAGAGAGGAACCGAGAGAGATGGGGACGTTGATGATTTTGAAAATGACTTTGACTTTGGGTGTTTTTTTTTTATCAAAACTTTGACTTTAAGTTTGGGTTGAGAAATCATAGTTTTAAAAACCGGACCGGATCGGTCGGTCGGACCGGAAAACCGGTGAACCGGAGGTCGGACCGGTCCGATTCACTGACAAAACCGGAACAGGAAATGAACCGCCCGAAAACCGGTGAACCGGCCGGTCGGACCGGAAAACCGGTGAACCGGTCGGTCGGACCGGAAAACCAGTAACTCCAAAACCGGTGAACCGGCCGGTCGGACCGGTGAACCGGCAACCATGTCATCTTGATCAAAACGACGTCGTTTTATTTATTTTTTTGGATTAAAAATGAGAATAAATAATACTTATTTATATTAATGAAAAATGTAATATTTTTGAATTATATATTGACTCTATAATATTTATTTTTGATATGAATATTCGATTAATAGTTTTATAATATTTTATTTTTGATATTTATACTTTATTAATTTATTTAATTAGAAAATTATCATAAATATTTTGTATTTTAATTTTATTTTAAATTTAAGTAAACTCATATTCTATTTTTTATGATTATACTCATTGTTTATTATAAAAAAATAAAAAATTATAAGTATTAATTATTATTTTATCAAATCAGAATTGACCCGCCGGTTCAACCACCGGTTTTCCGGTTGGACCGCTAAACCACTAACCCAGTCTTCTTACCGGTTCAATAACCGGTCCGGTTTTTAAAACTATGTGAGAAATTGTTCTGTAAAGGTTTTTTTTTACATTTTAAGAATTTTATCCATAATATTTTTTATTTTAAATTTTATTTTTAATATTTTTTTTAGTTTTTTTTTCTTTTCAATTAGTTGATCGTTAAATGTGACCTGTGATAATTCAATCAACGATAAATTTGATACGTTTATATAATTAAAAGAAAGAGATTGAAAAAAATCATAGGAAATAGATTATCGACTGTAAGGTAACAATATGTTATTGACTTGGGTTATAAGTAAAAATGATATATCACTAATTAGACTGTCACATATTACACTTAACAGTCAACTAATAGAAAAAGATAAAAAAAATTAACCAAAAAAATATTATGGGTAAAATTTAAAATAAAAAAATATTATAAATAAAATTTTTAAAATTTACTAAAAAAAAATAATAGATGAAATTATAATTTTTACCTTCAGAAAAGGTGTCTAGTCTCATTTTCTGTATATGTGTGTGTGTAAACAGGTGACCTTCGGTGCCGCGCTTGTTAGCTCTTGCAATCAGCCAGTAATACGAATCACACACAATTAGGCCATTTTCGGGGCCTAGTAAGTACGAGTTTGAGAATGTAGACGGACGGCGCCGACTGTTGAAAAATTGGGTTGGTCGATCTTTCAACCATTAAACACTGTTCACCGTTTTACGCAACAACTTGTCCTCCAAATTATAAACGTGTAATATTTGTGCCATCTCATTTTTACACTTAATTATGCATTCCATAGAGTATATATCATTATATATGGACACACACACTAGGAAGTTTCCTCATTTCCTTTGGTTTCCAAAGACAGATTGTTTCATTGTATTGTTTTAAATCATTATTTAATAAAAGTTTTAATGAACATATACATATTTACATGTAGCATTGAATTGTTTCAAAATGAGTATGTTTATTTTTTGCTATCTTTTATTTGTATAAAATAAAGATTATCAAATTTATACTTTATTATGTTATCATTGCCTGATTAAGTCTATTATAAGGTGCATATCATATCTGTTCATTGAGGTGATATACTCATTCAACGATATTAAGGTACTTTCTAATTTTACTCTCTTTTTTTATAAGTAAAATTAACTTATAATCTAATACTATTCAAATATTATTTTTAATTTTATTATTCAAGTAGATCTCACTTATTATGTCGTATAAGATTATGGGTAAGTTACATTCGCTTAAAAAAAAAGTCAAAATAAAAATTTTAACATTTTTTCAGTTTAGTTTGTAAATAACCTAATCATCCTTCAACATTCTAGGATTCTGAGCGAAACTTTGGAGTATTACATTGTAATTTTATTTTAATTATTTCGATCAATAGAACTTTGCTAAACTTTTTTGTATTATAATATGTTCATTTAGTTTAAATAGTATTAACAATATACCAGCAAATGTAAGGTTGAGGGTTCAAACCCTCATCCTCCACATCTGTCCCTCTTCTCAACTTCCTCAATTGTCCTCCTTCCCTCCAACCAGTTGGTCTAAATTTAAGAAAGTTAAAATAAAAAATAAAAAATAAAAATATTCATTTAGAGTTTTCTTAGCACTTATTATTATTACATATCGTGCGTTGAAGGCCAAGGTCTGGTCACGATTAGATATTATATATATTTACATTTTGAGATGTTGAATTATATTATCATGGATTTTATTTACATCTTAGGTTACTTTTACATAATTTATAATGATTTTGCATATATTTTGCCTTGGGGTGTAGTTGGTAATTACCCTTTGCGAGTTTCCGTCTTAACGGATTTTCTGCTTTAGGTAGCGTGCCAATTACGGCCCTATTTTCGGGTTGTAACACATATTGAAGAAGTTATAATGTAATGCATAGAATTAATGATCATATGAATATTTGAGAACTAAGATAATTAAATAAAAAAGATTAAAGACTAATTTCAAATTTTTTATTTAATCAAAACAATAGTATGATGAAATAATTGAATTATACTAAAGAACTAGGCACATAATGCTTTAGTCAAACAATTTTATTATTTTTAACATTTGGGTGATATTGATATATACAAAACCAAGAAAAATCAAAACCAAGATATATGGATAGATATCAACTTTTATCATGAAAATGAAGTGATTAAAATAAAAAATTAATGATATTTTAACATAACTTGAATCATCTAATCGTTTGAGGTTATAATTCATATTCCTTACTAAAAAAAACAAAGATCTTAATGGGTCAAATACATAGAGCCAATTGGGCAAAAAAAAAAAAAAAAAAAAGACAACTAGCCGAGAAGATTATGAAAAACAATTTAAGATTAGTTACTATTATTTTCAATCTATTCTTAGGAATTAAAGTTTTAAAATAATTCAACTGTATGTTTATCCAATAAGCATTAATACAATTTCTAAAATCATGACCATCAATTTACTTGCAGCATATAACTATATATATACAGTAGAAATAGTATTACCATGTAAATAAGTAATTATTGCACATATTATTTACAATACTATGTCATTAATTCAAATACTGCACAAAAAGAATAATGAAAAATAATAGAATTAATAAATGCAATGATTTTCAGCGTTCAAAAAAAAAAAGAAAAAGAAAAAGGCGAGAGAGGGAGATTACCACCTGGCCCCTTATAGTACTATACGTTTTATTCTTTTAGCTTTGCAAAATTGCCATCCTTCCAAATTCTTTACTACGCTCGACTTGTTCAGCCGTCTTTTTGATGTCCCAATCTCTTATTACAATATTTTACGAACTAACAAGAATTTTTGTCAATATCATGTATCATATGAATGCCTATCTATAATTCTAGCCTTGAAATATACTAAAAGAAATTTAAGTAAGTAGAAAATTAAAAAAAAAAAAATAAGTAGAAAATGAGATGGTGAGGCCGATGGTGAGACTGGTAAGAGTCATGGTTATTACCTTAAACATCTATTGCAACTTGCAAGTGCATATTGAGTAAAAATAAGGAAATTTTTTTAAAAAATACTAAGTAGAAATATTTAAATAGTAATAAAATGATAATAAAATAATATGAGCTATTAAATTATTGAAATTAAAAAAAATATATTATATATCTTTGAATGAATTGTTTAACTATTTTATTATCATATAAAATTAAATTGCGTAATAAAACTCAATCTTTTTTAGGCGTAAAGTCAATATTTGCTTTGTAAATCAAATAATGTTCTCAATAATAGTAAAAAAAAATATTAAGTAACAACAAAGTATGAACACAATGATATAAACTCTTAAACAATTAAAATTTGAAAAAATAAATAAATATTTAAATATTGTTAACTTAACTATGTGACTATTTTGTTATTACTTATGATTAAACTATGTAATAAAACTTAATAATCAAAACATTGTTTTATTTACGAGAGAATAAGTTTTATTAACTTTTATTTAAATATAAACAAGATTATATTTTTCATTCATTTTATTTGTTATACATTTAAAACTTATCTAAATAATTAATGAATAATTATTTTCTTTATTTTTGTTCTTGCGTCTAATAGCCGTGGAGCTCATACTTGAACATTGAGAATAGAAAAAGGAAACGAGTTTGGTGGGAAGCAATGCCTTTACTAATCAGATTACGACGGTATTTGAGTTAATTCTTGAAGGGATATATTTTTGTTTTATTTTTAAAAAATATGAAGATAAGTGTTTGGTAAAATTTTTTAATATTACTATTGGATTCTACTTATTTCTTTATTTAACTTTCTATTGAAAAGTAGTTCCGATCTATTTTTTGCTGTCTTTTACATTACTTTTCACTTTTTAATATTAATAATAATTTATATGGATTAAATTACTCTTAAAAAATATTTATATAATTTTACTATTATTTTTTATTTGACACATGAATTAAATATGTTAATTTATTTTATTAGTATTTATATAATTTCAATAATTTTTTTAAGTACTCTTAAATAATATTTTTTTTCACTTCAATTTTATTTAATATTGAAAGTTATAAGAAAAATCTCAAACATAATAATTTTTATCATTTAATAAAAATTAATATTTTTTAAACAAGTTAAAAATTAAGTAAAATAATTCTCAATATTATTTATAAGATATTATTCTAAAATATAAAAATAAAATTTTTAATATGATATATCTACACAAATTATATGTCTAAATTAGACATTTTATTATTCAACAGTAACAATATGTATAAAATTAACTAAATACTTTATTAATTTTATCAGCAGTCAACAATAGTAAGAAGGAATCAACAATTAACAATTAGTAATTAACAGTAACAATCAGTAATAATAATTAATAATTAAAATATTTAACAGTTAACTGAAACATGTCCGCCCCAATAATAATTTTCTTAGAATATTTTTTCACGTACCATTATAAATCCAAATAACAAAGCATTAGATTCTGTTTTTGTGTGAAGAGGAAAAAAAAAAAAAAAGTCAATCAACACGCGTTAGTACAAATAATAGAAGTATATTCTTACTTAATTAAAAATTTTAAATTTAAATTTTAAAAATAAAATTATATTAAATATTTGTTAAAAAATTTTAATATTTTTTTAAATTTTATTTAAATTAATTTAAATTAATTAATTTAATAAATTAAATATTAAACAGCCCGACAAAAGAAAGTTTAAAATAAGAGGAGAAGCCCAAAAGAGGGGCACAATTAAGAAGATCAGTCTGTCTCGGACTGGGCAAGACAAAAGGGCATTTACACTGGCGCGCAGGTACAACTCGCCTCTTCTTGGCCAAGAAACTTGATTCATATTTTTACCTCTGTCTGTCATTGTCCGCCAAGAAGAATTATCATCATACTGTTACTGCAACTTCGTCTTTGGAATACGCGCATTTGTACGTACTCTCACGCGCATTTATTATCCCCTTATATTGTTGGACAGATAAGCCAAAACCAACCCCCCCCCTCCCCACAAAGAGTTACACCCATGTCATGGTTACCCCCATCCAGCGCGTCAGTCACAAGCTCCCTGTTTCTGGAGTTTGAAATGAATAAGATTATGTGTAGACATTTAATTAAATATATGTAAAATATGTAATTAATTTAATAATATATAATAATTTATTTATATATATTTTTAAATACACACTTCTTTTATAATTTAAAAATACAGATTACTTCATTTTCATTATATACTTATCGCTGGGTGTTTATAAAGTATTTCCTTTTTTTTTTTTTTTTACAAGATAAAGTATTTTTTTTGGAATTTCAACCGAAATGAAAATTGATGCGTTTACTTTCAGGGCAAGAGTTTTGATCTGATGTGCTGGGCCTACGAAACGAGCCATCAGCAATCGTAGGCTGCTGTGGCGGTGCTTTTTAGTGTGTTGATTAGTGTGTTGTCATTCTGATGTGATCGGCGTACGGTGGGCAATTGGGGGTTTTGTCTTGGGCATTCTCATACGAAAGTTGATGTGCGGTACCTCGCTTCCTAGGTCATTTCTCAATTTCCCATGCCTCAAATATATTTATAAATGGAATTTATAAATAAATCCCAGAAAAAAAATTAAAAAAATTAAAATATTTAGTATATTTTTTTAGTATAATTAAAATAAAATTAAAATAATATATATTATTAAATAATTGAAAATAAAAAAAATAAAATATCAGTTATCATTTAATAAATTAAATAATTATTTTATTATTATTTTAGATTAAATTATATAATAGAATTTCTTTTCCTTCTATGTCTACAATTTGTTGGAATAATTATTGGTTGATTATAATTAATCTCTGCAATAGTGCGCGTCAGCTGCTCAAAAAAATAGTGAGTGTCATATTTAAGTTTCTAAAAAAAAAAAAAAAATCACATTTCTGATGAAGAGATGTTACCGATAAAATACATTTAGAAACTCTAAATTGAAATTAAAATAACAAGAGAAGCTATGGAAAGCGCCACTTTCGACAAAAAAAAAAGGGGAAAGCACAAAAATTGCATTAATCTTGATGTATTTTACCGGAAAAAATTGGCTTTCGTATGTAAAGCTTATGACGCCGAATCAATGGGATAATATAATAATATTAAGAATATTATTATATATTTATAATTCTCATTGCTTTTTTAGTAATTACGAAAAACCTTTTTTTAGTAATATAATTCTTATCGTTAGTTATAATTATACATTTAATTATTATTTGTAATATAATTTGGCTTAACAATTTTTTATATAGATGCACCGTTTGACTAATATTAAAAACTTAATAAATATTACCGTTTGACTAACATTAAAATTTAAGTAGTTTTTAAAATAAAATAACAAAAATTTCAGACTCCACTAAAACAAACAAAACAAATAAGAATTTCGGACACCCCGGAACAGGAATTGGAAAAGCGGACGTGAAATCCAAACTCGTCGTGCCAAGGCGGGCAGAGGTACTATTTATCTTGTTTGACTTCGCCTTTTTTGATGTGAAACCCGAAGGCCCAAGTATCCAATTTGAATCCATCCACCACTTCCCAAATCCAAATTCCCATCTTTGAATTGGTCAATCAAGTCACGTGTGACGCCATCTATCAATGGATTATCTCAGAAATCTTAGGTTACTCGAGGCTAAGGAAAAATACATAAGCCTATAATAATATAAATTATTTAATAATTAAATTTAAAAATAAAATAAATTAATTATTAAAAATAATTAAATAGATTACGTATTTTTGTGTGTTGCCTTAAGGTTCAGTCACACGGTGGAGCTCATATTATACTAAACACATTTATTTTTTTGTTTTGAGAAACATATTGTACTAAACACTACTAAGATTTTTGAGTAATAAGACAACACATTCTTTTAATAAAAAATAAGACAATACATTCAATTTTCTTCATTTGTTTGATTAAATAAAAAATTGTCATTAATAAGATTTGTTTTTTTATTTTGAATTTTTTTCGGGTAAATTACAAAATAAAAAAAATTTCCATACACACAATCATAAAAAGTACAGTGAATGTATAATAACCTATATCATTAACACTATATTTCGATATGAAGAAAGTAAATAAAAAAAATAAAAAATAATATAGTAACGACGATATTATAATTTATAAAAATTAATAATTAGAAGTTGTGAGAAAGAAAATAAGTAATAATTTATGAAAAAAAGAGTAAAAAGTAATTATTTAGATTAATAATAAATAAATAAATAAATAATATTTTTCTTTCATTTTCTTTTTTTCAACAAAAAATTACTAAATAAGGCTACGTAAAAAAAATGTATTAATTTTTTAAAAAATTATTAAATAACATTAAATTAATTATTATGTATTCTATATATTTTACTAAATATATCCATATAATCTCCCTTTTTTACAAAATTCACATCCTCAGCAGGCAGTAGAGCCAAAATATCATGTCAAAAGGGATCGTACTTCCCGGTTGGTCCACTCCTAGGGTTTCACGAGGAAGGAGTAAAACAACTGGAGAAAAACAGAAGTTATTATTAGACGTGTCAGCCACATGCTGCCAGAGTTGGCTAATTTTACATTTATAGCCTGTTGCATGCTGTTTTGTCGTTATACACATGTAGTTTCAAACACAAATAAACAATCTAAGTTTTGGATAAAGTTAAAGCGTTTAATGATTTTTGAGTTTGATAAATATATAAAAAATAATGAATATTAAATTTTAAATAATAATATTTATTTTTTTAATGATAAAATTTTATTATTTGATATTTTATTATCTAAAATATGCATTTTATTATTAAAAATTATAATATTATTATTATTAAACTAAAAAATCCAACATAAAAATCCGACAGCCGACCAAAGACCATAAGTAGCTTTAGTTAGTTGAAACTACTAGTTGTGCATGACCAATAAACAATAATTTAAAAAAATTTAAATGTCTTAAAATTTTATGATGTGTTTAGATTAGATGATTTGGTAGAAAAAGCATTAACTGAGAAAGAATTGAATTGAACTATGTGTTTGAATCAATGTTGTTAAAATCGGTTCGGACCGGTCGGTCCGACCGGTTTAACTGGTGACCGGCCAAAGGTCCGAGTCGGTTTATGACTACAGTTACCCCTTAACTCGGATCGGTCAAAACCGGTTTGAACCGGTCAAAACTGGTGAAAACCGATCAAAAACCGGACCCGGTTCAACCGGGTATAAAAGTTTTATAAATTATAATTTGATCCCAATGTTTATTTAAATTATAATTTGAGTTTTAAATTTAATTAAAATTTTTAATTTAGTCCTAAATTTATCAAAACTTTCAATTTAGTCCTAAATTTATCAAAATTTTCAATTTAATCCTTAAAAATTAAAAAAGTAATATTTAATAATCATGTATAAGTATTATTTTTTTAAATTATTTTTATAAATAAATTTATTAATAAATATCGGTTCGACCGGTTGAACCTTGACCCACTAATGTTTCCGGTTCGATGACCGGTCTGGTTCTGACAACCTTGGTTTGAATTACTCAAAAGTGAAAATAAATTTCCAAGAGCAAAGAATCAATTTCAATGGACCGGATAATTCAGATTCTTTCCTAAGAAAGGTTGACCCTAATGATATTTGAGAGGGGATAAATATTTTTAAAATTCTAAATTTTTAGATTTTTTTACGTTTGAGTCCTAAACCTTTTTAACATTTCATTTGAGTTCTAAATCTTTTAATTTTTTACTATATCAGTCCTTTAAATTACGAAAAATAGTCAATCTATTAATAAGTGAGTTTAATTTAATAAAAATCATTTAAAAAAGCTTAAATACATGAGTTAAATATTTTTTTCATCAACAAAATATGCATATTAAATTTTTTTTAATCAACAAATATACGAATTAAATAGGTAACATGTATATTTTTTTATAACAAAGACATTCAATTCATATATTTAATCTTTTTTAAATAATTTTTTGTAAAGTTAAAATTATTTTTTAATAGATTGATCACTTTTGTTAAACAGAGGGACTAATTTGGTAGAAAATCAAAAAGTTTAGGATTCAAATGAAATGTCAAAAAGGTTTAGGACTCAAACGTAAAAAAACCTAAAGGTTTAGGATTAAAAAAATCCTTATCCTGATGCGAGGAGAAATAATATCACTAGTAAGTTAAAGGTATATAAGACATGGTTTTGTTAATTTTCAACAAAAAAAAAATTAAGGGTAATTCGATTATTTGGTATAAATAATATTTTCTTTCCCTCTATTTTTTTACTATATCTAAACAATAAATTTATTTTCTTACACATTTTTTTCACTTCATTCTAATATATCCAAACAACTATTAATAAAATTCTTTTCTTCTATTTTCATTTCTTTCTCACTACTTTCTTTCTTTCTACTTTTTGCTCTGCTTACAACAAAATCCGAACACACTATTAATTCCCATCAGTAATCTTAAATTATTTACCATGCATCTATTTTTAATAATTTTTAATATGCTTAATATTTTTTTCCGTATAATGATCCAAGATTTAAAGGTTATTTTAACCTTTGTGAATAAAAGCACCATTATCTCTTGAACAGTCATTGTATGAAATATTTAAAAAAATGGCTTATTTTACAAAATGGCATAGGGACCAGCTTCCATAGTAAAAACAAAAACTAATTCTTGCACATGCATGCCTTCCTTGAGCAATAAATTTTAACTTTATCGGCAACCAGGAATACTAAAACCCTTTTGCTATAGTTTTTTTTTTTTTTTTTGGTTAAAATATCAAAAAACTTTTTAAAAATAAAAAAAGAACAGAGAAAACCTACAAAATTAAATTTTTTAGAAATTTTTTTTAATATTTCATATGTACCAATGTTCACTATATCTCTTTCTCTCTCTCTCTCTCTTTTTTTTTTTTCACTCTCTCTTCCCATTCGCCCCTCTCATTTTCACGCATTCTCTTTATAAGTTTATATATCATATTTCACCATTTGCCACATTTTTTCTTTATATTTTTTCTTTCCATATTTTCATCTCTCTTGCCACATATATATTTTTTTTCTCTATACTTTCCCTCTGTTCTCCTGGGCATTTTTCTCTGCTCCTTTCACGGTATAAGCCCTCTAGAAGTTTTAAATCTTTGAAAATTTTTGTAATTCAACTCGAAATCTTTTTGAGGTTTTGAATAAGTATGAAACCTTTAATTTTCATTTTATATAAGTCCTTATTGGTCAAATTATTATATATGTAATTTGACTTTACAAAACTAGCATAAAATATACATAAACATGTCCTAAAATAAGTTTACGTGTGTATTTCATTAAATATTTCTCAATTCTCCTATATATATAAAGTGCAAAAATTCTAAATTTTTTAAAATTCACGTAAAAAAATGTAAGATTTTTGCATTTTATATGTAGAAAAAATATGAAAATTAGTGAAATATATAAGTAGACTTATTTCCGCATTTTTAGTATGTATTTGAGAATTTTATACTATCTTCTTTAAGTTAAACTTTGTATCTAACAATTTGATCAAACAACCAGATTCATATAAAATAAATATTAAAAGTTGATGGCTTATTTAAAAATTCAAAAAAAAAAAATTAAATGTCAATTACTAAAATTCTTAAAAATTTTAAGACTTCTTGAAAGCATAGTTATTAAAACCAGTTCGAACACTGACCTTATCCGGTGACTGGGTCAATGAGTCATTAGTTCAACCAGTGAGTTATTAGTTCAACCAATAGGTCATTAATTATTAAGAAAATAAATATATCAAATAATATATATAAATTTTTTTGTACAATTTAGTACAATAACTACATTTTCACAAATTAACAAGTAGTTTATACTAATCAAAATTTTGATAAAAATTCTTAAAAAACTATTTTTTAAAGTCAATTGTAACATATTATTTGATATATGAATAATGTTAAATTATTGCATACAGAAAAATAGATTATAAAAATTAAAAAATTATTAAATTGTACAAAAAAAATATTGCGTAATACTGTTTAATATTATGAAAATATTATTTTTATCATTCACACAGTAAAAAATTAAAAAAAATAAATTTTAGCGTGTAAATATTATACAAATATTATTGTTCAAGTAGTAAAAAATGAAAAAAGTTTATAATTTTTACTGTTTGAACATTGTTTATCATTAAAAAAATATTATTTTTACTGTTTACACAGTAAAAAGTGCAAAAAATTATAATTTTTTTACTATTTGACTACTATTCATCATTAAAAAATATTATTTTTACTGTTTGCACAGTAAAAAGTGAAAAAAAAAATTTTATTATTCAAATGACCCGATTACTGTTCACGCGAATCGACCCGACATAGTACCCAAGTCACCGGATCACCAGTTCGACCAACCGAATTAGGCCGAGTTTAATAACTATGCTTGAAAGGCTATCTCTTTTTTCACTCTCTCTCTCATCTTTCTACACACTGTCCCATTTTTCTATACTTTTCTTTTGCACGGTTTCTCCCACATTCTGTTCCTGTATTTTTTCAGTCTATATTTTTTTTTTCTTTTTTGTTAAATTTTTGTACTTTCTTAGCCTACTCTTTCTTGTTTCGGTCAAGGTTGTCAGAACTGGATCAGTTATTGAACCGGAAACATTAGTGGGTCAAGGTTCAACCGGTTCAACCAGTCAAACCGGTGGTTGAACCGGTATTTAATAATATATATATTTATAAATGTAATTAAAAGAATAATATTTATAAATAATGATTAAATATTCATTTTTTTAGTTTTAAGGATTAAATTGAAAAATTTGATTAAGTTTTGCACTAAATTGAAATTTTAAGTATAGTTAAAGGTCAAATTATAATTTAAGTAAACAATGAGGGTCAAATTATAATTTATAAATTTTTGGTTCAATTCTAAACCGGTCCGACCGGTCTGATTTTTGACCGATTTTTACCGATTTTGACTGATTTTTGACCGGTTTTTACCGATTTTGACTGATTTTTGACCGGTTTTGACCTGTCCGGTCAGCCCTCCCTTTTTATGCCTAAATCGGACCAGACTTAGGACCGGTCACCAGTCCAACCGGTTGAACCGGTCGGTCCGGTCCGATTTTGATTACACTGGTTTCGGTCTATACACACTATTTCTTTTTACATTTTTTATTTTTACTCGATCTATTCTCTCTCTACATTTCTTTTTATCTCTCTAGAAACTATCTTTACTTTCCTTATTCTCTTCACATTTTTTGTATTTATGCACTAGTTATTTGGAAAAATATTATTGAAAAAATGTGGTTCTGGAGAATATATAACAAATGTAAACAACAAATAACAAAACAAAGTAATAGAAATTAAACAAAAACTAAAAATAAATTAACACTAACCAAATAGACTATACTTTTTTTAGTCTTTGCAACATGAGCGAAAACCTTGGTATTGACAAATAAAAAAAAAATCGCTTAACCTTATATTTTACTTTTCTAAACTTATGTATGTAGGAAGTAAACTCTTTCATAAAATATGACGATAATTGAAAATTTAGGATTTTATCTTTGCGTTTTTGGTTTAAGATTTGATTTCAAATTGTCAATATTATTAGATGACGATAATGTAAAATTATTAAAAATATGTGTCGGAATGTGACGCTGAAATGTTCAGAATAAATATAAAAAATTGTGTTAATTAGGAATTGGTTTTGTTGTTGCAAATGACAAAATACCGCAGAGATGATGATGACGGGAAGTGACAGAGTAGGGAATGATGGAAATTCCTGCAGAGATGGAATGGAATGATTCAACAGACAAATAATTAATAATAAATTACAATTTTTTGTTTTTTTGTAAAGAATTGGAGAAGAAATGGAATACATAGTGGTCCCTTTCACGTATATCCATAAAAAAAAAAAAAAAAACAACTGCAATCAAATCTTCGACATTAATTGGCCCCTGAATTTCTCGGCCTGCCACAGAATAGAGTCCGGCGCTATTTCCCACTTCTCATTTTCTTTTTCAGAAATTATTATTATTAATATTAATTAAAACACATTACGAAATTCATTTTTAATAAATATATATTAATATAAAATTTATTTAATAATTAATTAATTAATTATTTTAATTTAAATATTTAATGACAGATAATATTGTGTGACCATTTCTACTCTAATAAAAATAAAATTATCAATGAGGCTCGGTAAATTAGGAAGAGTGGGAGGGAAGCGGCTTCGAGGCCGCCGGCTACTTTTGGCGTGTGCAGGCAGGCATGCAGCAGAGTAAAAATTTTGGTATTTGGGGTTGGCCCTATGAATATCTCGAGGAATGTGCACTGCCAAAATTTTTTTAGATTATGGGAATCCTAAAATCCATTTTGATCCCGATGAAATTCCTCTGAAAAAGGTTTTATATTTATTAAATTATTCTCTAACACCTACTAAGATATGGAGAATGGGATAAATATAAAATCAGAATTGGAATTTGTTTCGGGTGTTAGCGTGATGTTATTTTAGTTTTGAATGTTAATAATTTTATTTTAATTGAGTTCTAAATGTGATGGATTCAAGTTTAGTTGTTAGAAAATGTACTTCACCATAATAAAATATTCTGATATTCCAAAAAAGTCATTAAAAATAGTACAAAATAATATATTTTTGAAAATTACAAAAATGTAATACGTATAGACAACGTATTTTGGATTAAAATGGAACCTACACTTGCATTTGATCATATAAACTCAATGTACTGAAGCCTAAAATATCCCATTATCTATCGTTCAATATTGAATCCAACCCTAACTTAACACTTCGTATTCCCTCAAACAACGATGACCTGCCTCTAGAAACTGTTACGACTTGTCAACGACATGGGAAAATAATTGAAACAACACCAATGAAGCCCATTGGAGACGAAATTGTGGTGATTTTTTGGATATCGGACCACACAACACATAAAGCGGTAAAAATTTCTTTCGATTTTTGTTATGATAGGTTCTGATATCATTTAGGGATGTGGGGTTCTGGGTTTTGTTATGGAGTCCCTTATATTTCTGTTGGTAGTTGCTAATGTGGGTTTTTGGTTTTAAAAACGGAATATGGTTTGTTGGTTTTGTATCTGGATAGCAGAATTGCTTTCGTTAATTTTTTATTTTAGTTTCGATTTTTTAAATTGGTCGGATCTTCCATGATATTATTGAGCCGCTATTTTAATGAAAAGTGTCAGTTTTAAAATGCATGTTTATGAATGGTAGAACAGTTGATTGGACCACTTCAATGTAGAGCAGTAATATATATTTTGTCTATTTGTGAACTTGTGAGTGGGTGGGTGTGCATTAAAGATTTGCTTTTGTTGTCTTCTTGTGGTCTACTCAATTTAAAATGGCATACTTTTGTATAATGTTGGTTTGTTTATGGTGGTGTCTTGAATATTAGAAGACTTTGTTTTATCTTTGTCTATTGTTGTATGTTTCAAAATGGATTATATGGATGGGTACTTGCATTTCCATTATTGTGGGGTGCTCAATGATGACCCCACCATTAACTATTCAAGGGAGTAATATGGATGCTTTTCTTGTTGAAGTAGACAGATTATGTTACTGGAATTTTCAGGAAGTGGTGATCAAGGATTTAGGCTATCTTAACTTTAAGGATATATATTATAAGGTTTTTCAGGACAATGGCAAAGCAAAAGAGAGTTGGAAGGTTTTAGAACGAAGTGATAGAGCTGTGACAGAAATTGGAGAAATATTTCTCAAGTATAAGAAGGTTGATCTTTATGTCATACACAATGAGGATGACCCAACCATCCATAGGAGTGAGGGCAGTAAAGGAGATGAGCATGCTGTTAGTGAGTCAGTGCAATGTGGAGGCAATCTTAAAGCCGCTGAATAGGCTAGTGAAGGGCAGATAAGGATTCATGTGATTGATAGTGATGATGAATTTCTAGATAGCATTGATTGGGCTAAAATAGAAATTATTATTGAAGCCTCATAGAGAAACAAATCAATTGGGCAAGCCAACCGAGAAAGCTCAAAGTGTAACAACATAGAGCTTCCTAATAGTGACATCAACAATGATGCTCATAACAGTGCACAATACCCAAGAGAGTCAAATAACCTTGACCCCACTCATGAAGATGACAAAAAAGAAGAAGAAGAATTTTGTAGGGCATAATAAGGGTTGCTGAGTTGTTAGATGATGATGACTCAGAACTAAAAGAGGCTAGGGGAAACTTGGTCAAATTCAATTAAAGCAAAACTGATACAGAAGACAATGGCAGAACATATGTAACAATAGAAGGGCACCATGAATGTAGGGCCACTACCAAAATGAAATAGAATTCTCTGATGATGATGGTAATGCAATTGAATACCTTGACATAAGTGAGTATAGAAGCTATAAAAATAGTGACAGTGAAGAAAATGATAGTGCAATGAGGAGGAAGGCCAGATTTCCCATCTACAATCCTGTAGTTGAAAAATCAGAGCTAGAGTTGTCAATGTTGTTTGAAAACATAGAAGCCTTCAAAGCTGCTAAAGTGAAATATTCTTTGAAGCAAAGGATTGACTTCATTTACACCAAAAATTGTAGGGAGTATGTGAGGGTAGTTTGTAAGAAACCATTGTACCCATAAAAGATTTCAGCTGCACATGTGAAGGAACTTAACTGTGTTCAAGTAAAGACATTACTGCCAGACCATGATTACAATCTTGCCTTCAAGAATAGTACTCTCAGCATGATGGTTGGCAGCCAATCTATTCAAGGACATGACTTCCATTGGCAAGATGTCCTTAGAGGAAATCAAAAAGATTTTGAAGAAGCAATTACAAATAGAGGTACATCACTGCAAGTGTCTAAGAATATGCCTAGCTTTGGCACTATGTATTAGAGCTTGTAAGAAGCAATCTTGGCTCAACAGTGGTTAGTCAACCCATTGTTCCTACACTAAGAAGAAGGACACCAAAGTTTGATAGAATGTATGTTGCCTTTGATTGTTGTAAGAGAGTGTTTAAGGCCAGGTATAGGCAACTCATAGGTCTAAATGATTGTTTTCTAAAGGGGGTTGTAAAGGGAGAAATATTAGTTGTTATGTGAAGGGATGCCAATAATCAAATGTATTTGATAGCATAGGCAGTAGTTGTTGTTGAGTCAACTGAGACTTGAACTCTGTTTATTAACCTTTTAAAAAAGGATTTAGGCAACAATTGGAAAGGGATGGACATTTGTGTTAGATCAACAAAAGGTTTGTTACATTATTTACTTTAAATGTTACTTTAAATGAGTTGTCCATACTTTTCCCGCTCATTAATATACATTTTTCCATTTCTTTTGCAGGGTTTGCTGAATGCCATTAACACTTGCTTACCATAAGCTGAATGCAGAATGTGTGGGAGGCACAAGTTTGCAAACTAGAGGAAAAAGCATAAAGGATTCAAGCTGCATAGGCTCTTCTAGGATTATGTGAATTTCCCAAATGAAATTGAATTCAACTTGAGGATAGCTAAATTGAAAGAGGAGGACCCTGATGCTCATGTTGCCATGGATGAAAAAGAGAAAGAGCACTCGTGTAAGGCATACTTTAACCCATATTTGAAAATTAATATAGTTGACAATAATCTTTGTGGAACCTTTAATGGGAAAATAGTTTTTGCAAGATCAAAGGCCATTATTACTATGCTTGAGGACATCAGAATATATATTATGAGAAGATTGAAAAAAAAATAGGGATTTGGTGCAAAGATGGAATATGGATATTGGCCCTAGGATAGTAGTTGGGACTTCTTCGTCTGTCGCTGCATTTGAAAATAGATAAGGATGGTCGCAACTTCTCTGAATGCTGTGATAGATGTGCACAAAGGAGAGTGGTTGGAACTTCATCGATTATGATACTGACGTCGTCAATGGTTGAGATTCGAGGAAGTGGGGGCAAGGGTTCATCCCTTATAGGTACTTCAATTCAAGAGGAAATCTTATACCAGGAGGGAGCTATTCCGGTGACACTTTGCTTCTCTTTCCACAATGTCCCAGTGACATCAATTGGTCAGAAAGTGCTAACAATGTCAACATCATTAGCCTGCCAAACGAGGACATGATAGAGTTGGAGCTACGTTTTGGGGCCCACTAGGTCAGCCGACAAGGGTAAGGTACAACGACTTTTGCAGAGCTACGCTTCAAGCCTCGTGAGGTTAGTCAATAAGGATAAGGTGCAACAACTTTTGCAGCACACAACATGCGTTGGCCGCTGTCTCGTTTGTCTCTTATAAGAAAAAAAGGCGTGGGAGACCCCATCTGATCCAACATATCCTTTCCTTTGACTTTTTCAAAAAGAAAAAGGGCTGCTTTGACTTTCACCTGGTTCATAAACCTTGAACCAAAATCAATTGATAGTTGGGAGCAGCTACAATGCGAGTTTCTCAACAAATTTTTCAGCACCGGTCGAACATTAAGGATGATGGAGTTTACCAACATCAAGCAAAAAAAAGGAGAGTTTGTCGTCGAATACATAAACAGATGGCGTGCTCTCAACTTGGATTACAAAGATCGTTTGATGGAGACTTCTGCGGTAGAAATGTGCATTCAAGGGATGCACTGGGAACTGCTATACATCTTTCAGGGCATCAAACCTCGAACTTTTGAGGAATTGGCGACTCGCGCCCATGACATGGAGATAAGCATCCAGACTTCTGGGTATGCGATTCCCACCCTACTGGGCCAATATAGGGGCAAGGAAGTGATGGACGTTGGTGCTTCACTGATAAAAGTTGGAGCTAAAACAAAAGTGAGCCCTCTAGCACCAACAAATCAACAGAAACAACAAGAAAGACAAAAGGCGACGTTGCGAGAGTTAGAACAGAAGAAGTATCCATTCCCCAACTTTGACGTTCCAAGCATTCTCGATCAACTTTTGGAAGCTAAGTTGATCAAACTCCTGGAGCGCAAGTAACCCAATCTGAAGGATGGGATCAATGATATGAAATTTTGTAAATATCACTGCACAGTTAGCCATCCAATCGAGAAGTGTTTTATTTTAAAGGAGCTGATCTTGAAGCTCATAGACTAACATAAAATTATTTTGGATTGGGAATATATAGCCTCAATTTACCAAACCACTGTCTCTTTAAATTCGTCATAAGAAAGTCAGCATGAATTTACGCTTACATGCCGTCAGACCAAGAAATACATCCGACCTAAATCGATCAAGCAGTAAATTTCTAAAGAGTTGTTACATAAACAAAAGCAAAAAAAAAAAAATAAAAAAATAAAAAAAAGAAAAAAAGTTTCAAAAAAAAGCAAAAACAAAAAAATCAAAAACGAAAAGAAAGTGCTTCTGAAACTCATGTGCAGGTTTAGTTCAAAAATTTAAATCCAAGTTCAAAACCATTCCTCAAAGTCCCAACTCAAATTCCGGCCTAGAATCCAAATTTAGATTCAGGGGCAGATCTCAAACCCGAGCTTGAATCCCAAACTCAAACTTCAACTAAAATTCCAAATGCAAACTAAGATCAAAATTCGGGCTCAAATCCTCAAAATCAAATCCCAATTCAAGTCTAAATCCCTGAAACCCAGTAAATCTAAACTTGAGCTCAAAGCCCAAAGCTCAAACTTAAACTCAAGCTCAAACCCCCAAATCCAAATTCCAACCCAAAGTCTAAATTCAGATTCGGGGGCAAGTCTCAAACCCCGACTCAAACCTTATGCTCAAATCCAAATTCGGGGTCAAACCTGGGGTCAAACCCAAATTCCATCCCAAAGTCCAAATCTAGATTTGGGGGCAAACCCCAAACCCGGATCCAAATTCCAGCTCAAAATCCAAGTTCATATTTAAATCAGGCCCAAAGCCCAAACTCAAACTCCAGCTCAAAGCCTAAATTCAGATCCAAATCTAAACCCGAGCTCAAAATCGGACTCAAATCCCAACCCAAATTCCAGCCTAAAGTCTAAATCCAAACTGGGAGGCAAACCCCAAACACTGACTTAAAGCCGAGATTAGTAACTCAACAGCACAACAACAATCCAACACTCTAGTTTTGCACGATTATAAAAGGCAATCAACTGATGTAAACTCCCGCCTTACACGAGTATAAAAGGCGAAAGGTCAATTAATAAACCCAGTCTTCTACCTCACACGAGTATAAAAGGCGACAACTACAATCCAACAATTAGACTCCTCCCTTGCACTATAAAAGGCGATCAACTGAAGCAAACTCCTACCCCGCACGAGTATAAAAGGCGACAACTGCAACAACAAATTAGACTCCTTCCTTGCGCGAGTATAAAAGGCAACAATCTAGCAAGTTCAACACTCCTACCTCACGCAAATATAAAAGGCGACAATACAGTACAACACTCCTGTCTCACACGTGTATAAAAAGCGACAACTACAACAACAAGCTAGACTCCTTGCTCGCACGAGTGTAAAAGGCGAGACAGCAACAGGGACACAAGTCCCAGTATATAGATCCTAGTTCGCACAAGTATAAATTGTGAACGACCCAAAAAAATCAAAATCAGGACCCAGTTCAAAACTCCTGACCCATATGAGTATAAACTGTGAATAGCCCAAAATGATAAAAATGATTAAGGGTTTGAGTCTGAATCACTATTTTTGTCTCAACCTTTTTACTAATTCTTACTGCAGGTTAAGCTTATGCATCCTTTCAATAAAAAAGATGGAACCAATTTCAGAACCTCAGGACAAGGGAGAGGATAGGTCAGCATGCATTAGATGGCGATCAAGTCCAATGCAACTTCAAATTTTTGTGGAGTACTTATGCAACAATGAAGATACTTGTCCTATCTTATCACAACTCTCCCAACTTACATCAAGACTGCTACCGTATTGAGCAGTCAAAACAAAAATGTGTATTTTTGTTTCGAGAACTGGAGAAACAGGGCACAAGCAGTACTAAGAGCTACTATCTCTACAACACAACCTGACTCAACCACCGTAGTTGTTCTCATGGTAGATCTCACCAGTATGGCTTCGTCCTAAAGGCTGTTTCAACCAAAGCTATGGGTTGTGGGACTACACATACTGGTCTGCAGGTTTTTATGTCCCTCAAGCCCCTACAGCCCTTGGCGGAGCTAAGCCCGTCCAAGTGGGATCAAGCCCTAGCCCTCAGTGGAGTCAAACTAGTCCATCTGAGATCAAGCTCATACGACCCTCACCTGAAATCAAGTCTCGGCCCTCAGTAAATTTGCTTCCTAAATTCAAGAATCAAGTTGTGGAAATATACCTCTTTCTGTCAAGATCAAGCCTACGCAACCCTTGATGAAACCATACATGAGCATTAATCGAAAGATTTACGCAGAGATCAGCCCCACATAAATTTTAAATTTTCACTTGTAATTTGTATATGTATTTTCCATAATAAATGCCCCAAATATTTAATATACTCATTTCCATTCATATTTTGGGTATACGTTCTCTGGTTGCTTCAGATTGGGATCTACGAGAATAAATATCTAAAATATTAAAATATTAAATATATGTTTGAGATCAAGTTTCTACGACCCTCATCGGAGTTATAGCATCCCCTGAGATCAAGCCTCGGACCTTAGTGGAATTTATTTCCTCAGTTCAAGAGCAAACTGTGAAAATTCAATATTTTTCGGTCAAGGTCAAACCTTCACGGCTTTTGATGAAATCATACAAGAGTATTAATCAGAGGATCTACCTAGAGATTGGCTTCACATAAATTTTAAATTTTCACTTATAACTTGTATATGTATTTTAAGTTTAACTGTTCATGCTTGAAACTTACGGTCTCTCACAATTTTTGGCATGCCCAATTGGACATCTCTACCTCCCGCTAGGCTGGCCTACAAGGATAAGGTGCAACGACTTTTGTAGCAAGTAGCATGCGTCGGCCACCGCCCTGTTTGTTTCTTATGGTAGGAAGAGACGTGAAGGAGGACTCCACCAGATTCCGCATATCTCCTTTTTGACTTTAAAAAAAAAAAGTAGCTTCCATTGTGTATATATTTCATGCATTCTCAAGTCATGGAACTCACCTCTCAACATTCTTCTTTCTCTCTGAAGAAAGAAGATGGCTAGTCCTTACACTTTCTTTTATAGGAAATTCTTTAATCAAGAAGTTGCAGATATAAGAGTTAGAAAGAGAAAGAGTCATTCGCTTCAAGAGATCATTAAAAGCTCTCGAATCTTAGTCTCTGACGCGATCTTGGTCGATGAAGTTCCAACCACTCTCCTTAATTCAAATCTATCATAACGAGCTGAAAAGTTAGGACCATCCTCAGCTGTTCTCATATACGGCAACGAACGAGGAATTTCAACTACTCTCCTTACGTCACGACATACGGGAGAGTCATCACTATAGCCCATATCTTTCTGTGATGGCCTTGAAGTTTCGTGATACTGAACTTTCTCCATTAGGAGGTTCAAGTTCTTTGTTTACTGCATCCTCCTCACATAAGCCATGCAACTTCAAGTTCCATAAAATAACATTTTCGAGCTATGGAAGCTTAACATCAGTCAGGCTGATCGAAGCTAAAGACTTCAATATTGAAAAATTCAATACCTATCTGCTCCTAGATAGATGTTTAATATTTTAGATTTTTATTTTCGCATATCCCAATCAGAGGAGATCAGAAAGCATAAACCCAAAATATCTCTAAAATGGGTATATTAAATATTTTGAGCCTTATATCTGAATGATCGCACTTAATAGCATCCATAGTGCATATGCCTGAAATATGAAAACGTAAGGAGGGATTTTAGATATCTTTGGCCTCCCTTAATATTTTTTCTCTCTCTCGCTGTCTTTGCTTTGCCTCTAAATTGGGGGGGGGGGGGATGGCTTTTTATAGGCCATCCTTGCTAATTTCAAGTCTGCAATTGTTGACATTGATTTTCGAGGTCGGCAATTACTGACTATTTAATTTTTTCATTTATAAAATACAAAAAAAAAGAAAAAAAAAGAAAAGGGACTTCTAGAAGGCTGACTCCATTAAAAAAAATAGAGAGAGAAAGGAAGAATGTTCAAAGGTCGGAATTGACCTTTGAAATACAATATATATATTAAAAAAAAAAGGGGAGTAGTTAGGACTGTTGGAGCTGGGAGCCTATAAATAAGCTTAAACACACGACATACCGAGCAATGAGGGGCACAGTAAAACAATTTCAAGGGTCCAAATTAAAATCTCATTTTCCTCACTATGTTTTCGTATTTTGGGAGTATACTCTCCGTACGAGTATAAATTGTGAACGACCCAAAAACAAACAATTCAAAATCCAGTTTCAACCTTTTACTGGTTCTTACTTCGGGTCAACCATCTACATTTTTTCAGCAAAAAAAAGATGGAACCACCAACAGAACCTCAGAACCAGGAAGAGGATATGTCACCATGCACTAGATGACGATCGAGTCCAATGCAACTGCAAATCTTGGAGGAGTACTTTTGCAACAATGGAGCTATTCCTATGGTAGATCTCATCTGTATGGTGTCGTCCTCAAATAAAGTTGCTGGTTCGAGCTCCATCACTGCAATGGTCCTTGCAAGCTATTTCAACCAAAGCTATAGCCTGTGAGGCTATACATATTGGTCATGGTGATTTTATGGAGTTAACTAAGGGTTCATCCCTTACAGGTACTTCAATCTAAGAAGAAACCTTACACTAGGAGAGAGCTATTCCGGTGAGACTTTGCCTCTCTTTCCAATGAACCGCTGCGACATTAATCAATAAGAGAGTTCTAGTAGTGTCAACATCATTGGCTTGCCAAATGAGGACGCAACTGACTTAGAGTTGCGCCTCGCGCCCCATTAGGACGGCCGACAAGGATAAAGTGTAACGACTTTTGTAGCACAAGGCAGTGACTTTTGCTACACACTTTCGCTGTCACCTCATTTGTACCTTATGACGTAAAGGGATGTGAAGGGAAACCCCACCTGATTCAGCATACCCTCTTTTTGACTTTTAGAAAAAAAATTTTTTTTTTGTTGTGTATGTAATTCCTGTATTCTCAAGACTCATACCTCAGCACTCTTCTTTCTCTCTAAAGAGAGAAGATAATTAGTTCTTGTGTCCACTTTTTCAGGAAAACTTTTAATTCAGAAGCTACAAACACAAAAGTTAGAGAAAGAAAGGGTCTTCCTCCTCTTTGAGGGATCCTTAAAATCCCTCAAATCTCAGTTTCTAGTGCCATCAGTGTCATAGCCGATGAAGTTCCAACCACTATCTTTAGTTCACATCTATCACAGCGTGTAGAGAAGTTGTGATCATCCTCATCTATTCTCAAGTGCAGCGACGGACGGAGAAGTCCCAACTGCTTTCCTTACATCGCGATATACAGAGGAATCATCACTACAACCCATCTCTCTGTATGCTGGCCTTAAAGTTTTGTGATATTGAACCTTCTCCATGGGGAAGTTCAAGTTTTTTTGTTTACTGTATCATCCTCGCCTAAACCATGAAACTTCAAGTTCTATAAAATAACCTTTGCGAGCTATAGATGCTTGACATTAGCTAGGCCGATCGGAGCTAAAGACTTCAACATCTATCTACTCCCAAATAGATGTTTAATATTTTAATATTTTAAATTTTTACTCTCGCAAATCTCAAGCTGAGGTGACTGGAGAGCATATACCCAAAATATCTTTAGACATAAGTATATTAAATATTTTGAGCTTTATATATGAAAGATCACACTTAATGGCGTCCAAAGTGCGTATACCCGAAATACGAAAATGTACGGAGGGATTTGACAAATATTTGGCCCCCCTTAATATTTTCCCTTTTCTCTCGCTGTCTTTGATTTGCCTCTGAACTGGAGGGGGGGGGGGATGACCTATAATAGGCCATCCCCCCTTACTGTGCCACCAACCTAAAGGGTTGGTGGCTGCTAATTTTAGGTTGACAACTGCTGACCATTGACCAATCATCATTCTTTGGTTTTTTTTTTTAATTTTTTACATTTACAAATATTTGTAAATACAAAAAAAAAAAAGAAAATAAAGTTCTAGAAGGCTGGCCCCATTTAAAAAAAAATAGAGAGAGAAAAGAAAAATGTTCAAAGGTTAGAACTGACCTTTAAAATACAATATATATATTAAAAAAAAGAGAGAGGGGAATAGTTGGCACAGTTGGAGTTGGGAGCCTATAAATAGGCTTAAACACATAACATACCGAGCAACTAGGGGCACAGTAAAAATAATTTCAAGGGTCCAAATTAAAATCTCATTTTCCTCGCTACGTCTTCGTATATTGGGCGTATGCTCTCCGCACGAGTATAAATTGTGAACAACCCAAATACAAAAAACATCATAACCCAGTATCAACCTTTTACTCGTTCTTACTACAGGTCAATCTTCTGCATCCTTTCAACAAAAAAAGTTGGAACCACCGATAGAACTTCAGAATCAAGAAGAGGATAGGTCACCACGCGCTAGATGATGATCGAGTCCAATGCAACTGTAAATCTTGGAGGAGTACTTTCGCAACAATGGAGCTGTTTCTGTGGTAGATCTTACCAGTATGGCGTCATCCTCAAATAAAGTTGTTGGCTCGAGCTCCATCACTGCAATGGTCCCTCAAGGTTATTTCAACCAAAGTTATAGCCTGTGGGGCTATACATATTGGTCCTGATGGTTTTATGGAGTCAGCCAAGGGTTTATCCTTTACAAGTACTTCAATCCGAGAAGAAACCTTACACTAGGAGAGAGTTACTCTAGTGAGACTTTGCCTCTTTCGAGTGCACTCCTGTGACATCGATCAACAGAAGAGTTCCAGTAGTGTCAACATCATTGGCTCGCCAAACGAGGGCGCAACTGACTTGAAGTTGCGTCTTGAGCCCATTAGGACGGCTGATAAGGATAAGGTACAATGACTTTTGCAGCACACGGCTGTGACTTTTGCAACACACCTTGACCGTCACCTCGTTTGTCCCTTATGACATAAAGGGATGTGAAGGGAGACCCCACCTGATTCAGAATATCCTCCTTTTGACTTTCGCAAAAAAAAAAAAAAGTTTTGTTATGTATATATTTTCTGCATTTTCAAGACTCATACCTCAGCGCTCTTATTTCTCTCTAAAGAGAGAAGATAGCTAGTTCCTGTGTCCTCTTTTTCAGGAAATCCTTTAATTCAGAAGCTAGAAACACAAAAGTTAGAGAAAGAAAGGGTCTTCCTCTTTGAGGGATCCTTAAAAGCCTTCGAATTTCAGTTTCTAGCGCCATTAATGTCATGGACGATGAAGTTTTAACCACTATCCTTAGTTCGCATCCATCACAGCGTGCAGAGAAGTTATGGTCATCCTCATCTGTTCTCAAATGTAGTGACACACGAAGAAGTCCCAACTACTCTCCTTACATTGCAACATATAGAGGAATCATCACTACAGCCCGTCTCTCTATATGCTGGCCTTAAAGTTTCGTGGTACTGAACCTTCTTCACGGGGAGGTTCAAGTTCTTTATTTACTGTATCATCCTCACCTAAGCCATGGAACTTCAAGTTCCATAAAATAACCTTTGCGAGTTATGGAAGTGCGACATCAGCTAAGTTAATCGGAGTTAAAGACTTCAAAATTCAATGTTCTGCAAGATGTCTGAAGCTTCAAGTTTGATTTCAAGATTTGGTTCACGTCCCTAGGTCCTTCCTCACCAAGTCTTGAAGTGGGGGTATTAGTAAATACAAAGGAAAAGGGACTTCTAGAAGGCTGGCCCCATTTGAAAAAAAAAAAGAGTGAGAGAAGAAGAATATTCAAAGGTTGAAACCAACCTTTGAATTTTCAAAGGATGGTTCAACCTTTGAAATACAATATATATATATATATATATATATATATATTTTTAAAAAAAGGGGAATAGTTGACACAGTTGGAGCTGGGAGCCTATTAATAGGCTTAAACACATAACAAACCGAGCAACGGGGGGCACAACAATAACAATTTCAAGGGGTCCAGATTAAAATCTCATTTTTCTCGCTATGTTTTCGTATTTTGGGCATATACTCTTTGGACGCCATTAAATGCGATCTTTTAGATATAAGGTCCAAAATATTTAATATACTCCTTTCCATTCTATTTTGGGTATATACTCTCTGGTTGCCTCAGAGTGAGATTTGTGAGAGTAAAAATTCAAAATATTAAAATATTAAATATCTGTCTAGAATTAATCCTCCTACGGCCGTCAGTTGAGCTAGTCCACTCGAGAATAAGCCCTTATAGCCCTTAGTGGAGTCAAACCAGTCCATCTGAGATCAAGCCCATATGGCTCCCACCTCAGATTAAGTTTCAGCCCTCAGTGGAATTTACTTCTTCAGTTTAAGAATCAAGTTGTGGAAATGTACCTTTTTTTGTCAAAATCAAGCCTCTGCAGCCCCTGATGAAACCATACATGAGCATTAATCGAAGGATTTACACAGATATCGACATCACATAAATTTTGAATTTCCACATGTAACTTGTATCTGCATTTTTGAGTCCTAACTGTTCAAGGCTGGAAACATACGGTCCCTTATAAACACACAAAAAATAAAAAAAAAAAGAAAAGAGATTCAAAGGTCGGCAAACCGACTTTTGAAACTTCAATGGTCGGTTTGCTGACCTTTGAATTATAATCATATTAAAAAAAAAAAAAGAAGGGGAGGTCAGATTGCATTGCCTATAAATAGGTAATGCAATCTACCTTAAAGAAGCCAGCCACAAACATTGAGAGAGAAAGAAAGGGAGCGAAGCAATTTAAAAACCTTTAAAACATTTTTCATCCCTCTCGTTTTTGTATTTTAGGCGTACACTCTTTGGACGCCAGTAAGTGCGATCTTCTAGAGTAAAGGCTCAAAATATTAAATATACTCATTTCCATTCATATTTCCGGTATATGCTCTCTGGTCGCCTTAGATTGAGATTTACACGAAAAAAAATCTAAAAAATTACAATATTAAATATTTGTCTGAGATTAAACCTCTTACGGTGCTCAGGAGAGCCAGTCCATTTGAGATTAGGCCCGTACGACCCTTAATGGAGCTAAATCAGTCTGAGTGAGATTAAGCCCCGACTCTCAGTAGAGTCAAATCAGTTTATCTGAGATCAAGCCCATACAGTTCTCACTGAAACCAAGCCAATCCGATTGAGATCAAGTCTCCACGACCCTCATAGGAGTTACGACATCCTCTTGAGATCAAGTCTTGGCTCTCAGTAGAATTTATTTTTACAGTTTAAGATCACACTGTGGAAATTTATTGCTTTTGGTCAAGATCAACCCTACGCAACCCTGGACAAAATCGCATAGGAGCATTAATTGAAGGATCACACAAAAATCGACCCAACATAAATTTTAAATTTTCACTTGTAATTTGTATCTGTATTTTTGAAGCGTAATTGTTCAGGCTCGAAACATACGGCTACCTTAGATTTTTGGCACGCCGGATGAGACCTCTCTACCTCCCATCTTTGGCTCCTAAAAAAAAAAAAAAGTTGGTGATCTAGCAACCATTTCATAGCCTATAGGCCATGAAATAGCCTATACTAACACAACATTGGTTGCAAAAAAAAAGGGACAGGAATCAGACGCATTGCTAGCACCAAGGAAGAGCAGGACCGCCTCTACCAGCAAAATGACGACTGTTCTATTGCTTGCATCAATTACCCTACCTGGGTACGCAAGTCCACAAACTCACACATGAACACGGTTCCTCGTTGCCCAAAATACAAAAATGGAGAATCTGCAGCTCACACAATAATAAGATTTCTCACCCGACTCTCTCGCCGAATGGAGAAGTCGACCATCTACTCCGATCGAAGTTGGGGACAAGGGGTCAAATTTCTACTATACCCCTCCACTCCAGTCTTCCAACTTGGGAGCATGTTTCTCATCTAACTGGACCAGCAAAGGGGCAGGAGCACCGACCTGACGACGGACTCACTTCCAAGTTGGGGGCATGGTTCCCATCCAAACTTGAAGCCCAAACCAAATCTAAAGCCCGAAACCCAAATCTAAACTCGGGCTCAAACTTGGCTCCAAAGTCCAAATCTAAATTCCTGCCAAAAGTCTAAATCTAAATTCAGGGACAAAGCCTGAGCCTTGACTCAACAACTATAACACAGCGCATCCAGACTCCTGTCTCACATGAGTATAAAGGCAACAATACAGTTCAAGATTACTACCTCACGCGAGTATAAAAGGTGAATAGTTCAACGCTCTTACCTCACACGAGTATAAAAGGCGATAACATAGTTTGACGCACCTGTCTCACACGAGTATAAAAGCTGAAAACTCAACACTCCTACCTCGCACAAGTATAAAAGGCGATAGTTCAACAAAAGGCTCCTGCCTCACAGAAATAAAAAAGGCGATAGCTCAACAACAAAACTCTTGCCTCATACGAGTATGAAAGGCGGCAGCTCAACAACCAGAGTCCTACCTCGCACGAGTATAAAATGTGAATAATTCAACAACACATTCCTACCTCGCACGAGTGTAAAAGGCAAACAGTTCAATAGAGTCTTGTCTCGTACGAGTATAAAAGGCGACAATTCAACAACAAATTCAGACTCCTACTTCGCATGAGTATAAAAGGCAAACAACTGAAGCATATTCATGCTTTGCACAAGTATAAAAGCGACGATCCAACAACAAACTCCTACATCACTCGTGTATAAAAGGTGAATAGCTCATCAACAGAACAACAGACTCTTGTATCGCACGAGAATAGAAGGGGAATAGCTCAATAACAAACCAAACTCCTGCCCGCATGAGTATAAAAGGCGAACAACAGTCCAGTTGAAACCATACTCTTGCCTGCACGAGTATGATAGGCAAACAACCAAACAATTCAACAACACACTCCTGCCTTGAACGAGCACAAAGGCGACAATACAACAATAGTCTTTTACCTCGTACAAGTATAAAAGGTCAAAAGTTAGTAACAAAAACACACTCCTGCCTCATATGAGTATAAAAGGCGACAACCAAACAACAGACTCTTGCCTTACACAAGTATAAAAGCCTAATAGTTCAGCAAAGCAAACTCCTACCTCGCATTTGAAAACATATACAAAAAATCTAAAAAAAAAAGTCAAACAAACCCAGTCGGCCAAAAAAAAAGTAAAAGATGGAAAAGTCAAAGAAAAAAAAAACAGTTCCGTGGACGTGAATGGTCAAGGGTCGGCTGCCTACCCATGACTTTTGCTGGTAGGATTGTTGTCACAATAAAGCTTGGCATACTATAAATAGGCTACGGTGTAAAGCTTTGGGGGTTCATCCGGAAAAAAAAGTGAGTTTGTAATTGCAAAGCATTGCAATTTCAAAAATCACATTTCCTCCCTTATACGTTTTCGTATTTTGAGCGCATACTCTTTAGACGCCATTAAGCGTGATCTTCCAGAGTAAAAGTCTAAAATATTTAATATACTCATTTTCAAGTATATTTTAGGTATATACTCGCTGGTCGCTTCAGATTGCGATTTGCGAGAGTAAAAACCTAAAATATTAAAATATTAAACATATGTCTGGGATTAAGCCTCCTACAACCCTCAACATAACCAGTCCACCTGAGAACAAGCCCTTATTACCCTCAGCAAAGCTAAACCCATCCGAGTGGAATCAAACCCCGACCCTTAGGGGGTCAAACCAGTCCATTTGAGATCAAGCCCATATGACCCTCACCGGAGTTTCAGTATCCACTTGAGATCAAGTCTCGGCCCTTAGTTTAATTTATTCCTGCAGTTCAAAAGCAAGCTGTGGAAATTCAACCTCTCTCGGTCAAAATCCAGCTTACGCGGTCTTTGATATAAAAAAGGAGTATTAATTGGAGGATCATACATAAATCAATCCCACATAAATTTTAAATTTTCATTTGTAATTTGTATCTGTATTTTCGCAGTCTACCTGTTGAGGCTCGAAACTTACAGTCCCCTCACAATTTTTAGTACACTTAGTGGGAACTTTTTACTTCCCATTTTTTGCTCATTTAAAAAAAAAAATTCCAACAAAAATTTAGCTCACCTCATGGTGCCAAAGAGGAGCACGACAACCGTTACCAACAAAAAGGCTACTGCTCCATCACCTGCATCAACTACCCTATTTGGGTATGCAGGTCCATAGACTTGTGCACGGACACAATTTCTCGCCACTCAAAAAAGTCCACAAACTCACATAAGGACATAGTACGTCGGCACCAAAAAGATTAAAAAGATTTGTAGCTCACACAGTAGCTAAATTTCACATGTGGCTCTCTTACTAAATAGAGAAACCGACCATCTACCTCAACCAAGGTTGGGGGTAAAACATGAAATTCTGCTCAACAGTAGGATATGACACGTTTTGCTGAAACAAGTCGGTAAAAACTAGAAGAGCCCTCCACTCCTGCCTTTTATGGGGCATCATCTGCCAACACTAACATCACAGTGACTAATACCCCCAGCTTTGAAGATGTGCTTGCAGAATTGAAAAGCAGACTTTTACAACTGTAAGAGAAAATAGATCAGCAAATTGCCGACCTTGAAAGAAGGCATCTGGAACGGTCCAAATAGCCGTAAATTTTTAAAGCATTGTTATGTTAAAAAAAGAAAAAACAAAAAAAAAACAAAAAAAAGCAAAGAAATGAAAAAAATAAAAAAAGAAGAAAGAAGTTTGAAATTCATGTGCAGGTTCAAAACTCATCCTTAAAGTCCAATCTAGATTTGGGCATAGATTTCAAATCCTGACTCAAAATCGATAGCCCAAATCCAAACTCGGTCTCAAACTCAGACCCAAAATCCAAACTCAAATTCCAATCCAAAATTCGAATTCAGACTCAAGCTCAAATCCAGCAACAAAATCCAAACCCAAATTTCTGCCTAAAGTTCAAATCCAGATTCGAGGGCAAACCCCAAACCCGGACTCAAATCCAAACCCAAATTCAAACCTAAAGTCTAAATCCAGACTCGGGAGCAGACCCCAAACTCGGACTCAAATCCAAACTTAAATTCTGGCCTACAGTCCAAATCCAGATTTGGGGGCAGATCCTATGTTTGAACCCAAATCTAAAGCTCAAATCCTAACTCAGGCTCAAACCCGGGCTCAAAACCCAAACTCAAACTCTAGCTCAAAGCCCAAATCCGAATCTAAATTCAAAACCCTAGTCCAAACTCGGACCTAAACCCCAAATCCAGATTCTAGCCCAAAGTCCAAATCTAGATTCGGGGGCAAAGACCAAACCCTAACTCAAAGCCCAAGTCAGCAGCAACAAATACAGCACACTCCTGCCTTGTACGAGTATAAAAAATAAATAGCTTATTAGCAAATCTAGACTCTTGCCTTGCACGAGTATAAAAGGCGACGACTCAAACCCAAACTTCTGCCTCACTTGAGTATAAAAGACAAACAATTCAACAAACTAGACTCCTGTCTTGTACGAGTATAAAAGGCGAACAACTCAGCACAATAGACTCTTACCTCGCATGAGTATAAAAGGTGAACAACACAGTACAATCAGACTTCTGTCTCGTACGAGTATAAAAATCGAACAGTTTAGCAAACTAGACTCTTGCCTTGCATGAGTATAAAAGGCGACAACACAGCTCAACACTCCTACCTCGCATGAGTATAAAATGCGACAACTACAAAAAAAACTCCAAACTCCTAGCCCACATAAGTATAAAAGGCAAGACGACAACAACTACACAAGGCCTAGTCCAGAACTCTTAGCCCACACAAGTACAAACTGTGAACGGCCTAAAAACCAAATTCAGGACCCAATCCAAAACTCCTGACCCGCACAAATACAAACTGTGAATGGCACCAAAAAATCATAACCGAATCCACGGTAGTATCGACGTCATCAGCCCACTAGTCAACGACGTGATTGACTTGGAGCTATGCCTCAAGCCCCACAAGGTTGACCAATAAGAATAAGGTGCAACAACTTTTGCGGCATTGCTTTGACTTGTGCAACACGCGTCGTCCATAGCCTCATTTGTCCCTTATGACAGAAAGAGATGTGAAAGAGTACCCTCACCTGATCCAGCATATCCTCTTTTTGACTTTTGCTTAAAAAAATTAAAAAAACAGTGCAGCTTTTGTTGTGTATATATTTCCTACATACTTGGATCATAGAACTCACCCCTCAGCACTCTTCTTTCTCTCTGAAGAAAGAAGATGGCTAGTCCCTACACTTTCTTTTATAGCAAATTCTTTAATCAAGAAGCTGAATACATAAGAGTTAGAAAGAGAAAGAGTCGTTCGCTTTGAGGGATCTTTAGAAGCTACCAAATCTCAACCTCTGATGCCATCTTGGTCGATGAAATTCCAACCACTCTCCTTAATTCACATCTATCACAATGAGCTGAAAAGTTGTGACCATCCTTCTCAGATGTGGCGACAGACGAGGAAGTTCCAACTACTCTCCTTACGTCACGACATACGGGAGAGTCATCACTACAGCTAGTCTCTTTGTGTGCTGGCCTTGAAGTTTTGTAGTACTAAACCTTCTCCATAGGGAGTTTCAAGTTCTTTGTCTACCGGGTCATCCTCACATAACCATGGTATTTTGAGTTCCATAAAATATCCTTTACGAGCTATGAAAGCTCAACATCAGTTGGGCTATTTGAAGTTAAAGATTTCAAGATTCAATATTCCTCAAAACATCTCAACTTTCAAGCTGGACTTTAAGACTTTGTTCGAATCGCATCCCAAAGTTTCACCTCACCAAGCTTTAAAGTGGGGGCATTTGTAAACATATAAAAAAATATTTTTAAAAAAAGTCAAACAAATGCAGCTGGCCAAAAAAAAAGTAAAAGATGGAAAAGTAAAAAAAAAAAAAAAAAAAACAAGATCCATGGACGTGAATTGCATGATAACCATGCAAATTTTCCATGCATATGTCAAGGTTCGGCTGCCTACCCATGACTTTTGGTGGCAGGGTTGTTGTCACAGTAGAACTTCGCAGCCTATAAATAGGCTATGGTGTAAAGCTTCGGGGGATCATCCAGAAAAGAAAGTGAGTTTGTAATTACAAAGCATCACAATTTCAAAAATCACATTTTCTCCCTTATACATTTTCATAGTTTGGCGTTCACTCTCTGGACACCATTAAGTGCAATATTCTAGAGAAAAAGCCCAAAATATTTAATATACTCATTTTCTAACATATTTTGGGTATATACTCTATGGTCGCTTCATATTGATATATACGAGAGTAAAAATATAAAATATTAAAATATTAAACATCTGTCTAGGATTAAGTCTCCTACGGCTCTCAGCAGAGCCAGTCCACTTGAGAACAAGCCCCTACAGCCTTCAGCGGAGCTAAATCCGTCCAAGTGGGATCAAGCCCCTGCCCTCAGAGGAGTCAAACTAGTCCATATGAGATTAAGCCCATACGACCCTCACTGGAGTTCCAGTATCCACCTGAGATCAAGTATCGACCCTTAGTAGAATTTATTCATACAATTGAAGAGTAAGCTGTGGAAATTTAACCTCTCTCGGTCAAGAACAAGCTTATGTGACCCTTGATGATATCAAAAACAAGCACTAACCAGATGATCACATAGAGATTCACCCCACATAAATTTTAAATTTTTACTTACAATTTGTATTTGTATTTTCGAAGCCTATTTGTTGGGGCTCGAAACTTACAGTCTTCTCTCTCAGGGGGATGTCGTAATTCCAGTAAGGGTCATGGAAACTTGATCTCTATCGTATTGGCTTGATTCTGGTGAGGGTTGTATAGATTTGATCTCAGATAGATCGATTTGACTCCACTAAGGGTCGGAACTTGATCCCGCTCGGACTGATTTAGCTCCGCTGAGAGCCGTAGGGTGCTGATCTCAAATGGACTAGCCTTACTGAGGGTCGTAAAAAGTTTAATCTTTGACAGATATTTAGCATTTTAATATTTTAGATTTTTGCTCATGCAAATCCCAATCTGAGGCGACCAGAGAGCATATACTTAAAATATGAATGGAAATGAGTATATCTAATTTTTTGGGCTTTCACTCTAAAAGATTGCGATTAATGGTGTCCAAAGGCAACTACTCCAACGCCTGCATTAACTATCCTGCCTGCATCAACTATCCTACCCAGATACGCAGGTCCACAAACTCGTGCATGAACATGATTCCTCGCTGCCCAAAATATTGAAATGGAGAATCTGCAACTTACACAGTAACAAGATATCTCACCTGACTCTCTCGCCGAATGGAGAAGTTGAACATCTACTCTTATCAAAATTGGGGACAACGGGTTAAATCCCTACTAAACCCCTCCACTTCAGTCTTCCAACTTGGGAGCACAATTCTCATCTAATTGGACCAGCAGAGGGACAAGAGTATTGACCCGACGGCGGGCTTACTTCCATGTTGGGGGCATGGTTCCCATCCAAACTTGAAGACCAAACCCAAATCTAAAGCTCGAAACCTAAATCCAAACTTGAGCTCAAACTCGGGCCTAAAGTCAAAATCTAAACTCGGGGGCAAAGCTCAAATCCTGACTCAAAGGCCAAGTCAACAACTCAATAGTTCAACAAGCCAAACTCCTGCGTCGCATGAGTATAAAAAGTGAACAACACAGTACAATCAAATTCCTTCCTCACACGAGCATAAAAGGCGAACAGTTCAGGAAACCAGACTTTTGCCTCGAACGAATATAAAAGGCGAACAACACAACACAAGAAAGACAAAAGGCAACGTTGCGAGAGTTGGAACAGAATAAGTATCCATTTCCCGACTTTGACGTTGCAGGCATTCTTGATCAACTTTTGGAAGCTAAGTTGATCAACTCCTGGAGCACAAGCAACTCAATTAGAAGGATCGAGTCAATGATATGAAATTCTGCAAGTATCACCATATAGTTAGCCGTCCAACTGAAAAGTGCTTCGTCTTATAGGAGCTGATCTTGAAGCTCATAGACCAAGATAAAATTATTTTGGACTAGGAAAACGTAACCTTAGTCAACCAAACCACTGTCACTTCAAATCTGTTAGAACAAAGTCGACATGAATCTACGCTTACACGTAGTCAAACCAGCAAATACATCTCGACCTGGATCAATCAAGTAGTAAATTTTTAAAGCGTTATTATGTAAAAAAAAAAAAAAAGCAAAAAACGAAACAAAGAAAAAAGTTTCGAAAAAAAAGTAAAAACAAAAAAATAAAAAAAAACAAAAAAAAATTGCTTCTAAAGCTCATGTGTAGGTTCAGTCCAAAAATTTAAATCCAAGTTCCAAACCCTTCCTCAAAGCCCCAACTCAAATTCTTGTCTAGAATCCAATTCTAGATTTGGGGGCAGATCTCAAACCCAAGCCTGAATCCCAAACTGCTCCGGCTAAAAGTCCAAATCTGAACTCAAATCCAAATTCGAGTCAAAAATCAAAACCAAACCCAGTTTAGAGGCCAGGAGAAGCAAAGCCAGCGAGAGAGAGAGAGAGAAAAAAAAGCAAGCATAAACAAACATACACAATAAACGGGCGAGCAAATTAATTTCCAAGGGCCAAGTTTTTAAAAACTTTTCTCTTGCTACGTTTTCATATTTTGGGCGTATGCTCTCTAGACGCCATTAATTACGATCTTCTAGAGTAAAGACCGAAAATATTTAATATATTCATTTCAATTCATATTTTGGGTATTCGCTCTCCAATCACCTCAGATTGGAATTTGTGAGAGTAAAAATCTAAAATATTAAAATATTAAACATCTGTCTAAGTTTAAGCCTTCTACGGCCCTCAGTAGAGCTAGTCTACTTGAGAACAAGCCCCTATGGCCCTCAACGAAGCTACACTAGTCTGAGTGGGATCAAGTCCCAGCCCTTAGTAGAGTTAAACCAATCCATATGAGATCAAGCTCATACGGCCCTCACTAGGGTTCCAGTATCTACCTAAGATCAAGTCTCGGCCCTCAGTGAAATTTACTTCCTCAGTTCAAGAATCAAACTATGGAAATTTATCTCTTTCTGTCAAAATCAAGCCTATGCGGCCCTTGACGAAATCAAAAAGAGCATTAATTGGAGAATCACATAGAAATTGGCCCCACATAAATTTTAAAATTTCACTTGTAATTTGTTCATGTATTTTCGAGTTTAATTGTTTTAGGCTCAAAACTTATAGGTTCCCAATACAATTTTTAGCATGCCTGGTGGGACTCAAATCCACGATCACTTGATTAGAAGTCAGGACTTGTTACTCAGTTGTTCGCCTTTTATATTCAAGCGAGGTAGGAATCTGTTGTTGGGTTATCACTTTTTATACTCGTGCGAGACAGGAGTTTGTTGTTGGATTGTCACCTTTTATACTCGTGTGAGGCAGAGTCTGCTTTAGTTGTTCACCTTTTATACTTGTGCAAGGTAGGAGTCTGAATTTGTTGTTGAATTGTCACCTTTTATATTTGTACAAGGCTCTATTGAACTGTTTGCCCTTTATACTCGTGCGAGGCAGTAGTTACAGAAAGGGGGTATAAAAGCCTTGAACTCAGCAAATCTAAACCCGAGCTCAAAGCCCAAAGCTCAAACTCAAACTTGGGCTCAAAGTCGGGGTCAACCCCCTAAATCTAAATTCCAGCCCAAAGTCCAAATCTAGATTCGATGGCAGATCTCAAACCCCGACTCAAGCCCAATGTCCAAATCCAAATTTGGGCTCAAACCCAGGGTCAAACCCCCAAATGCAAATTCCAGCCCAAAGTCCAAATCTAGATTTGGGAGGAAACCCCAAACCCAGATCCAAATTCTAGCTCAAAATCCAAGTCCAAATTCAAACCTGGGCCCAAAGCCCAAACTCAAACTCAACCTCAAAGCCCAAATTCAGATCCAAATCCAAACCCGAGCTAAAACCCGGACTCAAATCCAAACCAAATTCTAGCTTAAAGTCCAAATCCAAACTCAGAGGCAAATCCCAAACATTGACTCAAAGCCCATATCAGTAACTCAACAGCACAACAATAGTCCAACACTCTTGCCTCACACGAGTATAAAAGGCGATCAACTGAAGCAAACTTCTGCTTCACACGAGTATAAAAGGCAAAAGCTTAACAGTAAACCCAGACTTCTGCCTCGTATGAGTATAAAAGGCGACAACTAGAATCCAACAACAGACTCCTGCCTCGCACGAGTGTAAAAGGCGATCAACTGAAGCAGGCGCCTGCCTCGCATGAGTAAAAAAGGTGACAACTACAATAACAAACTAGAGTCCTGCCTTACACAAGTATAAAAGGTGGACAACTAAACCACACTCCTGCCTCACACGAGTATAAAAGGCAACAATTCAGCAAGTCCAACACTCCTGCTCTACACAAGTATAAAAGACGAATAGCTCAACACAACAAACCCAGACTCCTGTATTGCACAAGTATAAAAGGCGAACAGCTCGACAATAAATCACACTCTTGCCTCGTACAAGTATAAAAGGCAACAACATAGTTCAACACTCTTGTCACACACGAGTATAAAATACAACAACTATGACAACAAACTAGACTCCTAACCCGCACAAGTATAAAAGGCGAGACGGCAACAGCCACACAAGGTTTAGTCCAGAACTCCTAACCCACACGAGTATAAACTGTGAACGACTCAAAAAAAATCAAAATCAGGACTCAGTCCAAAACTCCTGACCCATATGAGTATAAATTATAAACGACCCAAAAGGATAAAAACGATTGAGAGTTTGAGTCTGAATCACTTTTTCAGTCTTTGCCTTTTTACTCGTTCTTATTGCAGGTTAAGTTTCTGCATCCTTTCAGTAAAAAAGATGGAACTAGTTTTAGAACCTTAGGACAAGGAAGACGATATGTCACCACGCCTTAGATGACGACCAAGTCCAATGCAACTACAAATCCTAGAGGAGTACTTTTGCGACAATGAAGGTACTTGTCCTAACTTATCACAGCTCTCCCATCTTACTTCACGACTACGACAATACAAAGTAGTTGAAACAAAAAAAGTGTATTTTTCGTTCCAGAACAAGAGAAATAGGACGAGAGCAGCACTGAGAGCTACTATCTCTACAACACAGCCTAACTCAACTACCGCTTTTGTTCCCATGGTAGATCTTACCAATATGGCTTCATTCTCAAATCAAGCAAGTCCAAACTCTACCACTGTAATGGTCCTTCAAGGCTATTTCAACCAAAACTATGGCCTGTGGGGCTACACATATTAGTCCTAGTGGTTTTATGGAGTCAGCTAGGGATTCATCCCTTACGAGTACTTCAATCAGAGAGGAAACCTTGCACCAAAAAAGAGCTATTCTGATGAGACTTTGCCTCTCTTTCCAAAACGTTCCGACGACATCAATCTGTCAGAAAATTCTAATAGTATCGACGTCATCAGCCTGCTAAACGAGAACATGATTGACTTAGAACTGCATCTTGCTTGGCCTCTAAACTTTGGGGGGGGGGGATTGGCCTTTTATAGGCCACCCTCCTTACTATGCCACCAACCTTTCGGGTTAGCAATTTGCTGACCTTGATTTTCAAGGTTAGGAATTGCCGACCATTGACCGATCATCATTTCTTTTTTTTTTTTTAGATTTTTTGCATTTACAGTGAGTCCCATTTGGAGCTCTAGTTTTGGCACGACAACGTTTAGTGTCTGTTCGCATTGCTTTGCTATCTCACAAAAGTTCAGAGAAAAAAAAAACATCTTTCAATAGAAAAGAGTGACATAAAATAACAATGAGCTTTATTTTGAGCTGATCATGAGAACTAATGTTACATTAAAAAAATTGATTTTATTTGTTTTTTTATTTAAATTAAATTTTAAACATACTTAATATTACATTGAACGTATTTAATATTACCCTAAATAAATTATTTTTTGTTATTTTAATTTTTTTTAAATTACAAACTATTAAAAGTTAAAAAATAATAATTTTTTGATGGCCTAGTCCTATAGTCTAGCTATGGGACTCGAGTCATTAATCTCTTCCTGAAAGTCATAGTGGAAGAAATTAAAGAGTTGGGTTTAATTTCTTCATTAGAGAGCAGTAAATTCTTTGCAATCAAACTTGCGAAGATGTATGTAACACCTAAAAAAAAGTATTTCGTTGAGCATTTATATGCCATTATTTTAGTAAGTATCTTCAATTTATTATCTGTATAATGTTGTAAATTATTATTATATTTTTAAAAGGTTAATTATCACGTATATGACTTAGTCAAACTAGCCGTTATATGACCGTTAGACTAACTGTTTTATGACCGTTGAACTAGCCGTTATTTGATCGTTATTTAGCCGTTACTTGTCATTATGTATTTAACTGTTACTAGCCGTTATAATTTATTGGAAACTTTATTCTTACTTATGAGATATAAAACTATACCTATTATAAAAAGACCATCTCTCATCTTCCAAGTGGCTATGAGAAGTATGAGAATATTTTTTCCTTTATCTATACATGAGAGGCTTATGCTGCTGGTTTAGTTTAGAGATAAAACTGTTTCTTTCACCTCATTATTTGAAGTGCACACTAGGACTACTTGTCTATGGGGGTAGAAACTATCCTTCATGATAGTGCATATGCATGCTTCAGACATGATATCCTTTTCTTCTTTAATTTTATTTATTTATTTAATAATATGAATTTATATATTTCATTGTTTGTTCAAAATCATTAACTTTATTTTTAATTTATTTATCTAATTTTTATATCTATTTTTATTGATTATTTTCCAACATTCTTAAGGATAGTTTCGACGTTAGAATCATTTGCTTGTGATGTCTATTCTTAAATAAGTTCATTGTTGGTGGAGTAAATCCCGATTTCTTAAATTTTTTATCTCGGTTTCTTTTGTTAATTGATGTATATGAACTTTGGGTTAGATATGACAATACATGCCTTTAAAAATTTTCAATCTTGAGCATGCTATTATGCGTGGATAGATGGAATCGATAATCTGTGAGAATAATATTTTGGATTAGACAATGCACTTTTTTTTTTTCTCGTGTGCCTTGTCCTTATATGAGAAGGCTCATCTCAACTTGTTTCTAATTTTTGTTCATTATATTGCATGGCCAAGCATTGTTGTGTCTCTTATGCAGCTTCTAAAATTTCATATTATCCACATCATCAATCCTTGTTAGCATCTATAATTTCTTGCTTTCCGTTTTTGTATTATAGGTCCTCTTTTATGTTGTCTAGTTATTGATATTGGTTTTAGACAATCAAATTTATTATTTAAGGACAAGATGGATAACTGAAATGTAACATCAATTCAACACTATATTGTTTATTTGGATGATCAAGATGATTTTTGTTAAACTAGAAAAATCTTTGTGCTAGCTTGAGACTTGGAATGTGCAGTAGAACTTTTTTTGCTTTCCAAATGGGTTATTAAGGTTTGGGCTTCATTTTAACTCATGAATGGTGATACGTTGTCCTATATAGGGGCCAATACTTGGATGAAATCTAAAAGAAGTTTTTTTTTTTTTTTGGCTCTTAAATCTGAGTCATTGCTTTTGATATCTATAAATAGATTTTTGCATGGCATGTATCTGCTTATATGTTACTTTGTGAGCATTTGTTGTTGAGCATTAGTTGTTCTGATAGCTTTTGTTAGGATGGAGATTTAATGTCCGTTGACAAAATTATTTTGTTGGCATTGGAAACCATTGTTAGGTGTTGTTGCTTGCCTAGTGATATTTCATGCTTAAAAGTTTGGTGCTGGTGGAGTAATCACAAGCCATAAAAGGCCAATAGTTGGTCTTCATTTATCAAAGTGTGGTCTTTTGAATCGAGGGACCAGGTAAGTTTCTATATTTTTCAAATAGAACATGACCATCATGACTTGCTTTGCTTGAATTTGGGGCATATCTCCTGACTTTAAAGTTTGAAACATGTGAAGAATGTCTCTGTCGTATATCAAAGAATGCCTAAAAATTATACTACACGATAATAGTAAGATTGTTGGCACATTGGGAAAATTGGGCTTTTATCCATTTGTTGTTTGACACAATCACATGTGCATGTGATTTCTTGATTGATAGCACGAATATTGGGCTATCTTTATTGTTAAAAAAAAAAAATTGTCTCACTAATACGAAACGCATTCGTCCAATTTGAAGGAGCACTACATATATATTTCTTAGTTGTTTGGGTCTAGTATGCTCACACGGGCTATATCCACTATAAAGTGGAAAAGGGAATTTTATTTGTATAATTTATATCTAGTTTTTCCTTGGTTGATTGGCTCTCTGTAAGAAACAAGGTATATGATAATGAGAAAGCTAATTGATTTTGTCTAGACAAGACAATACGAGTTTCATGTATAATTCAGAAGAGCAAAGGTAGTAATTTTGTTGATATTCTTAATTCTTTGTGACTTTTGTAGTTGGCAAAAAAAAAAAAAAAAAGAGGATGCTAATATTGGTTGTATGTGGATGTTTTGAAGCTATTGAACTAGATACAATCGATGGATATAAATACAATGGTTATTTGGAGGCCTATATTGTCAGTCGTCAAGATAGCTCGACTAAAAAGGACTACAGCACCAATGCTTGCTGCAATGGCACTCTATCAATGCTAGAGCTCGTGTGTGACCTTGTCAAGTCCAGTCCAATAGTCGAAAGTAAAGGCCAGAATATAAAATGATCAAGGAAAAGGAGAAAGTAGCATTCAAGGTTAGATGCAATCATTTAACTGCAATCAGGTACGTGGATTGAGAAGACTATGGTAACATCTTAAATTAATTTCTTATGAGAGAATGAGAATAAGTTTTGGTGAAGGCATTTAGTCATTTGAATTACCGCTTACTTGACTCTTAAATCAAGGGTAAAATCCAACACATTTTATTTTTGAAGACATACTCTCTAATTGATTGCAGTTTCAATATTGTGTAAAGAGTAATGCTTACTTGAAGCTGAGGTTTAACATATTTGAGCAGTTCGAAGTGATCTGAAGGTAAGGTTTAACATATTTGAGCCTTGCAAATATTCTCTACCATGTTATGCTAATTTTATTGTAGGTTCTTGCAACCCAAAGGGTAAAGATAAAATAAAGATAGCATTTATATTGCTAATAGAGGCTTGGAATTGAGTGAACTGATCCAGTAATTTGCAACAAACTAGCTACGTGAACCTATTAAATAGGCGACTAATTATATAGTTGGGTGGTTTCCTAAGTACATGACTTGCTGAGATTATTGACTAACAATTTTGATTGGTTCATTAAACTTGTTGAATTGTTGGCTTTGTCCATACAAGTTGACAAGGTTGGAATAGCTCGCTGCCACTATGGATTGACTTTTGAGAAATTCTTGCAATTGTATCTTACGGAGAAAAAAAAATGCATATATATATTTGAAGCTGAAGCACAAGCATACGAGATTCCTATTGCTCCTAGATCATGTGAAAAGGTAATGTTAAGAGGTATTATTATTTTTATTGATGCACCAGTGATTTATGAATTAGAAAAATTTTATTTCCATGTGGGGGCTCTGTTTAGAAAATTTAACGGTGATAGTGTTTTACTACCATTCTATAAAATTATTCACTCTGAATCATTTGAGAGATATCATGAATTATGATATATTTTGTGATGAATACTCGTATTAAAAGAGTATAACGATATTAACTGAATTTTTATTCAGATGAGACAAAATGTATTAAATAGATTTGAGTTCACCTTTAAAGGTGAAGTGGTGGCATGGTCCACCATGAATTTCGAGTATATAGCTTTAGAGATGGCTATTGTGGAGGCGAATTGACTGAGGATGAATATTTCATTTTGTGTGAAACTGACAGTATGAGTGTCGATGATCTGTGTTTGCCAAGTTTATGTTATTCTTACCAAGAATAACTTGTGTAATGGAAAGAAATAAATATATTTGTTTAACTCATGAGTTAGTGAAGCTTATGCAGGAAAATATATTGAGATCTCTTATTTTTGTCAGAGATGAATTAGATTGATCCTCTGATTGTCACTAAGTTGTAAGCTAGTGAAAATACATCGAGGGGAATGAGACATATGCCTATAGAGGAATGGTCAAGAGTGATGGAAACCCAACCTATGTGATAGGAGATCCCTTGAAGTAGGTTCATATGGGTAATAACAAATCACTGATTAACCTTGTGAGCACTATTAAATTATAAAGTCTCTTCCTATGGTGTAGATAGTGCGCCGATGTTTGAGGTTGAGTATTATGCTCTTAATGAATTCTATATCCCTTATGGGTGGTGTGTTACCGGAATGCACACTTGATAGAATCAACTACATGAGAGTGGAGTGAGGCTACTCCTATGAGATCCTAGGTAAGATCTCTAGAGCTCTCACGAAAATAAACCTGGCGTGCGCAAGACCTAACAGTGCCCAATCGCGTTAAACAGTATAGTCTTAGAGAATATGATACGGTGACAAGTTCACTATTATTCATAAAGAAGTTATGGTTCATAGAAATTTTTATTTCACCATACTTCTGAATATTAAAACTTGTTCTCCTAATTTTTGGTTCATAGCCCAAAAGGCACCAAAAATGATGTGTTATGTTTTGATTGATTAATCCAGCAGTATTAACCTTTTAAAATAGCGGGGGATTGTTGTAAATTATTATTATATTTTTAAAAGGTTAATTATCACGTATATGACTTGGTCAAACTAGCCGTTATATGACCGTTAGACTAACCATTTTATGACCATTGAACTAGCCGTTATTTGATCGTTATTTAGCCGTTACTTGTCATTATGTATTTAATTGTTACTAGTCGTTATAATTTATCGGAAACTTTATTCTTACTTATAAGATATAAAACTATACCTATTATAAAAGGACCGTCTCTCATCTTCCAAGTGGCTATGAGAAGTGTGAGAATATTTTTTCCTTTATCTATACATGAGAGGCTTATGCTGCTGGTTTAGTTTAGAGATGAAACTGTTTCTGTCACCTCACTATTTGAAGTGCACATTAGTGGGAAGGTCTGTCGTATCATGGGAGGATAGCCGCTGCGACCTACTGCACTAGGACTACTTGTTTACGGGGGCGGAAACTATCCTTAAGGACAGTGCATAAGCACGCTTTAGACATGATATCCTTTTCTTCTTTAATTTTATTTATTTATTTAATAATATGAATTTATATATTTCATTAATTGTTCAACATCATTAACTTTGTTTTTAATTTATTTATCTAAATTTTATATCTATTTTTATTGATTATTTTGCAACATTATACTTCATGATTCTTTATATATTTTTATCATCTGGATGTACAATCATGTTTTCATGTCAACGCTGTGAATCCTAGGTCAAAAGGAAATTTCTTACCTTTATTTGTGTAAAAGCAAAAGATAATAAAAAGGAAAATAATAAGTAGACGTAGAATTTAGAATAAAAAACATAATGATGTGTCATGTGGTTTGTTTTTTTTTTCTTTTTTCAAACTTGAAGTTGCTTCACCAAGCTATTCAATAAAATATGTTATGGCCAATAAATGAGAAAACCTCACTTGTCTGTGAAAGTGGGGCCTATAGCCAACACCGAGTTAGTTGAAAAGTTAATTATATATAGGATGACAAAAGTAAAGAAGAAAAATGTTGGCTTATCTCATCCCCCAATTGCTAAAAAGGTTGGCATGCAAAATTTCAAACGCCAACTATTATAAGGAGACGTTACTTGCTAACATAGTAGCTCTTAAAAATCTATAAATAGGCAACCTCAAAAAGTTTTGTAAGACATCGAGGAGCAAAGCAGAATTTATAAATTCCAATGTTTTAGCCCCCTTCAAAACTCCCTTGTCCAAAATTCTAAGTTTAGTTATTTGGGTATATATTCTTTAGTTGTTACTGAAATAGATTTTTTAGATAAAAAGCGCAAAATACTAAATGTACCCATTCTAAAGTTGTAATTTTAATATTTTGAGTGTATATCATTTGATTATCACTGAGTTGGATCTGCCGTATAAAAAATTTAAGATATTAAAATATTAAATGTCTGTCCGAGATCAAAGTCTTAAAACCCTCATCGGCGTTAAGCCAGTCTGACCAAGATCAAATTCTACTACCCTTGCTGGAATTTAGGCATCTACCTGAGATCAAACATCGACTTTCAGTGGAATCTGTTTCTTTCGTTCAAGATCAAGCCCCTTGACAAAATTACAAAAGAGCATTAATCGTATGATTCATATAGAAATTGACTTCACAAAAATTGAAAATTCTTATTTGTTAATTTGTAATTTTATTTTCAAAATCTAATTGTTTACAGTTTGAAATTTACAATCATATCAAATTTTTAATATACTCAATGGGACATTTTTACCTCTCATCTTTTACTCCAAAAAAAAAAAAAAAAGGAAACAAAACAAAAAGTTAAAAAACAGAAAGTAAAAAAAAAAAAAAGTTTAAAAAGAGAAAAGGACAAAAAAAAAGACAAAAAGAAAAGGACAAAAAAAAAAAAGAAAAAAACATAAAGAAAAGGGTTCGAAAAAAAAGTCAAAAAAAGAGTAGGAATTTTATGTGTTCATAGTACCAAAAAGAGAATGACCGCCTCTACAGTAAAAAAGTGACTACTCCATTACCTGTATCAGCTATCCTACATAGGTACGCAAGTCTAGAAATTCGTGGACAAACGCAATTCCTCGTCGTCCAAAATAGTAAAGAGAAATTACAGTTCACATAGTAACAAGATCTCTCACTCGACTCTTTCGCTACATGGAGAAGCTGATCACCCACCCTGATCGAAGTTGAGGGCAATGCTACAAATCCTGCACAACATCAGAAGTCGATCTATTCTGCAAAAATAAGCATAGAGGAATCAGAAAAGCATTATACTCTAGTCTTCCATATAATATCATCTACAAATACCGATGTCGTCGTAATTATGATGACAAACACAACCACCAAAGAAGAAAGAATTGCAGAATTGGAAAGCAAAATTTCCTTACTGATTAGAATTTTGGAGGAAAAATATCAACATATTGCCAATCTTAAAGGAAAGAATTTCCCCAGAAAGTGAAACACTTTATCTAGAGAGCTCTTAAGGACCTATTAACAGCAAATGCAACTTTAATCTCTAAAGGAATGAGGATTGATTTATTCTTACTGTGGGGTTGAGGATGAGATTGTGAGCCATGTTTTACTCTATTGTGACTTGGCAGTGGGCTTTTGGCTTCTTTGTATGCTAGGAATTCGAACCTGTGAGCTTGGCCATGTACCCTTTCATGAATGGTTTGGTGGGACATTTGACGATAATGACATGGTGTGTGCAGAGATGGCTTGTATGACGACATGGGTTGTTGGAACTCTATAAATTTATTTATCCACGAAGGGGTTTTGAGGCAACTTGACCAGCTGGTTTCATCAGCTAAGTCAGTTCTGGAAGAATATAAAAAGTTTCGAGAATTTTCCTCCCCAACCACTGCATTGGAGCAATGCATTGGTAGCTTCCTCCTATAGGTTATGCTAAGATTAACACTGATGCATCCTGAACAGCTAGCAAGGTAGGTATTGAGACTGTTTCCATAGATAAGAGGGCAAAGCCACTATTTTTATTCTCTAATTCATTTTCGGGATGTGGTTCAGCCATAGCAGAGGAGTTGTTGGCAATAAGAGAAGCATTGTAGTGGGCAATGGTGGCATCATTGACTTCTGTAATAGTGGAAACTAATTGTTGCCTTTCCGTACAGGCCATTTGTAACAAAGAGCCACGTTGGACATCAAAGGGAATTTTAGCTGAAGATATTCAAATGATTTTTTCTCAGTCTTAGCATATCCAGTTTGCTTACCTAAGTTGTGCATTTAATGGTGTTGCCCATTCCTTAGCACAATTGTTTGTTATTAGCTACAATTAATCTTTGTCTTTTAATTTTTGTCTAATCCATGTTTTTGAGCTATTGAATGAGGATGTAAAGCAATGTTTACATCAATAAAATAAGACATCTTCTTGCTCCAAAAAAAAAATGAAGTTTTCAAAAAAATAAGATAATAAAAATTTCACTTGTTCGTAATTGTTATATTTTGTTGCATGTTAACCTTAGTAGACATATTTAAATTGAAATATGGTTAGCGAATCTTCAATTGCCAGATAGAGCAATAGCCAATGAATACATCGTGATTATTTATGCGCCTATTTTGTGCTTGGGTTGTGACAGAGATTATGGGCTGTGATTGTTGGCTAACCTCAAGTGTCATGTTTATATATATTATATGGATATGATTGGATAGAAGTGTTTCGCATATTTATCGGGTAGTACTTGATTGTGTTTTTAACTTTTATATATAGTAGAACATTATATTTTATTGTATTATTCTTATTTGATTAAGTCTTCTCTTATATTGTACATATTATAACTGCTCACTGGGTGGTTATACTTGTTAAATATAATGCTTCAGTTATATTTGTAATCATTTGTTGTATTTGTTATCTCTGTTTTCTTCCCTTTATCTAGAATGCTAGTTAGTTTTTGTGGTTCTTATTTAGTGGTTGCCAACAACTCAGGCTCCATTATATGTCTAGAGTAAGCTTCTGTAATTATGTTTTAGCAACGCAATACACAACAATTTCACCTTCTTAAAAAAAAATCAATGGCAACTTTCACTCAAGGTTCTAGTACATCGATTATTTCTAAAAACCAAGTGACAATCCAAAGTCAGATTCCTTTCTCATACCTTTGCTGTTAAACTAAATACACGAAATTACCTAGCATAGAAGATGTAGTTTGTTCCCCTTCTAAATTTTAACTAGTTAAATGTTTATATTGATGGCACGTCCAAGGCTCTAGAGAAAAGCATTATGTCATCTGACAATGCAGCAACGACTATTACTTATATGGAATTTGAAGTTTAGTTCCATTGTCTTAGTTGTTTTCTTCTTCAGTTTGGGTTTAAAAGCTCTAAAGCAGACTCCTTTCTATTTATCTATTAAAACAGTTCGGATGTGTTGTTTCTCCATTGTTTTGTTGATGATTTGATTAGTATAGGATCCAATTCAGCTTTGATTGCACAATTTATTTGCGGAATGTAACAAGAATTTCTGATAAAAAACATAGGTGACTTGCATTATTTCCTTGGGGTTGAGGTCTCTAAAAGAGCTAATGGACTCTTACTTAATCAATCCCATTATATATCAAATTTTCTTTTGGGAGTTGGAATGGAAGCATGTAAGCCATACTCCCCACCAATGGTCACTCATCCTCCATTATCCAAAGCTGCTAGACAAGCCTTCACTCAAGGTGATTTGTATTGGAAAATTGTTGGAGCCCTGCAGTATCTTCAATTGACGTATTCGGATATCTCCTTTGTAGTTAATCATTTGTGCCACTATATGGATCAACCTTGTGAGGACCATTGGACTGCTGTTAAAAGAGTTTTAAGGTGTCTTTGTGGCACACAAGTTTTCAGCACCTATATCTCATGGTCATTCTATCTCAATTTGCAATGTTTTAGTGATAGTAATTGGGCCAGGTATCCTAATGACCAATGCTCTACCAATGTATATGGCATCTATCTTGGAAATTCTTTGGCCTCGTGGATATCTAAGAAGCAACAATGATTAATCAATCTTCTACGGAAAGTAAATATAAGGCCTTGGCAAATGCAACTATATAACTTATATGGATTCAATCTCTTTTGCGTGAAATTGGAGTTCTTTCAACAAGTTGCCCTATACTTTGATGCCACAATTTTAGTGCGATTTATTTTTCAGCAAATCCGGTCTTTCATGCAGGCACAAAGCATATTGAAATAGATTATCATTTTGTGTGTGAGTTGGTAGCCAATAGGACACTACAAATACGTTTTTGTCCACAGAAGACCAAGCTGTAGATATCTTCACCAAGCTGTTACCTACTACTCACTTTAAATTCTTGTGCAACAAGTTGAAGCTTTGGTAACAGGCAACGACTTGTCGGGGGATGTTGTAGATGATGCTTCAGTTATATTTGTAATCTTTTGTTGTATTTGTTATCTCTATTTTCTTCCCTTTATCTGGACTGCTAGGTAGCTTCTGTGGTCCTTATCTGGTGGTTGCCAACAACTCAGGCTCCATCATGTATAGAGTAGGCTTGTGTAATTCTATTTTAGCAATGCAATACACAACAATTTCACTTGTGTTCTTGCTTTCCAACAATAATCATTCTATAATTATTAACATTTTTCAGCCACCTATTGATAGACATGATCATCCTTTGCCATGTTGGTTAATGTTATATCAGTATTATCTTTGGACTATAGGCTAACATCCTGGCACATGGTATTTGTAATAAGTGCAACCACTCAATATTTGATGAGGCTCTTAGAATGTTTAGGGAAATAAAGTTGCATATTAACCAATAATTTAAGTTTTTAGTATGATGACAAGTGGTTCATCTTAACGATTGGTATCAGAGCAAAGTCATTGGTTCATTTTCTAGAGGTAACACTGAGGGGGAGACTGTTGGTTAATATTATATCAGTGTTATCTTTGAACTCTGGGCTTAACACACGACTCATGGCGCTTGTAATGAGTGCACCCCCTCAATATTTGATGCGACTTTGAAAAGGTTTGAGGAAATAAAGTTGTACCTCAACTAACAGATTAAACTTTTGATATGATAGCAAATGCTTGATCCTAACACGACGTTCTTGGATTCTTAGCAGAGATTTGAGATATTGCATGACAATTTACTTTGTTCCTTTCCGTCATTAGAACTCCACTAGACTTTGCATCTTTCTAATCATGTGATTGAGAACCTTCACAGAATTTCTTACTATTTTGGATTGTGAACTGAAGACTTAGACCAACTGACAATTGGAGTTTATGGATTTGGTAGATAATAGGTTCATTTGCATAGTTATAAATATTATAATTTCTATATCGCCTTTTGGGCGTGGGTTGTCATTAATTTTCAAGTTCGCATTATCTTTGACTGGTTAGTTGACTTGAATAACGTGTCAATCACATCCTCTTTTCTGGATTGTGACGAGAAAATTTTTCTTGCTTATAATTTTGCTCTGTGTCATTTTCTTTTCTCTTATCTTCCTATCCCTCTACTTTCCTATTCGAATACAGGTAAAAGTCCTGCTTTTTGCAAAAATAATACAATTGTTATGTTTCGTTTGTATCACGGAAAATATCCGTTTCCCTTTCACACAGCAAAGAATAAAGATACTATTTTTAGTGCAGACAGACCCAACAATCATACTTAAAATCTAGCACCAAAAAATAAAAATAGTGTTTTCCATGTTCTACAAAATTAATTCAACATGGGTACCTTTATTTCCGGCCACTATCATCATCATTTGGAAAATTTGCAAGCCAATGCCTGCTGGTCCCGACCTTCTTATTATTATGACTGGGGAAAGTCGGTTAATGGACTTTGCAATCTTCGCGGCAATGGTCCAACTCCAAGTCCAGCAATATCGTGCGCCCCACCATAAAATGGCGGATCTTCAAGCAACCATCGACATGCTTCATGCTCGACAAATCACAGGTTTAAATTTACCCAACAGCATTATTTATATATAGACTTTTATCTTTGGAAGACTATTGGTTCAAAATTTAAATTTTTATTTTAGAAGAATTCATTTTTAGTCCTAAAAAAGGAATATAGTATATGAAAATGAGAAATACTACTCTCATCATATAACTCACTGGTCATAACATCTGTATAACAATTTTCTTTTGATTATTTTCTATGAATTTACTTTGCTTATCTTAAAAGAAATGTAAGCATCATGTAACACTAATTATGTCTCACATTACCAATTCTATTCAGGACCACTGCATTGCGTCTCTTCCGAACCGTTGCCTTCCCCAATCTGATATAGACACGTTTTATTTTCATTTGGAGAAGTAAAAAGTTTCGGAGTGACAACATCAAATTTTTGGTTCGCCTTGTCTGTATATGCCTAACCATGTTTATTATGATAATCCGGTATTGCAAAAGATGATTCAAATAAATAAAGAAGGCATTGAGACTGTCTCGCACTCCACAAGGAAGCACTTTGAAGCCGCGAACGCCTTACGTACATGTAAAAAGAAGTAAGACCAAGATAATTAGCATCAATCACCGCCTGAGATGGTATTATTTGGCGTGTTTTCCCTATATCGGTCCCGAATTCGAGTCCTCCCAACGACTGTACTTTGGAGACAAACTATCAATTTGACTATGCATGCACGATATTAATTCTAGACTTGTTAACATCGCGATCAACTTGAAAGAAAATCATTCAGGCTCTACAGTATTCAAAGTGATGGGTTTGCCAGGATGGTTAAATATGGATAGTAATGAGTAACCCCCAACCTTAGCTCATAAATATAATGACCGATATATCTGAAATATATTTTTTTTTATATTAAAAAAAAAACATTAGCATCAATCATCTTTTTTGGTACTTACTATTCTTATGCACATTAGTTGTAAGTATAAGATACACATAATCTTAGACTATGTCAATTTATTTGATTTTATGTTAAAAATCATTCTACTTGGAAACATAAACTATTGAATAAGTCTAATGATGTATCATATACTAATGACTAACAAAGTGGTCAAAAATCTAGAAATTCATAGCCACCGTATTGACTATTCAACATTTGCTTTAATTGACTTCCTTTTACCCCTCGTAAGGCGGGTAGGAATTGGTGTTCAAGAGAACAAAAAAAAGTTGGGGTATTTGGAAGATGTCTACTTTTGATTGGAGATGAATTTTTTGAAGATGAAAGCAGAAAAGACTAGCTCAATGGCAGAAGGGTGGCGTAGGACACAGATTGTAAACTTGCGAGAGAACATAAAACTTACCTAGTGGCCGATTAATATCGTAGTTGACAGAGCTACATAACTGAGTCATCTTCTTTTTAGGCTCCTGCAAGTGACAGATAAAAAAATTTCAGAACAATGAGTTCTACGCCTAAAGAGGTACAAATTAAGGGCAATAAACTTTACCTGCATCCAAAAGAAGAACTACTGGTTATCCGTATTAAACTTCAAAATGTAGACCCTTCCAGCTGCTTGGTTAACCTGGCAAAACACCCGAGAATTCAATAATAAGAATCAGCTGTGACAAACCAATATTTGCTACTTACAAACCGCAAATTGCTTGATGCAGAATGTTACCTTCTCAAATACTGCCTCATCGTTGAATTGCAATGGAATTCTAATGTTCAATGCCTTTCTGTTATGTTAGTGTCTTTAATTAAGAACAATAAAATCTCTTGAAAATGTTACCATATTATGCTTTTCTGTTTTTGAATGCCTTCAAAAAATATCAGTTATATAACTGATATAGTGCATGTAATTGGTAATTAATCATTTGCTTAAGAGTAAAGGTATGCACAGCTTTTTGACTTGGCTACTTCTAAGTTTACAAGCTAGCCGTAATAAAGCTCTTAGCAGTTCAAAATATTAAAAGTTATGACATATATAATGAAAATCGTATAACAAATTATCTCGACTCTTAAATATATGATTTATCTTTTATTTTTTTTCAGTTTAACGGTAGTAAAAAATTAATTGATTCTTTTTATTATAATAAAAGGTTGGATGTTTCATGATACCTGAGTGTTCAAATCTCGCAAAAAGAAGTGCTTCCGTCTCAATCGTCACCTATATTATATTTGTTATTAGATGTTGATAGTTATGAGGCTATGTTTTCCTGACTTTAATGTTGTTTTTGCTTTGTTTAGTTTTTCTTCGTCACCGAAAACAAAGAAAAAAAAAAAAAGCAGTGGCGATGGTCGCTAGTCACAATTTTTACAATTTTATTTTCTTAGAGTCACCCGGTCAACGGTGACCTTTGTAATCTTCCTTGCACCGTCCAGCGACCGCGCGCAACCGTCGAGTAGAATATTCTCCCGTGACTTTGCAGATAAAGTAATATTATATGGCTACATACAAATAATTACAAGCATTAACATATTTTTGTGATTAGTTGCTTAAATGAATATAGATTAAAAAAAAGAATTTTCTGATTGGTTGTTTTCTTTGGGAGATCCCACTTTAGTGGTTATTTGAAGTGCCTCTATTACCAATAAATAGGTTTTTAAAAAACTTGGGAGTTTTATAATAGAAATTTTAAAGAATTTTAAAATGATATAAATAGTTAGTTGGTTGAATTTAAAAAATACAAAAAAAATAAACTATTGATAACGTTCGATAAGCTATGTTATGATTTTAATGTTACATAAATGAAAATATGTAATAGTGCTCATAGTTTTTCTCAAACATAATATAATGCTAAGGGACTAAGCTATCCCTCTTTCATCGAACTTAGCATAAATTGCACGTTAAGGCCCCGTTTGGTATAAATTTTTTTTTATTTTCTGTTTATTTTTCACAAAAAAACATATTTGGTACCGTTTTTGTTTTCTATTTTTTGTTAAAAAGTTGAAAGTTTTTTCAAAAAAAAAACAAACTGGGAAAATAATAAAAAATGCTTTCTCAATTTATTTTTCACTTTCTTTTCTATACTTTCTCTCACAATATTTTCTCTCTCTATCCACCCTTTCACCGTCTTTCTCTACTCATCTTCTCTCTATCACTCTCTATTTTTTCTCTCTCTACTCTTTCTCTCTCTGTCCCCTCTCTTTTTTTATATCTCTACTATTCTCTCTACTCATTCTCCTTCTACCCACTCTCTCTTTCTTTTTTCTCTCTCACCATTCTCTCTACCCTCTCTCTCTCATTTTTCTCTCTCTATCATTCTCTCTATTCATTCTCCTTCTACCCACTCTCTCTTTCCTTTTTTTTCCCTCAACCATTCTCTCTACTCATTCTCTCTCTACCCTCTCTCTCCGTTTTCTCTCTCTACTCATTCTCCCTCTACCCACTCTCTCTTTCATTTTTCTCCCTAAACCATTCTCTCTACTCATTCTCTCTCTACCCTCTCTCTCTCTTTTTTTCTCTCTCTATCATTCACTTTCAACCCTCACTCTCTCTCCTTTTTCTCGCTCTACCATTTTCTCTCCTCATTCTCTCTCCTCATTCTCTCTCTACCCTCTCTCTCTCTCTCTCCTTTTTCTCTCTTTACCATTCTCTCTCTACTCACGCTCTCTCATTTTTCTCGCTCTACCATTCTCTCTCCTCATTATCTCTCTACCTACGCTCTCTCTCTTTTTTCTCGCTGTACCAATCTCTCTACTCATATTCTCTCTACCCTCTCTCTCCTATTTTTCTCTCTCTACCATTTTCTCTACTCATTCTTTCTCTATCTTCTCTCTCTTTTCTCTCTCTATCATTCTCTCTATTCATTCTCTCTCTACTCTCTCTCTCTCCCTCCTCTTCTTCTCTCTCTATTCATACTCTTTTTTACCATTTCTCTCACTGTCCTTTCTCTATCTACATTTTTATTCTTGTAAAAAAACAAAGATTGACAGTAATAAACACAAAAATTTAACAAACAGTAACAATAGAAAAACAAAAAATAAGAAATAGTAATAAAAAATTGACAACATTTCCAAACGGGTCTTAAAGTATTACCATATCATAGATGCAGTAGCCATATAATATCGTTGATCAAATTCAACTAATTAATAATTTTCACATATATCACCATCTTTTTCAAAAAATTTCACATAAACACGCTCGATAGGGTTGGAACACGCTTGTCCGGGGTTTCTCTTTGTCAGCTTGGAAACGTCAGTCAATGGACTTCGTAATTTTCTTGATTTTAATCAAAAGTACAATTAAGGGGTTAAAAGTCTTAGACATCCTCTTAAAAATCACATGTTTAAGTAGCGAGGAAAAAAAAGTGTTGGATTTATAAATAAGTGAGGCTAGTACTTTTTATTGATTATTATGCAGTTTATAAATTAATAAATTTCTTGATGGACAGAAGAAAAAAAATATTTCCTGGTCGTTGACAATATCATATGCCTCACCATCTAGTGAAGAAATTTCGGGGAATCGTGGATGCTTCAAAGCCGGTCATTTGGGAGCTAAAGTCGCACAGCTCTAATTCCTCAATTTCTTTGTTTGACTTAATTAAAAAGAATGAACAAAAGAAAATTCTTTGCTCTCTCTTTTGTTGCACAAATGACAAAAATAAACTCCCAACCTACTTTCCTCAATATAATTAAAAGAAAATAATATGCAGTAGTATTTAAGTAGTGATAAAGTGAAATATATTGTCAGATAATTGAAATTTAAAAAAAGAAAAACATAAAAAACTATTAAAAGTTGTTAGATGAACTAATTATTTTATTACTAATTAAAATTAAGATGCATAATGACTCTCATAAGTAAATTCGTACCCTATGGCTACCTGATATTATATAAATAGACATTCATAAACATATGGGATGATCATAAATCATCATCCCTTCACAGACCATAGAAACTAAAACAAATGGGAATCAAGAGTTTCTTTTCACTCTTCTTCGTGAGTTTCCTCCTGACCTTATCGTCAGGGGGCCTCGCCAGTGCAAGGAATTTGGCTCGTGCGGACCTATTTCAAAGTACGTACGACCTTCCCTACTTATATTTTTATATATTTTCCTTGATTAACATCAATTTCTTCCATTTCTATAGGTTATCTAAGTGAAATTAATCATTATAGCAGATAATTATTTTGGTTAGACAAGCATGAAAAGAATTTATGCTTTTTCTTTTTCAGACAGTAAAATAATGAATCAAATGAAGATAAGTAAGACCTTTGTTTTTTTTTCGTTGACACAGTGAAGCCAAAAGGTCAGGGCATACGGGCTAGTCCAACACGCTGTGGCTATGGCTATGTAACTGGAAGCAGATCGCGGTGTGCAGGCGTTAACAATATCGGCGGAAGTCCTTGAGGTTTGGACATATAATTTGAGAAACTAAACATTTATAATTTTCAACATGAAGATTTTAGGCAAAAAGTCAAGTTGGTTGATAACATGGCAAGAAATCTATTGCGTTATTTATGAAGAATGACTGTTAAATTATAATACTAATTTGTGCTGTTGCGCATATATTTGCATCAAATGTAACAATTCCGTAATGTTGCAAGTCAATAACACTTGCCACGAGTTACATGGTCTAATAGTAGAATAGTTAGACTCTTTATTTCAGCAATCAAAATTCAAATCCTTGCAAAATAATGTCATCTCGTCATTCTATTTTTCTCCTATATTCTCAACTGATGTTCTCAACTGCATGAAAATTAGCTCATTCAAGGCTATCTCAAAGTACGTTTCTTGTTTATATAAGCAAATATGTGTGTCTTTTGAGATATGAAATTCTTTATAAAATATTCATTTATGGCCTGTTGGATAAATATTAGCCATTATTGCTGGTTACCAATACCATAAGAATAAAGCTTCTTGACGAAACAAGAGAAGACATACGATGAGTCGTGCGGTGATACAATAACTAATATCCATGGCCAAAGTACAAAACTTGATGGCCGTGTAAATAAAAGAGATGGCAGCAGTGAATAGCGCTTGGAGGGACCAGAAGAAAACTGCTTGAGTAGTATAACAAATTAATTCTGTCTTGTATTGATAGCTTTAACCGAAAGCAAAAAAAAAATAAAAAATGCATAATTTGAAATGTAAATCTCTCTCGTGTCTCTGACCCAATGATACAAATTAATTTTTTTTTGTTCGACATGCCGGGCGTAGAATCAACACTGCGTGATATGAAACTGATTCAATGAAAATCTCTTTAACTTTGTTGAGTAAAAGATTTTTTTTTTTAACTACGAAATAATCATTTGACTATAATTTGCATTTTGTAAATCACTGTATTTCGTCGGAGAGAAGACGAACATGTGAAGTTTTACAAAGCAATTTCACCAGAGACCTAGTCAACGAAGACTAAAGTAGGAACAAAATTCTCATTGACCAATGTCCATGAAATGAAATGTCAACGATTCCCTTGTTCCAATTAGAAAGATTATGTTGAAAAAATAAAGCAAATTAATTTTACATAATTGGAATTCCACGGCGTTCAAAGTTCCAAGCTTGGCTGGAGCAGATCGAATTTATTTTATCCAAAACATATAAAATATGGAATTTATTTTATCCAAAACATATAAAATATCTAGGTTATTATTTTAATTCATTTTTCGGCCTCGTTAGGCTACACCTAATAAAAATATAAGCCCAAAACTAATCCAGTTTGTTAAAGAGGTTTGGAAAACGATGGGCCAATACCGAAAAAAAAAAAGGCTGGACTCCTGTTTTGAGTTAGGACGGGATAGGCCCAATTACACGTTAAACCCATCAACATGTTTAGTTAAAATGCAGATTAGGACAAAAAAAAAAAAAAAAGGAGATTCAAGACGAAAAAAAAAACAAAAAAAAAAGGAGATTACGAGAGGTGGGGGCTTGTCGCATAGATATTGAGGCGTGTTGCCTCACTGCAGTAACGAAGAGTTTAAACTCTCATCCATTTCTTATATACCTCTTTTCATGAAACTGAGATCACTCTTTCAAGACCAAAAAACATTTATGGATCAAGAGTTTTAATTATAAAATTATAATGCATACTAGTTTACTTACCTTACAAGAGTGGATTATTTAGAATATTAATATCATTTTGTAAAATTTATAAGCGTATTTTTAAAAAATTGAATTATAATTAAAATATTATAAAAAATTGAAAAATGTTTTATAATATCAAAATTCAAGAGTCACAATATGAAGAAGAAAATAAATGAAGATTGACCAATGATAGTAAGAATAACAACATAATTTAGAAGCCAATGTCTATATGTTTTTCTGTGCTAATATTACAAGGCGTGCAACCATCAAACAAAGTCAATGCATCCAAATTAGCAGAATATTCAAAACCGTTATTTCCCACGACCATCCCCATCGTTTGACATTTTCATCCCAACACCTACTGCGTCCAGGCTTACTCATTGTCAACTTGGGAAAGTTCGGGATTTGATGTCTTATAAGATGTATACCAATTTTCAATACATCTTTTGAATACATATTTCTATAGTCGAGGTCTCCTTCAAACGATCTTTACGATATACGCTGAGCGTACGTCATCTATTTATGTATTCGATAACGAGCTCATCTTTTCTTCGTTTGGTGTTAATAGAATCCATCATACTTACTGTTCGACGAGTGCTGAAGAATTTATCAAAAAACTTGTGTTAGAGTTGTTCCCAACTATCAACGGATTCTGGTTCAAAGTTTATGAACCAGGTGAAAGAGGTGTACTTGAGTGAACGAATAAAATATTTTACTATAAGGTCGCCGTAGGTTTCTGCATTGTTGATGGCTCCGTCGAAATGAGCAATGTGTTGTTTAAGATCATCTCGCCTATTGAATTGTTGAAGTTTGGATAGTTGGTAGCCTAAGGGCATGCTGAGATTTTCAATCTGTCTCGTGTACAGCTTGACGTATATTTGTGAACCTTGAAAAGGTGCACTTTGTTACAAGCAGATTGTATTTGCTATCATGTTCTATAATTGTTGGACAGATAATAAAACGACAAAATTTGATGATGGTAACTATGTGGGACCACCTTGTTGCTTCTTGAGTGAAACCAGGTGGATATAATCGCTACTCGCTGGTCTCAGGATCAATTTGTATTAGTGCCTTTCCTTTAAGGTTGGCAATTTGCTTATATTTTTTCTTTAAAACTTTAGCAGTTGTGAAATTTTGTTTTCCAATTCTGCAATTCTATCTTCCGTAGTGGTTGTATTTGTCATCATGACTGTAATTATGTCGATGTTGGTAGATGATATTCCATAGAACACTAGAGTAGAGGACTCTCCTAAATCCTCCTGATTTGATCTAATAGAATAAGAAGACTTTTGGTGTTGTGCTGGGATTGATGCATTGCCCCTAACTTTAGTCGACGTGGATGGTCGATGTCTCCATTAAGCAAGAGAGTCGAGTGAGAGATCATGTTACTGTGCGGGCTGCAGGTTCTGCATTTCAATATTTTAGTGTGATTATGCGACAAGGAATCTTGGTCGTTCACGAGTTTCTGAACCAGTATATCCGGCTAGGATAGTTGATGCCAACAAGGGCACAATCACTTTTTTGGTTTATGAGGGAGGTTGTGCTTTTCTTTGACGCTATAAGTGTGTCAATTTTTTTTTTCTTGTTGACCTCTTTTTTTTAATTATTTTTTCTTTTTTTGTTGACAATCCCTTTTTTCTTTTTTCTTTTTTTTGTTTTTTTATATCTTTTTTTCTATTTTTTTCTGTCAAAACTTCTTTTTTTCTTTTCACAAAGGAATATGAGATAAGAAGCAGAGATGTACCACTGGACGTGTCAGAAATTTGTTGTTGATGTAAATTTTGAGCTTTTGAATTGCTAGTCTTTGAAAACATAATTACAAATTACAAATAAAAGTTTTTAATTTTGTGGGGTCGATCTCTATATAAATTCTCCGATTAATACTCCTTTATGATTTCTTCAAAAGTCATGTGGTCTTGGTCTTGTACGAAAGAAAATAAATTTTACTGAGGACTGAGGTTTCATCTTAGGCGGATGCCTCGATGATTAGGTAAAATCTTGCAAGCGTATAAGACCGATCGTAGTAATAAAAATCTGGTAAATACTATAGATGTCAAACTCAAGTAATTAACTATGATTTATGTTATTTAAATAAAGGATGTTATGTTTGAGAAAATTATTAATAGCAAAACTATTAAAATAAATTAAACAATTTAAAAATTAGAAGGAGCTTAATTAAAAGTTCAATACATGATATAAATTACTAGGGCTAAGGGGTTTTAACCTAGAATGGGTTGCATTACATGAATTTTGTGACATTAATGATTTGAATGTCAATCTTTCTTCTTTAGTTAGTGTTTTTTGCTAAAGAAATATAACCATATTCGATCTATTTGTGATCTTCTCTCGAACTCATACAAAAGTAGACTAAATCCATTAAAAACAGAGAAATTCTAATGACATCATATAAACTCATCTCATGTCAGACTTAAAGTTCATATATTTATCTATTTAGTACACTATTGTGTCTTATTGATCAATCTCAACACAAATAGTATGAATACTTTCATGGTGACCAAGTACAAAAGCATAATTAAGTTCAAAATAGATAAATCAAATCAAATTTTCAACATATAATTACAATAAAATCAAAAGAACATCTAAACATCCATAAAATTAAATAGCCCAACCTTAATCTAGGTTACACACATTTCGCCCGAGTTTAGGGTTTTAACCACTCATACTAAAAATCAAGGGTAAACTAGTAACAAATATCATAGAGTTTAAAAGGAAAAGAAAATGAATTGTAAAACTCGTATCCGACGTCTTTGTGTTCCTTCTTTATGCTCTTCACTTTTTTGCCTCTCTACGCTCTCTTCTTTCTCTTGCGTCTAAAAGAATAGCCTCTAAAAGCCTCCCAAATATTCCTCTTCTTTCTCTTGCGTCTAAAAGAATAGCCTCTAAAAGCCTCCCAAATATTCTTTAACTTAGATATTTATATCCATCCAAAATAATAAAAGTGCAAACCCTAAAATATCCAAATTCGAGTTGGAAAAGGATTTGTAAATTTCTGGAAAAGAATCATCTAATTCTGACTTATATAGAGGAAGTTATGGTTGAAAAATCAAGCAGTGCATTGGGTTAAAAAATTTGCCCGAATAGGACCAAATTGATGCTCGATTACTTCTTTTTGCATCTATTTGATTTACAAAATATAAAATAGCAAATAGAAGTATAACTTACCAATAAACATAATATTTGTATAAATAACTATCAAATTAAATACAAAATTACACATAATATCTATGCAAATACTAAACCTATGAAATTCCCCCACACTTGAACTATTGCTTGTCCTCGAGCAATTACACATCAAAAAAAAAAAAATCACATGACCTTCACCAAAATTTCATTCAAATCAAATTCTTAAAACAGTGCCCTATTAACACAATTTGAGATCAATCTAAAAGTACCACTCAATATTTTACTAATTAAATATAATCAATTGCATCCTCATTCCCTACAAAACAAATTTTAAATTGATTAATCGTGTGCAATAACCTTTTATTGATCAATGATAACGCTTAACTACCATTATATGGAAAGTAATCACATATACTCACTAAAAGTCCAAGAATAAAAATCATCTTCTTTTAAAAAAATATACATAACCATATCGGGGATCATCAAGATTTTATTATTTTAATTTTTTTTATATTGGACACTATAATACTATTTTCTAAATACTGACATACTTTTTGATATGAATACCATTACTTGTGGTGTCAGTACCTGATTAAGACTTCACAAGTAGAAATCTAGAATGCTTTGCATACTCATAATTCAAACTACCTTTTAACGTGAAGACTACAATTGTAATACTGACCTTCAGTTACTTAGTAACTCAAAATAGCGGAGTAGATAACATATTAACAACTTTGAGCCCTGTTTTCTTTTTTGTTTCAAAATTCCTAAATCATATCCCCAAAAATTTTAAAATAAGAGAAAATAACGTTTGTTCAAGTATTTTAAATGAGAGTATATAATTAAAAACTACATGAAAGTCTCTAAAAGCTAAAAGCTAGCATCTCTCTTTAAAAGATCATCGCACAACTTCAAAATTAAATTAGAAATAAAAATTATTCAAGTAGAGAACAAGTTCACCATTAACCATCTCTGACTAGTTAATGTCAAATAATACTTAAAGACCAACCTCACATGCATTAGTATTATCATCTGCATCAAAACATTCAACACAAATTGAATTCAAGTGAAATTCATGTAAAATTCATGCAAGTACGCAAAAATTAGCAATTTTGCAAAAATTCAAATAGCATCTCTTCCCCATACCTATATGACATTGTCCTTAATGTTGTGAAAAGAAAATAAATTAAGAGAAAAGAAAGTGAAACTTATCGAGTATTAGATAGGTATTGAACGCAATGGTCCACTTTATTTGCTCAATCATCCACACGATAATCACCGCAACATCTACAATAATCATCGAAAAGAGGAAACAATAAGCGCATAGGGAGTACGAAGAAAACAACACATGTCAGCAAGAAAAACTCTACTCTTAACGAAATTATTCCTACATAATCCACAACAAAAATACAAGAAAACAATCCAAAAATAATAAACTCAGAGCAAAAAGAAAACCCCCACGCTTAACTCAAACAATCATCTCAGCCAAATTGGAATAAATCTAATTAAATTCAACACCTGATTGGACAATAAAAGACATAATTAAGAAAAATTCTAACCCATAGCTTAATGGAAACATTCACCAATCATCAATTATAGATTAGAATTGCGAACAATTTCTCAAATTAACTTTACATTTTGAAAAAAAAAAACTAAAAGGTGATTTTACAATATTTAAAAATTATTTTGATGCAAAATAACTAAGGGTATTGTGGAACAAAATGGGTGTTTAGGGAGTTAAACAAAATGGGGTGAGGTAATTAAAAAAAAATTTGGATAGTAGAGTTTGTATAGAAAAGAATTGTTGGGGTGGTGATAAAAGAAAAAGGAAAATAAATAATTAAAAAAATATAGAATAAAATAAATTAAAAGAAAAAAAAAGAAAAAGAGAGAAAAAAAGAAAAAAAATATATATATATATATATATGTAAAAAAAGAAGAGAAATAAATATTAAAGAAAAAGAAAAAGAAAGAAAGAAAGAAAAAGTAGGAAGAGAAAAGGGAGATAGTGTGTATGGAATAAGACAAAAAAAAAAGAATAAAACAAGAGGAAAAAGAAAAAAGAAAGAAAAAGTAAGAGAAGAGAGTAGAGAGTGTCGGAAACTTGACCTTTTTTTTTTAGTTGGTATGCTGATTAGACTATTGTTGTTAAAACCGGACGAACGGATCGGCCGGTCCGTCCAATTCAACCGGTGATTGGCCAAAGGTCTGGGCTGGTTCATAGTAATTTTTGGTATTTAACTCGGACCGGTCAAAACCGGTGAAAAATCAGACCGGTTCAATCGGTTCAAATAAAATAAAATTTTCATAAATTATAATGATTCCAAAGTTTGTTTTAATTATAATTTGAGTTTTAAATTTAATTAAAACTTTCAATTTAGTCCTAAATTTATCAAAATTTTCAATTTAATCCTTAAAAATAAAAAAATTAATTTAATCACCTTATATAAGTATTTTTTTAAAATTACTTTTATACATATATATATTAATAAATACCGATTCGAATACTGGTTCAACCGGTTGAACCTTGACCCACTAATATTTCTAGTTCGTTGACCGATCCGGTTCTAACAACCTTGGACCAGACAAGGTTGAGCTCGGGTCCAACCTAGATCCGATCCAAGTTTAGGGCCTTCCCTTCTTCTTCTTCTATTTTTTAGAACCAAACTGGGCTAGAACCAAACCATGATCGGGTCCATTTTAATTCAACCCCCTTTCTAGCATAAAATTGGACCAGGTCCAGTTTTTTACCAGGCCAGGTCTTTTTCTTTTTTTTTCTTCTCAAACCCATTAACTACCACCTAATTTTTTTTTTTTTCAAATTTCAACAAAACCATTCAAACCCCAAATTTTTTAATTTCCTATAATAAACCCAAAAATTAGTATATGAGAATTTAAAAACATTCAAAATTAGCCCAAAAAATTGCAATAATGAATAGAAACCTAGTAACCAAATAATTTAATTATGAGCTCAACATTCAACAAGTATTTATGTATCGAAATTTGTATAATATAGAACACATATTTATCATACTATAGCTAAGTCTAAATTCCACCCTCATACTTAGAATAAAATACATTCAAAAATTAAAATAAAAAGTGAGGGTAAAAAAACACACTAATTGATGATCAATTTGATGTTCCCTTTAGAAGATATTGACTATGTCTTGATCTTTCTTATGGACTTACAAAAAAAGAAAAAATCAAACCAATAATAAAATGAACTAAACTAACTAAACAAAAAGAAAAACAACTAAGATAAAAATATAAGCACTTGATTTAACGTCTCTAACTAGACACTTTTTCCTTGAATTAAAGATGATGATCACCAAGATGAGGTCTTAAATTACCCATGTGAACCTTAATCACCCTAGATTTTTCACTTTAAATATCAACCGCTCCTTTGGGATACACCTTGCGTACTATGAATGGTTCTAATAATTGCTTTCTTCTTATGCTTCCACAAGATTGTCCCATTGTAGGTATCACAGAAAAGCACTTTCTCTCCTTCCTTAAAGTCACTTCCTGAAGAATTACGCTCTAAAGGAAAATTAGGTTGTTTGAGCTTTAAAGGAATTGGCTTTGAAATAGAAAGCGTTGGACTAGACTTAGCCTCTTGGAAAAGTTGCTCAAATAGCATCTCAAATGCCGTTTTCAAGTCTATGTCTATGCACTTCAGGTCCTCTTTAGGTGGCGTCAATGTTTTCACCAAGAAGCATATATCCTCTATTGAGAGACTCGTCAATGTTTTGAACACATTGAATGCATGCTCCTCCTTTCCTACTCGAAATATTAGCTTTCCTTACTTCACATCAATGAGTGCTTTACCAATGGCTAAGAATGACCTCCCTAAGATTATCAAGATGTCTACATCTTCGTCCACATCCAGAACCAAAAAATCAGCAGGGAAATAGAACTTTCCCACTTTAACTAGCACATTCCTAATCTTTCCATACGGTTACTTGATTGATCGGTCAGCGAGCTACAAAGACTCTGAGGTTGGCTCCAATTTTCTTATCTCAAGCTTCCTGAAAAGAGATAATGACATCAAATTGATGCTCACTCCTAGGTCACACAAACAACGATTAATATGTAAACTACCAGTACTAGAAGGGATAGTAAAACTCTATGGATCCTTTAACTTGGGAGCTAGTTTATTCTGAAAAATAGCACTACACTCCTCAGCTAAGGCAACTGGAGCTCCTTGAGTTTCCTCTTGTTTGATATGATCTCCTTAAGGATCTCTGCATAGTTTGGTATATGTGCAATGGCCTTTTCAAAAGGAATGTTGATGTGGATCTTCTTAAACATGTCCAAGAACTTAAGAAAGTTCTTGTCATCATTCGCCTTCTTCAAGCTGTTGGGAATGGCATTGACGGAACATACAACATGACTTGTTGGGAAGGAATAAGTGGCAATGCCTCTTCAATGTTGTCCTACCCTCCCTTTTCATTATCCTTAGCGTTCTCTTGCACAGGTTACTCCTTTTTTCCAGCTTTTTCCGTGGTAGCATCGTCGAGATTTCCTACCACCTTCCCACTTCTCAATGTAATGGCCAAGGCACTATCCTTCGGATTTACCTCAGTATTACTGGGCGGTTGGCTTTGATTCCTGCTCAAAATTGCTTTGGCAAGTTGACCCCCTGCACTTGCAAAGTATGAATCGAGGCTTGGTAAGTGAATGCAACTTGATCAATCTTCAAATTCAGTTTCCTCATCTCATCATTATGTTGTGTCATTCTCTGATCTATCTTTGACATATACTGCATGAACATGTCTTCTATCTATGGCTTCTTCTCCTAAGATTGGGAAAGATGACCCTGGAACTGGGGTCTCTGCTATTGAAACCCTAGGGGTACTACTTCCTTCCAACCAAAATTTAGATGGTTTTGCCATCTCAGGTTATATGTGTTAGAATATGAGTCATTCACAGGTTGTTTCCCCATAAAAGCATCAATGTTGTGAGGCTCTTTTATAGAAGAACCAGATAAATCACCATAAGTACAAGCAACCTCCATATGTCCCAAATGTCTACCATATGAGTAATATTCCCTAGGCATTGACTCCCGATTAATTAAAAGCTTGACTTGTTGGGTCAAATCAGCAACCTGTTGTGCCAAATCATAGTGGGCTAAAAGCTCATTGACTAGTGCTCTTCTTCCTCTAACTGCTTTCTGTTGTGAATTATTGGCTAACACCTTATATATATCATAAACCTTATCAGCCATTTCGTCATCGACATAAACCCCTGCAGCTGTATCAACTAACATATGGGAATTAGCATTGAGCCCGTTATAGAAAAATTGCATCTGTAACAGCCTTGGAAACTAATGATGTGGGCACTGCACAAGCAACGTCTTGTATCTTTCCCATGCTTTATGAAATGTTTTTCTTTCCATCTGAGAAAATGAACAAATCTTGTTCCTAAACTTTGCAGTCCTCTGTGGAAAGTAGAATTTCTTCATGAACTTATTATAAACTTACTCCCATGTAGTAAGTGATTCCTCAAGTAAATTGGTGAGCCAAGTTTTAACTCTATCCTTTATGGAATAAGGAAAATGCCGCATCCTCAACTCATCTTCTTTGCAGTCTTGTAAAGGAAAAGTCTAAATCATGTTGTACAATTCCCTAATAAAAGTTAAAGGGACTTCATTAGATAGCTCATGAAAAGATGGCAGCATGTTGAAGTGAAAGGTCTTTAACTCATAGTTTTGCGCTCTCGTACTCAACGGAATGGAAGAAGGATTTGCACCAATCATAGGCCTTTGAAAATCCTTCATGTTCACCATGGCCTGAACATATACACTCACCACAACTATGTAGTCTTCATTATTTCCATCAAATACCAATGGATTGTCATTCAATACCCGTTGATCGACCATTTCTACTCTCTTCTATGCTCGATTTTGAAGACAAATCCTTTCAATCCCTGGATTCAACGGAAGTAGGATTTCACTCTTAAATCTCCTTAATAGCATCAACTTCCTAAAAGCACAATAGCTAAAAAAAATAAAAATTAAAACAAAATAAATTCAAAAATAAATAAAATAACACAAATCAAAATTATAAGTTCTGTTCCCTAGCAACAACACTAAAAAGTTAACCTAGTTTTGTAATTAATTACGGGTGGAGCAAAAATTAGGAATAGATAGAGTTAGGTTAGGTTTAAGGAAGAATAAAAAGGTGGAGAAAAAATTAGAAGATTAAAAAATCAAAAATAAAATAAAAAATAAAAAATAAACAGGGCGGGTACAGGACAGTTACAAGAACAGAGATAAGTAACTCATCCTCATCTTTATACCTAAGGCTGTTCAAAAATTAACCAACCTGATCCAATCCGATTAATTCAATTCAAACCAATCCAAACCCGCTAAAACCGCTGAAATTAAGATTGGTTGTGGTTTCAAAATTTTACAACCCCGCCAAGAGCGGATTGGATGCGGATTGGGGGGTTCAATCCACCCAATCCGACCTAATCTGCATATATATATATATATATATATATAAAATATATTATCCAATATACTTCTGGCCATTAGAAAGGTGCTCAATTAAACTATTTTACTATACAAAAAGAAATTTTAAGTATTGTTTTGTGTATTTCTAAATTTCAATCTGATTTACTAAACCAGAAGTTTCTGCTTCGGGTTGACTGTAAGTCTTCAAAAGAAATTTTAGAAAAAGATGTTAAAAATGTTGCTTCTAAACAGATTTTTGCTAGATGGGAGGCTATACTTAGTATATTTGATTTTCATATTGAATATATTAAAGGAGAACATAATTCCCTTCCTGATTTTCTGACCCGGGAATTCCTTCAAAACAGGCCTTTGACATCATGCCTAGAAAATCCAAACCCAAAGAAACAGATAAAGGTAAAACCCAAGTTTCGGACGAAACAATCCAAAGCCCTCCACCTAAAAGAGCCACGGAAAAATTGCTCACAGCAGCAAATATATTATATATATATATAATTGATATTATGACTTAAATTTATCGATATCAATCAGATTAAGACCAAACAATCACATTTCATATAATCTTACAAATCAATAAAATTAGAAGTAAAAAACTATTTTATTACTCACGTATCATTATTATGTTCTTTAATTGTTACCACGTAATTTTATTTTAAAAATCAAGAAAAAATCAGAGTATCTCTATCTCCCCATTTTTTGGCAGCACAAATGAGACATTGGACACTATAAAAGAGAGAGAGAGAGAGAGATGCTACCTTATTTGTCGAGTGGAAGCATAAATAAGGAATTTTTCTATTTGATAATTTGTGTTTTTACCAAGTAAAATTGATCTAATATAGTCTTTTAGTGAATTTTAATCAATTCTCATGAATATTTAAAATTGTGAATGGATATGATATATACATTATAATAATAAAGTTGGTAAGAATAAGTAAAAATATTGATGATTGATGATATGTATAAATTGAAAAAAATTATAATTTTTTTTATTATGTCAATCCGCTCAAACCGATCTAATTCAGCCCGTCGTTGGCGGATTTGATTGGATGGATTAGGTTATATGGCGGATTGGGTGCGGATGAAAAATTACCAAACTCACCGACGACAGATTAGATACAGATATACCCCCAAGTCAACCTAATCCGACCCTCGAACACCCCTACTTATACCCATTGAAAAATACGAACAACAAGGCAAGGGATTCTCGTTACCCAGTCAAAGGGCATTGATCTCATATCTATCGGGATGGGTACGGATAAATCCTCACGGGTATGATTACGATCACCATCCCTACATAAAAGAGATGTTAGAAAAGTGACACAAGACCCATATTTGCATGCCTGTAGCTCTTAATTTTAACCCAAAGTTTTGGGTGTCTAGGTTTATGTGCAATGTTGAATTGAATTATGAGTACACATTCTCACGGATATATAGAAGATAGCCACTCGTAACTTTCGTGGTCATTGACTTTGTTGGTTTATACATTTTGGCCCACAATAGTTTATATGGCAGTATTAGGATAGCGTTTTGTTTTCTTCTCACATGTGAAATTTTTAATAGGGCAGCCGTCGGTATTTGTATTGATTCGCTTCGCCAAAAATATTGTCCGATCAGGAACTAAAATGAATAAGAAAAAGTAGATGGCAACACTTATGAAATAAAACGAGAGCAACAAAAAATTTGATTAACCAGATCTCATTTAACTCTATAAATAAATTAAGTTAATTGTAGAAAATTTATTTTATTGCCCTCGTGCACTCAAATTTTGTTGATCAATCAAATCTCACATAACACATATGGTTCAACAAACATTGCTAACCAGTGGTGCTCAAAACGAATATTTTTGTCTCACAATCAATAGGCTTGAGTTTTGACCAAAATTGTGCAGTATATATCACCTTCGCTTCAACCTAATTTTCTGCATGGCATCAGATGTTTACTTGTGTGCCCTTTTTGTTCAATTATTTGAAAAAAAAAGCCTAAGCTTTGAAATATGATGCATGTTAAATAATTACATTGAGTAGTTGTTAGGCTTGTAATGTGAGACTAGACTCAAATTAATGCATGGAGGCGAGAGCCGAACGTGGGTCGTTGAATACGTCGATTTGGTAACGTTTATTCAAAACAATGTGAAAGAGCCTTGGAAATCTTTTTATTCTCATGATCTATGGAATGAAAAAAATGTAAAATAAAGTAAAAATAATCGGGAAATGTTGGTGGATATACTATATTATTATACGTTACCAAATCCGACCCGCGAACACCCCTACTTATACCCATTGAAAAATACGAACAACAAGGCAAGGGATTCTCGTTACCCAGTCAAAGGGCATTGATCTCATATCTATCGGGATGGGTACGGATAAATCCTCACGGGTATGATTACGATCACCATCCCTACATAAAAGAGATGTTAGAAAAGTGACACAAGACCCATATTTGCATGCCTGTAGCTCTTAATTTTAACCCAAAGTTTTGGGTGTCTAGGTTTATGTGCAATGTTGAATTGAATTATGAGTACACATTCTCACGGATATATAGAAGATAGCCACTCGTAACTTTCGTGGTCATTGACTTTGTTGGTTTATACATTTTGGCCCACAATAGTTTATATGGAAGTATTAGGATAGCGTTTTGTTTTCTTCTCACATGTGAAATTTTTAATAGGGCAGCCGTCGGTTTTTGTATTGATTCGCTTCGCCAAAAATATTGTCCGATCAGGAACTAAAATGAATAAGAAAAAGTAGATGGCAACACTTATGAAATAAAACGAGAGCAACAAAAAATTTGATTAATCAGATCTCATTTAACTCTATAAATAAATTAAGTTAATTGTAGAAAATTTATTTTATTGCCCTCGTGCACTCAAATTTTGTTGATCAATCAAATCTCACATAACACATATGGTTCAACAAACATTGCTAACTAGTGGTGCTCAAAACGAATATTTTTGTCTCACAATCAATAGGCTTGAGTTTTGACCAAAATTGTGCAGTATATATCACCTTCGCTTCAACCGAATTTTCTGCATGGCATCAGATGTTTACTTGTGTGCCCTTTTTGTTCAATTATTTGAAAAAAAAAGCCTAAGCTTTGAAATATGATGCATGTTAAATAATTACATTGAGTAGTTGTTAGGCTTGTAATGTAAGACTAGACTCAAATTAATGCATGGAGGCGAGAGCCGAATGTGGGTCGTTGAATACGTCGATTTGGTAACGTTTATTCAAAACAATGTGAAAGAGCCTTGGAAATCTTTTTATTCTCATGATCTATGGAATGAAAAAAATGTAACATAAAGTAAAAATAATCGGGAAATGTTGGTGGATATACTATATTATTATACGTTACCAAATCCGACCCGCGAACACCCCTACTTATACCCATTGAAAAATACGAACAACAAGGCAAGGGATTCTCGTTACCCAGTCAAAGGGCATTGATCTCATATCTATCGGGATGGGTACGGATAAATCCTCACGGGTATGATTACGATCACCATCCCTACATAAAAGAGATGTTAGAAAAGTGACACAAGACCCATATTTGCATGCCTGTAGCTCTTAATTTTAACCCAAAGTTTTGGGTGTCTAGGTTTATGTGCAATGTTGAATTGAATTATGAGTACACATTCTCACGGATATATAGAAGATAGCCACTCGTAACTTTCGTGGTCATTGACTTTGTTGGTTTATACATTTTGGCCCACAATAGTTTATATGGCAGTATTAGGATAGCGTTTTGTTTTCTTCTCACATGTGAAATTTTTAATAGGGCAGCCGTCGGTATTTGTATTGATTCGCTTCGCCAAAAATATTGTCCGATCAGGAACTAAAATGAATAAGAAAAAGTAGATGGCAACACTTATGAAATAAAACGAGAGCAACAAAAAATTTGATTAACCAGATCTCATTTAACTCTATAAATAAATTAAGTTAATTGTAGAAAATTTATTTTATTGCCCTCGTGCACTCAAATTTTGTTGATCAATCAAATCTCACATAACACATATGGTTCAACAAACATTGCTAACCAGTGGTGCTCAAAACGAATATTTTTGTCTCACAATCAATAGGCTTGAGTTTTGACCAAAATTGTGCAGTATATATCACCTTCGCTTCAACCTAATTTTCTGCATGGCATCAGATGTTTACTTGTGTGCCCTTTTTGTTCAATTATTTGAAAAAAAAAGCCTAAGCTTTGAAATATGATGCATGTTAAATAATTACATTGAGTAGTTGTTAGGCTTGTAATGTGAGACTAGACTCAAATTAATGCATGGAGGCGAGAGCCGAACGTGGGTCGTTGAATACGTCGATTTGGTAACGTTTATTCAAAACAATGTGAAAGAGCCTTGGAAATCTTTTTATTCTCATGATCTATGGAATGAAAAAAATGTAAAATAAAGTAAAAATAATCGGGAAATGTTGGTGGATATACTATATTATTATACGTTACCAAATCCGACCCGCGAACACCCCTACTTATACCCATTGAAAAATACGAACAACAAGGCAAGGGATTCTCGTTACCCAGTCAAAGGGCATTGATCTCATATCTATCGGGATGGGTACGGATAAATCCTCACGGGTATGATTACGATCACCATCCCTACATAAAAGAGATGTTAGAAAAGTGACACAAGACCCATATTTGCATGCCTGTAGCTCTTAATTTTAACCCAAAGTTTTGGGTGTCTAGGTTTATGTGCAATGTTGAATTGAATTATGAGTACACATTCTCACGGATATATAGAAGATAGCCACTCGTAACTTTCGTGGTCATTGACTTTGTTGGTTTATACATTTTGGCCCACAATAGTTTATATGGAAGTATTAGGATAGCGTTTTGTTTTCTTCTCACATGTGAAATTTTTAATAGGGCAGCCGTCGGTTTTTGTATTGATTCGCTTCGCCAAAAATATTGTCCGATCAGGAACTAAAATGAATAAGAAAAAGTAGATGGCAACACTTATGAAATAAAACGAGAGCAACAAAAAATTTGATTAATCAGATCTCATTTAACTCTATAAATAAATTAAGTTAATTGTAGAAAATTTATTTTATTGCCCTCGTGCACTCAAATTTTGTTGATCAATCAAATCTCACATAACACATATGGTTCAACAAACATTGCTAACTAGTGGTGCTCAAAACGAATATTTTTGTCTCACAATCAATAGGCTTGAGTTTTGACCAAAATTGTGCAGTATATATCACCTTCGCTTCAACCGAATTTTCTGCATGGCATCAGATGTTTACTTGTGTGCCCTTTTTGTTCAATTATTTGAAAAAAAAAGCCTAAGCTTTGAAATATGATGCATGTTAAATAATTACATTGAGTAGTTGTTAGGCTTGTAATGTAAGACTAGACTCAAATTAATGCATGGAGGCGAGAGCCGAATGTGGGTCGTTGAATACGTCGATTTGGTAACGTTTATTCAAAACAATGTGAAAGAGCCTTGGAAATCTTTTTATTCTCATGATCTATGGAATGAAAAAAATGTAACATAAAGTAAAAATAATCGGGAAATGTTGGTGGATATACTATATTATTATACGTTACCAAATCCGACCCGCGAACACCCCTACTTATACCCATTGAAAAATACGAACAACAAGGCAAGGGATTCTCGTTACCCAGTCAAAGGGCATTGATCTCATATCTATCGGGATGGGTACGGATAAATCCTCACGGGTATGATTACGATCACCATCCCTACATAAAAGAGATGTTAGAAAAGTGACACAAGACCCATATTTGCATGCCTGTAGCTCTTAATTTTAACCCAAAGTTTTGGGTGTCTAGGTTTATGTGCAATGTTGAATTGAATTATGAGTACACATTCTCACGGATATATAGAAGATAGCCACTCGTAACTTTCGTGGTCATTGACTTTGTTGGTTTATACATTTTGGCCCACAATAGTTTATATGGCAGTATTAGGATAGCGTTTTGTTTTCTTCTCACATGTGAAATTTTTAATAGGGCAGCCGTCGGTATTTGTATTGATTCGCTTCGCCAAAAATATTGTCCGATCAGGAACTAAAATGAATAAGAAAAAGTAGATGGCAACACTTATGAAATAAAACGAGAGCAACAAAAAATTTGATTAACCAGATCTCATTTAACTCTATAAATAAATTAAGTTAATTGTAGAAAATTTATTTTATTGCCCTCGTGCACTCAAATTTTGTTGATCAATCAAATCTCACATAACACATATGGTTCAACAAACATTGCTAACCAGTGGTGCTCAAAACGAATATTTTTGTCTCACAATCAATAGGCTTGAGTTTTGACCAAAATTGTGCAGTATATATCACCTTCGCTTCAACCTAATTTTCTGCATGGCATCAGATGTTTACTTGTGTGCCCTTTTTGTTCAATTATTTGAAAAAAAAAGCCTAAGCTTTGAAATATGATGCATGTTAAATAATTACATTGAGTAGTTGTTAGGCTTGTAATGTAAGACTAGACTCAAATTAATGCATGGAGGCGAGAGCCGAACGTGGGTCGTTGAATACGTCGATTTGGTAACGTTTATTCAAAACAATGTGAAAGAGCCTTGGAAATCTTTTTATTCTCATGATCTATGGAATGAAAAAAATGTAAAATAAAGTAAAAATAATCGGGAAATGTTGGTGGATATACTATATTATTATACGTTACCAAATCCGACCCGCGAACACCCCTACTTATACCCATTGAAAAATACGAACAACAAGGCAAGGGATTCTCGTTACCCAGTCAAAGGGCATTGATCTCATATCTATCGGGATGGGTACGGATAAATCCTCACAGGTATGATTACGATCACCATCCCTACATAAAAGAGATGTTAGAAAAGTGACACAAGACCCATATTTGCATGCCTGTAGCTCTTAATTTTAACCCAAAGTTTTGGGTGTCTAGGTTTATGTGCAATGTTGAATTGAATTATGAGTACACATTCTCACGGATATATAGAAGATAGCCACTCGTAACTTTCGTGGTCATTGACTTTGTTGGTTTATACATTTTGGCCCACAATAGTTTATATGGCAGTATTAGGATAGCGTTTTGTTTTCTTCTCACATGTGAAATTTTTAATAGGGCAGCCGTCGGTATTTGTATTGATTCGCTTCGCCAAAAATATTGTCCGATCAGGAACTAAAATGAATAAGAAAAAGTAGATGGCAACACTTATGAAATAAAACGAGAGCAACAAAAAATTTGATTAACCAGATCTCATTTAACTCTATAAATAAATTAAGTTAATTGTAGAAAATTTATTTTATTGCCCTCGTGCACTCAAATTTTGTTGATCAATCAAATCTCACATAACACATATGGTTCAACAAACATTGCTAACCAGTGGTGCTCAAAACGAATATTTTTGTCTCACAATCAATAGGCTTGAGTTTTGACAAAAATTGTGCAGTATATATCACCTTCGCTTCAACCTAATTTTCTGCATGGCATCAGATGTTTACTTGTGTGCCCTTTTTGTTCAATTATTTGAAAAAAAAAGCCTAAGCTTTGAAATATGATGCATGTTAAATAATTACATTGAGTAGTTGTTAGGCTTGTAATGTAAGACTAGACTCAAATTAATGCATAGAGGCGAGAGCCGAACGTGGGTCGTTGAATACGTCGATTTGGTAACGTTTATTCAAAACAATGTGAAAGAGCCTTGGAAATCTTTTTATTCTCATGATCTATGGAATGAAAAAAATGTAAAATAAAGTAAAAATAATCGGGAAATGTTGGTGGATATACTATATTATTATACGTTACCAAATCCGACCCGCGAACACCCCTACTTATACCCATTGAAAAATACGAACAACAAGGCAAGGGATTCTCGTTACCCAGTCAAAGGGCATTGATCTCATATCTATCGGGATGGGTACGGATAAATCCTCACAGGTATGATTACGATCACCATCCCTACATAAAAGAGATGTTAGAAAAGTGACACAAGACCCATATTTGCATGCCTGTAGCTCTTAATTTTAACCCAAAGTTTTGGGTGTCTAGGTTTATGTGCAATGTTGAATTGAATTATGAGTACACATTCTCACGGATATATAGAAGATAGCCACTCGTAACTTTCGTGGTCATTGACTTTGTTGGTTTATACATTTTGGCCCACAATAGTTTATATGGAAGTATTAGGATAGCGTTTTGTTTTCTTCTCACATGTGAAATTTTTAATAGGGCAGCCGTCGGTATTTGTATTGATTCGCTTCGCCAAAAATATTGTCCGATCAGGAACTAAAATGAATAAGAAAAAGTAGATGGCAACACTTATGAAATAAAACGAGAGCAACAAAAAATTTGATTAATCAGATCTCATTTAACTCTATAAATAAATTAAGTTAATTGTAGAAAATTTATTTTATTGCCCTCGTGCACTCAAATTTTGTTGATCAATCAAATCTCACATAACACATATGGTTCAACAAACATTGCTAACTAGTTGTGCTCAAAACGAATATTTTTGTCTCACAATCAATAGGCTTGAGTTTTGACCAAAATTGTGCAGTATATATCACCTTCGCTTCAACCGAATTTTCTGCATGGCATCAGATGTTTACTTGTGTGCCCTTTTTGTTCAATTATTTGAAAAAAAAAGCCTAAGCTTTGAAATATGATGCATGTTAAATAATTACATTGAGTAGTTGTTAGGCTTGTAATGTAAGACTAGACTCAAATTAATGCATGGAGGCGAGAGCCGAACGTGGGTCGTTGAATACGTCGATTTGGTAACGTTTATTCAAAACAATGTGAAAGAGCCTTGGAAATCTTTTTATTCTCATGATCTATGGAATGAAAAAAATGTAAAATAAAGTAAAAATAATCGGGAAATGTTGGTGGATATACTATATTATTATACGTTACCAAATCCGACCCGCGAACACCCCTACTTATACCCATTGAAAAATACGAACAACAAGGCAAGGGATTCTCGTTACCCAGTCAAAGGGCATTGATCTCATATCTATCGGGATGGGTACGGATAAATCCTCACAGGTATGATTACGATCACCATCCCTACATAAAAGAGATGTTAGAAAAGTGACACAAGACCCATATTTGCATGCCTGTAGCTCTTAATTTTAACCCAAAGTTTTGGGTGTCTAGGTTTATGTGCAATGTTGAATTGAATTATGAGTACACATTCTCACGGATATATAGAAGATAGCCACTCGTAACTTTCGTGGTCATTGACTTTGTTGGTTTATACATTTTGGCCCACAATAGTTTATATGGCAGTATTAGGATAGCGTTTTGTTTTCTTCTCACATGTGAAATTTTTAATAGGGCAGCCGTCGGTATTTGTATTGATTCGCTTCGCCAAAAATATTGTCCGATCAGGAACTAAAATGAATAAAAAAAAGTAGATGGCAACACTTATGAAATAAAACGAGAGCAACAAAAAATTTGATTAATCAGATCTCATTTAACTCTATAAATAAATTAAGTTAATTGTAGAAAATTTATTTTATTGCCCTCGTGCACTCAAATTTTGTTGATCAATCAAATCTCACATAACACATATGGTTCAACAAACATTGCTAACCAGTGGTGCTCAAAACGAATATTTTTGTCTCACAATCAATAGGCTTGAGTTTTGACCAAAATTGTGCAGTATATATCACCTTCGCTTCAACCTAATTTTCTGCATGGCATCAGATGTTTACTTGTGTGCCCTTTTTGTTCAATTATTTGAAAAAAAAAGCCTAAGCTTTGAAATATGATGCATGTTAAATAATTACATTGAGTAGTTGTTAGGCTTGTAATGTAAGACTAGACTCAAATTAATGCATGGAGGCGAGAGCCGAACGTGGGTCGTTGAATACGTCGATTTGGTAACGTTTATTCAAAACAATGTGAAAGAGCCTTGGAAATCTTTTTATTCTCATGATCTATGGAATGAAAAAAATGTAAAATAAAGTAAAAATAATCGGGAAATGTTGGTGGATATACTATATTATTATACGTTTCGTTCATATAGAACAATATTCATTATTTTTACAACAACAATTATAATTTTTACAACAAAAAAAGACAATAATTTATAATTTATTTTTTTATTACAAAAAATATGTGTGTGATTGTAAAATATATGTGTATTATTAGAATATAATTAAATGTATGACTAAAATATATGACAATACAATATATTTTTTTAATAAAATTAAAAAATAATAATAAAAAAGGATTGAAAGAAAGGTTCCCACCATCTTTGACTTTTCATCAAGGCAATGAATTAAGTAGAAAGTTTGAATTAGGGGCGAATTATCGTGTTGCCTTGATTCAAGGGCTTTGTTTTTGCTACGTAAGTTAAGTTGATCTGGCGAGCAAAAATATGCTTTCCACTGCGCAGAAGGCAAGGAGTAAAAGGTGACCAATTTGGCTATTTTTTGTTTTGAATTTTACGCGATCAATTTGACAAACTTCTAAACATAGATTAATATTATATTATTATAATTATTGAATATACAATTACAATCATTTACAAAAAGATCCACTCAAAAAAAATTATGTATAAAAAAATGTGTAATTAATCATTATAATAATATAATATGTATTCTAATGTTTAAAACCATAAATTTGACTGCATCTATATAAGTTTTACCATTTTGTTTCCAAATACCATGAAAGCATTTCCTTTGGAACCCTGATCAAGAAAATCAGTCAAACAATTAGCTTGACTTTTATTTTAAATGGTCCATATTATTGGGTATTCGCTGAACAAACTGGATAGTTTTAGATAGTATTTTATATTCAAATTGTCAATGAAACTTTCTCTAAAACTCGATCCATAACAAATTCAGCAATCGCCTCAAACTATCCAAAATGACACGGTGGTTGCTGAGTAATTACGGACAGCTTGAAACGGTTTGCAACATATAAAGGAGAACATTTGACTTGTTTTTCTTACAAATAATGTTGCAATGTTCTAATAAGTGCACATCACTAAAATAAAGATATGACGCTATTCAAACGAAAAAATCTAGTCGATCATAATGCAAGTAATATATGAACACTGTTATCGGTCAGATTTTGGTCAAATCTTTTTATAGCTTTTTGAATGGTCATAGCTATACCTTTTCCAAAATAATATAGATTCTAATTTTCAACTACAACATATTTTTCTTTTGATAAATGTGATGGGTTGACGTTTATGAGCTCTACTTGTTTATAATTTATGTATAAATCGTTCGTAATAAAAGTTATGGCAAGTTAAAAGAAATTTTCAAGAAACAACGTTGTTATGCTTATATATATTTATTATAATTAGGAAATTTCGACGAAATGAATCGAGTTTTGGAGTTTCCAAAGCTTCACATCTGCCTCCAAATTGTCAAAGACAGTTTTCAAAATAAATAAATAAATAAAATCAGTTAACATTTATTCTTCTTTGGTTTTGATAGATATGGGCGATTTGGGTTGGGCAATTTTTAGTAGTTGGATGATTTGTGAACGCCCTAGTACATAAAAGGCTAATTATGTGCTTTGACTCATTAATACTAGAATAAAGGTCTAAGTTCAAGTTTTGGTTCTAAATCATAAGTTTTCAATATGGGAAAAACGATTGTTTATGAACTAAAAGATGTAAACATGTATTGAATTAACTTGATATATATCATAGAGAGTATCATCCGGATAAATGATTTATTATTAGTTCTTCAAACATAATATACCTAGAGAAAGTCAAGATATTACTAGGAAATCAAAACAATTTATACAACTTTTACACCGGTGCCAAATAAATAATGGATTCATTAATGATCATTATGCGTTCCATTAAATACTATGAATAGCCAATTTATTTCTCGTCGGTTTGCCAACAAAGAAAATCAACTCTATGTAATTTTTCAATTTTCTCTCTTTGATCGTCCACAAGAATAATGTGGATTTCTTAGTTTTCTTAGTTTTTTTTTTTTTTTTCAAATTTGTTAGTCCTTAGTATTGAGATCAAGAATCCAACGGTTTTCTCACCAGGGCCACGTCTTTTATCATGTTAAAATGACTAAGATACACTTATAGCTATCTTTTTTGATGCAAAATATGAGGAGGTAAATGTAGTGTTTCACAGTTTTATTAAAAAATATTACGATTTTATACTCAAGAAAAAAATAAGCATTTGAAATTTAGGATTCAGTAACCCCCCATTCCAAATTCAAATTCAATGTGTGTGTGTGTTTTTTCTTCGGACATTGCATTTAGTTTCCAATGACTTAGAAAAGGGTTATGTCATCCATGCGAGACATGAAGTTCTTTTTCTTTTGTTTTTTTTTTGACGCCAATAAAGAAGCTATGAGAGAAAGAGCAAATACATAAAATAAAGCAAATTATCCTCTTCGTGGTAGAGCAACACCAACCATATCCACAGTAAAAAGATCATGAATGCCAGGTGGCCGTGTGTCCCAAAACCGGAGAGGCTCCTCACTAGATACTCCAATGTCGGCAAGGAAGTCTATGCAATAGTTCCCTTCACGCATGGTATGCTAAAGACGACAATCCCAAAGAAGATGCAGGAGCCACAGACACTCCGAGAGAAGTGGCCTATAAAAATCTAGCTCCCAATCTTTCATGTTGAACTTCCGTAGTGCTAAAAGCAAATCAGTTTCCACTATCACTCTGTGCCAACCTCTATCCCAAGCACATTGCAAGGTAGTAAGAATGCCTTGTAGTTCAGTGCCAATAGCCATAGAAAGACCACAGAAACAATAAAAACCAAAAAGCCATCGCCCACAAGCATCTCTAGCAATGTCTCCAAAGCCTGACAACTCCAGAGATCCCTTAGCATAGCCATCAACGTTTATTTTCACATAAGGAAAGCTGGGAGGCTGCAAACATGTGAGCTCCCTCCCATGCTGCGTAGATAACAACCCTGGGATTCTACTGGAGCTCCAAAAGTCATAATATTCAACAGCTCTTGTCCTGGCAATGGCCACTAGTTCGAAAGGTGACACCACTTTTCCAGAAAAGAGGCACTTGTTTCTACTATCCCACAAATGCCATAAGATAGACACAAATAAAGTCGTATATGGACAACCCCACGAAGTTGCCGTCTCATTCAAACATCCCCGTTTTAACCAACTTTTTTACTCTCGACAAGGGGTGAGGACATCGCCGAAACTCTTTTGAAGCAACGCCCAAACTTGCGTGACATAGCTACAATAGAAAAGCACATGAGCCCCATCTTTCCAACATGCACCACACCGATCACAAGCCCCAATGGCTGAAATATGGCAAACGAACCGTTGGGCATTTGTGAGTAATTTGCCATGCCAAACTAGCCACATGAAGCTTTGCATATTTCTAGGGACCGGCAATTTCCATATCCATGACCAGTCCTCAGTATCAACCTAATCATGTAGCACAAGTCTCTCATAAGCACTAGCCACCGAGAACCAACCTGCAGTGTCAATCCACATAAGTTTGTCGCATGATCCAGAAAATGGAGAAACAAAATAGCTTTTGAGTATTAACTCGACCTCCCTGGTGATCTTCCCCTGAAGGAAACTCCACTTCCAGCCTCCAGCGGCATCAAGATATCGGTTGACAGTCCAACCAATTTCCTGTGGCACCGGGCGCACACCGTCAACATCAACTAATGGAGACTCCATAGCCCAAACATTGAGCTAGAAACGAATTGAACAACCATCACCAACACTCCATTTTAGCCCCCTGTTTAAGCAACTCTCATCCATACACAATTGCGGACCACATCAAGGATTGAGTTGAGGACCTTGGAGCATCAAAGAAATTACCTTGGGAAAAATATTTGGCCTTCAGCACACTAACCCAAGGCGTCGATACTCCGTTCAAAATTCCGTAGGCAAGCTTTGATAAAAACGCAAGGTTCATGTCTCAAGCCTTCCTCAATCCAGGGCCCCTAGCCCATCGTGGCGTACAGACACGATCCTAGGCGACCAAACTTATTTTAGCATGATCATTAGTAGAGCCCCAAAGAAAACGCCTATTCAACTTGTCAATTTCTTCACAGACAGTTGTGGGAAGGTATGTAGTATGCATCAAATAATATGAAGCAGATTGAGTAACACATTGAATTAGTGTAGCTCGACCTATTAGGAAAAAGGAAGAGGCCTTCCAACCATTAAGTTTTGAGCGAATTGTAGAGAGCAGGTCCCGAAAGTGGCTTGCTTTCCTTCAGTTATGAAACATGGGAATACCCAAGTTTTTTCCAAGATGAGTGACGACTGAGAGCCCCAGAACACAGCTAATGGACTGAATTAATAGCAGCGTGACACAAAGGGCAAAAAATAGTTTGAACTTCTCCTTGCTCACAGGTTGACCAGACATTTGACAAAATAAAGAAAGAACAACCTCGATGGCCTTTGCTGTTGGAACCAGCGCTGACCCAAACAAAAGTAAGTCATCCACAAACAAAAGGTGAGACAATTGTGGACCGTTACAAGATACTTTGACTGGCTTCCAGCGGTTAGAATCCACAGCCTGCAAAATCAAATGCGAAAGGCGCTCGATACACAACATAAGCAGATAAGGGGACATAGGGTCGCCCAGACGCAACCCACATTGAGGCTTAAAGCTTTTGGTCCTTTCACCATTCCATAATGTGGACATCTCCACAATAGACACACAATCCATAATTAGATCAATAAACATAGGAGGAAAAGGGATAGACTCCAGCGTCTGCCTCAAGAATACCCAATTGACTCGATCAAAGGCTTTTTCTTGATCAATTTTCAGTACCATAGATCCCACTAATCTGTGCTTCTTCCTCCAAATATGATTGATAACCTCCTGAGCAACCATGACATTATCGTAAGACGCTCGACCAGTCATGAAGCTTGCTTGCAAAGGGCTAATGATAATGTCCAAAATAGGTCTCAACTTCTCAACAATCACCTTGGTAATAAGCTTATAGACCACATTACAAAGGGAGATTGGACGGAATTGATTGATCCTCTCAAGACTTTCAACCTTTGGAATAAGCACTAGCAACGTTTTATTGATCCCCGCAGGAATTTTCCCCAATAGAAAGGAATCCTTCACCAACTGAAAAAGAGAGTCCCCTACAATATCCCAGTATCACTGAAAGAATACTGTGGGGAAACCATCAGGGCTGGGAGCCTTAAAAGGCCCCATCAGCTTCAATGCGTTATGCACTTCTTCTTTAGTTGGAACGGCTTCCAGACGAGAAAGCATAGGTGAAGGGGTCACCAGCCAACCAGAGTAATTCGTGCAGGAAAAAACAGCAATAGTAGGAGTGAAAAGATTTGAGTAAAACTCCTGGCATGCTCTTTAAGCACCTCCGAATCCTCGATCCAATGACCAATCTTATTCTTAAGCGCCTTGATATGATTCCGTTTCTGCTGCTGCACTGTAGAGGAGTGGAAAATTTTGGTATTGTGATTTCCCAGAAGCAGTTTATCCCTCTTAGATTTTTGAAATCAAAAGAGTTCTTTCTTTTAATATTGTGAATAAATATGAAGAGGACACGCGAAATATTTTTGGTTCGTTCCATAGTAACAATTAAATATGCTACCGCAAAAACAAGCTGGCATCCATCCTTCAATTAATTAGGCACGACTTTCATATGTGAATTTGAATATGATTGTTAGAGAGAGAGAGAGAGAGAGAGAGAGAGAGAGAGAGAGTAATACAATATAATGGACTGTACATGCATAGTATAATATTAAAACGTGCAAATTCTCAAATGGTCTAGGGAATATTTATCAAAATTGGAAAAAAAAATGTCTGAGGGATATAGTACGATTCATGATTGAAGTAGACAGACCTAGCTGGATTGACTTCGTATTCATGAAGATTGGAAATTAAACTTTTTAAATAAGAAAATGCTCGGTGGAATTTTTTAAATAATATTAAAATAATATGTGCTGTTGATATATATAAGAAAAAAATAAATAAAATTTTAAATGTTAGATATATTATGTAATTATTTTAATATTATAGTGAAACATTTTTGAATTTAACTAAGTCCGTCGACAATTCTATTTTATTCTATTGGCTTTCTGAAGCCTCTTTATCACATGCAACCAACCTTTGCTCATCCAAGGTAATTTTAAGTTTTCTTTTAAATAAATTTATAGATGGATCAAGTAATTAGATATCAGTTGGTGTCACATTCATAAAATCTATGTTTTTAATCTTTATCTTTTTTGGGTACATATAAAGGATTTTTTAAATTATGGAAAATGTTAAATGCATGCATTTTTTTTTTGTTTTTTTGTTAAATACACAACTTATTTTGAGACGAGAACAATATGGATGACATGAAAATATGCATTCTAACAATTGTAATCTTGCATTCAATAATTATAAATACGTGACTAAAGATTTTAGAAGTTTGAACTGAAAATAAATTCAAATATATCTATAAAGAGTAATTAGCAATGATGATCATAAACATAATTACGCACATAGAAAAATCATACATGTACAGATTATATAAAATATATATCCAATTTTAACAAATATATCAATTTAAATTTTAAAAAGCATATACAATCGTATGCCTTCTTTTTATCTATATACGTGTTGTAATCGTACGAGACTGTAGCCATGTTAAATTTTAAGAGGCATATACGTATCAAGGGATCAAGTAGTCAATGCATGTCAGCTTCAAATCCAGCTGAATCCAAAAAATTAAAAAAAAAAAAAAAAACTTCATTTCTATCTCCTTAAGTTGTAATTCACTAATAAGTCAGGCACATTTCCAAACAAGAAATCTAGGTTTAAATCTCTGTAGTCATTTACAGCAGAGCTTCACTTAGTTTCACTGATATTTGGGTGGTAGGTCAATTCTACGAGGGAGGACTGAATGAGAAAATGAAGATAAGAACAGATCACTACAAACCTTTGCTTACGAGTGAGATTATTAATATACTTATGATGCACATTTTTCTATCTGTAAAAAAAAAAAAATCTTTATTTCTGAAGTAAATAATAACTAGTGAATGCCGTAGCTGACATTGTGTTAGAACATGGGAAAATGGACAATGCAAAACTGCAGTTGACACACGAAGGGCGAGAAAGTTCTTCCAAGTAATATTCCCATAGCATAGTAGGAGTATTTTCAGTCGGTTTTTGCATTAATCGACAACAAATGATTGTCGGACAAGCCTAAAATCAAGCAAACAAGTATTACGACAGATCATGCACATTACATGCATGGATTAAGTAAAATCATGTTTGCCTCCTTACTATCTAATGGGCCTCTTTTGTAAGTCATTTAAAGCCCTACTAAACCGCCGACAACCGAAGAATGAGGATGGTTGCATTGCAGGGGCGAATCAGTTCGACTCAAATTAAAACCGAACCAGAATCAGATTCACTGTTAACTGAAATTAGATAGGACTGGGTAGCTAGTTCCGGCTCAGAATCGGTAACTCGTCAAGAAACGATTCGGTTGTGGTTCTTCATTTTTAGAAGCACAGAATTGGCAATTGGAAATCCTAGTCTTAACCGTTAATTGTTGGTCAGAGCAAGGAATAATATCTTTGATATAACCTGCTCGAGTTTGTTGCCAGAATTATTAGAGACATGTGCGTGTCTCAATGATTGGTCGAAGGCATGGTTAAGGATGCTGAAAACGGATTTTAAACCTTCAAATAAAGATTTGTACAACTTTACCACAAAAAGATCCACGTTTGCCTAAACAACTTATGCAAATGGGAGCGATTGAGACTATATATTAAAAGTAAAAACAAGATAAACTACGTGTATTTTAATTTATCTAAATTCTAAAGAGGACACTTGGACATTTTAATGAATATTTAATTAAATCAAAAGCTCTTACAGTTATTTAAATTTTCTCTCTTTAATCTAATTGAAATTCAATTTTTACACTTCTAATTTTTTTTTTCTTTTTAAAAAAAAGAGTTATAATTGAATCAAATCGGTTTGAGTTGCACTAATTTGAACTGAAATAGGAGGTTCATCAATATCAAAACTAGAATCGTCAAGCTAACCAAAATCGGACCATACCATCTAAAGAATGGCTCGATTAATGTTCAAGATATCAATTAATAAATGTGCCAAATTTATTATAAAATAATTCAATGGTAACAAATTTATCACTTTTTTAAAATTTGTGTTAAATTTGTTAACAGTAATTTTTTTTTTTAATATCCCTAAATGGTGTGCAGATGGGTTCAATGTCCTAAACATAGTTTTCGACTTGGGCATCCACACTTACCAGTAGCAGCTATCATGATAATGAAATCATGTGCATGTTCACGGATCAACACCAAAAAATTATCACACGATAGCCAAACATTTTAGATCAAGTGCGAACAAATAAAAGGTAACACAGATAAGGCATGAAATGAATTAAATTGGAGAACCCTAACCAACAAATTGTGAAGAATGGGCTCCTTGGTGCTTTTAGAGGGGGCCTCCGGCTGCTGATGGTTTGTGTGTCCTAACTATTCATGCCACTGAATTATTTTGTATTAGAGAAGAGGGACAAGAGGGGTGAGGCGGTTGGCGGGGGGAAGTACGTGGCACCGGAACGTCAAATTAAAAAATACAACTGTGAGGAAAGAGATTGTTTCATAGTTCTGCTAACACATAAGTAATATAAGTTCTACAGCATCCTACATTCTACAAGCATTCTCAATCCAAAAAAAAGTATCGATAGATGAATTACGCTATTATGCTCACACTCGAGCACTCCAAACTTCTTTTCGAGGCATCCTAAGGTCCTTCGACTTACTCTCCTCTAGAAAGACATGACACAGATGCAGGTCACAATGAGCAATCATTCCCTCCAAAGCTGCCATGAAAAAATCAAAACCAAAACGTCCGCAGTTGCTCCTGTAGCACGGTAACCTCATTACTGCTATCAAGTTTCTTAGTATGCAGTATAAGTGAAGCCATTTACAGTTTAGGGGGAAGAACATACGCAATCTAGGAAAGGGAAGACAAAGGAACGTACACAATCTTAGAAAAAGGAAGGCAATGTAACTTGCTACTCGCACTTGATAGAGTGGTAAATGTGACGGACGAAGAATAGGGAAGCACGGAAACCGATGGTCCCAAGCATGAGGAAGAACCCATAGCATATGCAAGCCATGTATCCGAAGAAAAATGAGGTCTGCATGAAGCCTGACATATCCGATCTTGCATAGTAGTAATACAAGCAATAGCCATAAATAAACAAGCCCGTTGAACCACCACAGAGGAAAGACCTAACAATAAGCAAAAACAAATACATTAATGGACCAAACAAGAAATGGATCAATCGATAACACCATCCAGAAGAAATTCTCAGAAGAAAAGAGGGCATAGTGAAGCAAATTTAAATAGTTTTCCTAGCTCGCCAAGTTCGGATTGTCCACTCAGCTGGATTGAGATTTCTGTTCTCACAGGAAACACCTTAAACTGGAAGACATTTTCTACCCTTTTTTTTTTTTTTTTTTTGAGAAGCCATTTCTACTTAATTTTTCAAACTGCATTCATAAGCAAATACTCAGCTGCAAGTTTAAGAAAACCAAAAAAACAAAGGAAAAGGAGATAGAGAGCTAGCTAGTCTAAGAGCTACAATTCATTGACCTGACGAATCAGTTCTTCATGCTGTACCTGCAGTCATTAATTGTTTTTTCTTGGTGATGTGAAATGTGAAAATCAGCATTGGAGAGAATCTAAGAGAGATCACATTGATGGCGTAAAATGTGAAAATAGATGCTAGCTACCATTTCATTACAATTTAGAAGAAATCACAACCCAAGGGAAAGGAGATCAAGATCAATGTGAAAAAAATTGACAAGCTGACCCTAATAAATTTCCTAACTGATAACCAAATGACCAAAAACTAATGACCATTTCATTATAACATGGAAAGGAATGATGAAAAGCTTTTTCGTAGAGGCCTAATTGACGTGAGTTGGGACAACCACCGAGTAAAATGATAATGACAAAAGTACCAAAAGAAAATAGTTAAGCGCCAACACATACCTCCACCACCATTCATGGTCTTCAGCCGCAAGTTGAAAGTATGTCAGGGCTACTGTTATAAAAGCAGTAACAATCAAGAGAATGATGAAGACTATGAACAGAATGCTGTATATGGTGTAAATCCTGTGACCCCAGACACTTGCAAATATGTAATAAAGTTCTATGTAGATTGCACTGAAAGGCAAGAACCCTGCCATTGCCATCTGAGGAAGTGCTCTCCGATACCAGGGCAATTGAGGAATCTCTCTAGGATATTTTGTGGTGCGACAAGGGGCCTGAAACTCTGCCTTGCTGTTCTTCCCTGCAATCCCACCCAATACAAGCAGCGGTGCCGTCACCAAAGTCCATATAAGAAATATAACCACAATTGTTCCAAATGGCAATGCTGCAGTAGCACTGTAGGCAATTGCAACAGTATTAAGGAAGCAGAAAGTGAGAAACAGAGGCCCACAAAACAAGCCTCCAGTTAATAACAAATTTCTGACCTGTAAAGCCAAAAAATTAGAGCAAAAAGTCAGAGACTGCTAAGCCACTATGTTCCCAGAGCGTATTGGACCAGGACATAGATTGCACCAATGCTACTGAAAATAGAAGCACAACAGTCATATCCACAAAAATCATTGAGTATTGCTTCCGACAATATCAAACCAGATTGTCTAATGCTAAAGGCTGCAAGTCTGTCTATTGTTGACGCTTGATCAAACAGAGGTAGGTCTACTGGTCTCCAAACTCAGTCCTTAGTTTCAGCACAACCAATGCAAAATATGGAAATTACACTGATCTTAAAATCTTCAGAAGTCCTTGTCAGAAAGTGCAATAATTATGCAAGAGAACATGCAACTTGCACGAACATTTTTGGTAAACAAACAAATAAATGCATGATCACACACACACAACCCCAAGACACAGATGCGTGCACATGCATGCGCAGTCACAACCCCCAGGGGAAAGGATGAAGCATATGGGCACCCATTTAACTGCAAACAAACCACAGGCATTAAGTACACTATTTCAGTATTTCAGTCCTAGAGGCAGTTTATTTTACCGTTTCCTGAACGCTTACTTTTTATGTCACTCCACAGGCATACTCATTTTTACCACCTTATTCATTACTAAGAAATTTTTAAAGTATTGAATTTAGAGTCAAAGCGTTCTAATGTATGCTGTTGATTTGCAGTAATCACAACTAGTGCACAGAACAAAACATGAAAGCGGCATCAAAAAAAATGCAGGTTAATAATTTACCCAGTTAGATCCTTCAAGTTGGCAATAGAAAGAGGCTGCAGTGTAACCAGCAATCCCAGAAGTAAGAGCATATATGACAACCAGTGCAGTGAAAAGAGCTCCTCGGTTGTAAGGGTAAAATACACCAACAAGAGCAAGGAGGAAAATAAAAATTGTGCTGAAAAGCATGAACATAAGTAGAAGTTAGCATTCGACAGTCGAAGATAACCAGCCTAACCCCAAAATCACCTCTTGCAAAGCAAACTTACAGGGTAAACAGCTGGGTACCAGAGCCAAGTGCTGCTGCTAGCAATGACTTGAACTTTGGATATCTAAATACATCACCATGGATGTACTTCCACCCAGTCTCCTCTTGGTCATCAGCTGACTCCTCATCATGAGAATACCTGTTATAAAAGGATCCATGAGTTCACAAAAAATAAATCAAAAGAGGGAAACAAGAGCCATGAAAGAAGGCATGACATCTGAAGAATAAGCCATGGACAGGACATCAAATGCAAGAAGGAATAAAATTTCAAGGATAAGTTATTGACGCGTTCTTACTTGACAAAATCATTCTTCAGGACTCGCATGAGAATTGTGGCAAGAAAACCAGTTAAGAGAAGAACTGTCACACATGAGTTAATAATTGAGAACCAATGGATCTCCAAGTGATGAGGCAATGAAGAAGACTGTGAATACTTGTCCATTCTTTTCTCAAAGGGAATGTCTGTTTCCTTCCATTTCACCGTGTAAGTGAACTCTACATCGACTTCTTTATCTTCAGTCAGGTCCACGACAGCATTGGGATCAGATTGCACAGTAATTTCAATGACACGATCCTTATTGTAAAAAATGTTAAAGTGAAGATGCTTAAACAGGTAATATTTGTACTCGCTGGGGTCAGTCTTGCCCTCTTTATCAACTTTTCCCAAGAAACCCCAAATGGGCAAGTCATCGTAATACATTTGGAAGTAGTAGTCCTTTGAAACTGCATCTCGGAACTGAGCAACCTCTTCCTTTGTCAGCTTGTTTTTGCAAGCAATTTCAGATTCCTTTTCATTTAGAAACTCAAGTTTGTAGGGGGCAGTGACTAATCGATCTCCATTTAGCACTTCACCAAGAGCTTCCTTTTTTTCCTTTTTAGGACCTGCAACAAACATGCTCCATAAATGTTGACATCTGAGCCAAAGCATTTAAATCAACAATGATGTGAATTGACTCAAACCTGATGAGCAGAAAGGAAGGTCAAAATAGCGGTACGTTTCACTGTCATAAAGAAAGGAAAAAAAAAAAAGTAATATAAATCATCAGCCTATTATGACTTAAAAGGGGAGAAGGGGGAAAAAGATGATCCCACGTTAACGCTGCATAACTTAAATCTCAAGATGGAATCAACACACCTCAATATATAAGAATACCGAAGATAAAAATATTCCATTATTCTATAATCATCCAATTGACTACAACTGATTCCTTCATCCGAACGTATATCAATCCAGAACATAATAAACAAGCCATCACACATATCAATAAGTATCAATCTCAAAGGAGAACAATGATCTGAGGTTCAAGTTAGAGAATCACCATCAAAACCCTGCCAAATTACCTGTTTTTACTCCGGTTCTAGCATTACTAAGGCACTATCTTTTGTTTTTTTTTTTTTTTTAGGTTCTCAACAACAAAAGTCTTGTTTCTTATTGCCAAATTGACCATATTTCCAAAAATATCTAACTGAAGTAACAGTAAGTTTACGCAATAATCTAAAGCTTTGAAGCGTGTGTATGTGGGAGAAAAAGGACATCAGATCCAGTTCCCCAATAGCTCAGATCCAAGTCTAAACACACTCATTTCCAATTGTATAAATTTCAACAAAACCAATGGGATTTCAAGGTCCAAAACCCACCCAGATACAGAAAACCCAGAATCTGAAAGAAAGAAACGAACCAATAAAAAAAAAGAGCGAAAATTTTAAAACCCAAGAAATGCAAATCTTGGGAAAAAGAAGAGTAATTTGTTACCTGGGATTGTGGAAAGGTCCAACCTTGTTGGCATACAGAGGAACATCCTCCCCTGATTTGTAGCGGTGATCAGATGCATCCGATCTCACCCGCCCTACAAAGCCGCAGAGGAACAGCACCGCCACTGCCAAACACGCCAGTAGCCTCTTCTTCTTCTCCATAATTCCCCCGACAACAAATCACAAACAGATAAGTAACACCACAGAGAGAGAGAGAGAGAGAGAGAGAGGCAAGAGATATAAAAACTGTGTTGCTTAGCGGGGGAGGGGTCGATCGGCTCAAAGGCCCAGTTAAAACTTATAAGGACGAAAGCTCAAAACGCAGCGGTTTCGGGCTTTTTCTTTGTTATTGAATTGACATAAATAAAGGGTGTGTTTGTGATATAAATAGTGCATTTGACATGTGGTATGGATGAAAGGAAAATATTTGGGGAAGAGAGCTGGGTGGACTTAAAGGCGTTGTGGATGTGATAGGTGACATATTTGTAGTTTTTTTTTTTTTTTTTAAATAAAAAAAAAAATAGACGTGCTATAGGTATCAAAAAATTTTCACTTTTTATTTTTTTTAATTTTTTAAAATTTAAGTTTAGAATAACATTAATTATATTAAACGGTAATATAAATATGCTTAAAATAATATTAAATTTGTTTAATTTAAAAAAAATTAATTTTTTAAAATAATTTCTAGGGATGGAGGCCCGCCTATGGCCATAGGCTTGGCCTGTATTAGCACCCATATAGATAAATAGATAGTTGTTCAAAAATTATAGGTAAATAGATAGATAGGCAGATCTATTTTTCTTCTTTTTTTTGTTTAGTTTTTTTTTTTTGTAAGAAGAGGAGACTGGAAGGAAGGCGGGTGGATATGATTTTTGATTATTAGTGAGGGGCATTTAATTATTGATATTAATAAATAATTACTTACAATTGATGTCAATTAGATTTTTAAAGTGAGAGTAAGAATTAAGGAAGATTTTTTCTCAAACAAAAAACAAAAAAGAATTAAGGAAGATATTTACTAATGGAAAATCTAAAGACGAAAAAAAGAAAGAAAGAAACTGCTTGTCGGTCCAAACAACGCTCCTGAATATTGCATCCATTAAATGCCAAAAAAAGATTGGGACTAAAGATTGGGACTGCTGCGCCTCACCATATGCAAAGGGTAATCAATTTCAGCTAGCTGGCCATTCTATCAAATTCTCATAATTCATGGTCAATATCTTCATTATAGATATAACAAAAACGATAGAACGATGGGGCTCAGAGACACAACACAGATATGAGAGAGAAAAGGTGGGAGGAAAGATAATGGCACTTATGGTGAGTTTTATTGATTTTTTAATTGTTTTTAAAAAATGATTTATGTGTATAAAGTGTGACATTAATACAGACTTAACATTGATGTTCAACATTTTAAAATAAAAAAAATTATAAAATGACTGCATTATCCCTCTGCGGCCAAAAGGCCGCATCTCATAACGTTGCTCCATATATAATATATATGAAATTTTTAGGCACATTTATAGCTGCGAGACTTGAAAGAAATTTTGGTTGCATTTGAGATTCGACTTTCGAGTTTTACAAAGTTAATAAAAAAGATAACTATTCAAAAAGACCCGTAGCTGGAAAATTCTTTTTATACGATACAAAATAAAAAAGGATAACTCAGTTAAAAATATTGATTCTATTAATTTTTGAGCAATAAACTCCATTAAGAGTAATGTTAATTTATAGAGGTGTACGTCCAACCATTCAAACCGTAGACTTGATTAAAATTAAATTGAAATCGTCAAAATGGCCAAAAAAGGATTATATACTATCCGTATTTTAAATTAATCACAATTACTGATTCGATTGTAGTCTTAAAAGTTCAAAAACTGTAGAAACTGAACTGAATTGTTACCTAGAATACCTTAATATATACTTTTTGTGTAGGAAAAAGTAGTTGTGAGAATAAATTTGGTTTAGATGTCTAATTCAAAAATATATAGTGTAGATGTTTGGTTGGGGCCCTTGGGGGAAGCTTAATTCAAACATACTTGTAGGCACGTTTTTTATTCTCTGCTTGTTATTTTTTCTGCATCAGTTTCATCGTGTTTCTTTCCTTCTAATCTCTTGTTCCCATTTCTGACAAATTCATTTGTAGATGTGCTTTCTAAGAATTCAATGAGTATGAGGATCTCATTATTTGGATGCATTTCACAGTTACATTTTAGGAAACTATGTGGAAATAAAGAAGAGAACCTTCAAACTACTGATGTAATTAAAGTTATCATGCATAATAATCACAAAGCTAACTACGTAATTAAAGTTGTCATTGCAGAACAATTACACTACTTAAAGTTTCAGTTGCAAAATAACAAGTTGGATTGGTGACAAAATTAAGTTCCAAGAATAGAATAATTTAGTGTAGGAGGACTGTGCTTTTTCATAGCAATAAGCTTCCAGTGCATTTCACGTACTCAAATTTTGTTGTTCAAATGCAAATTGCAAGCATTAGTTGTACTGCTGTATTGACCAATCCAATTCTTAGGTTCACAACCGCAAATGAGAGCTTAAATGATTGTTACTTGTATCTTGGTTAGTATCGGTTTTGAAAATTTTGAAACTGCTTCTAATAATTCCACTTGAATGAAAGTGCTAAATTGACTTAAATCGATTCACTTATAGGTTTGATTTGAATGTAAGTGCTAAATCAATTCAAGTCGATTCACTTATGCCCTTAATGCTAATAATGAGCCTTCGCAATGATCAAAATATTTATAATAATATTTTTTTATAGCATTCTCCTACCACATTAATATTAAAAGTATATTCTCTACTTATCTATGTGATGGAGAATAGGGAAGGAAGATTCTTATTATTTAGAAATTTATTAATATGTTATATTTATAATTATATTCTCAATTTTATTAAGTTAGATATTCTATTATTTAAGATTTTGTCATACCAATTGTAAGTAGTTAGACTACACATGTTGAAGAAATTGTTATTTCTCTAAATTTTGTCAGACTAGTTGTGACTAACAAGGTTGTACGAATTGTAGAAGAAATTGATTTGATCATTCCTCTGTGGTTTCAATTTCCAACTTTTCTTACAAAGTTGTTGAAGTTTGCTTCGTTGCTGCCGCCTCTAATTTTTCTTGAAGATTTTCTCATTCTCCCACACTTCAAAATTCGAAAACAAATTTTTTTAATCAGGAGAGAATGATGAAGATAGAGAAGAAAGATTTCTATTATTTAGGAATTTATTAATATCTTATATTTCTAATGACATTTTTTATTTTATTAAATTAGATATCTTATTATTTAAAATATTTTCCTACTTAGAGTTATTTTCTACTTAGAATTTTATTCCTATTTAGTTTCAGCAGTCTAACTTTATAAATAGATTTCGATATCAATTTTATTATTCAAAGAGAGATGATGATATTTGATATTGAGTTTTTGAACGAATGTAATTTTCGTTTGTTTATGGGTGGATTTCTGCATGTTACAGGTGAATTCCTATTATTTTTCTATTTTTTGGATGAATTCCCAAGTTGTTCATCAGTTTCATAAGTTGTCCTATATCATTATGTGTATGATCTAAGAATAACAATAGAGCAAGGAGGAAAAGTGTCATCCTATTCCCCAATCCTGATATAAAAGATTCATGTTCCCGTCCCTATCCTTGACAAAGAACTTTGGAATATCATCATTGTAAGATTGATGATATTGACCTTGCCTTTCTCCTAAAACCTAATCAAAATTCTCTAAATATAAGCACAAAGACCCTTAAAAATTATGTACTGAACTAGTAGAAAAGGGCCAATAAACATGAGAAATAAAAAAAACTACTTCTGTACTACCTTATCAACATATTTATTATGCAATACTTGAGTTACAGAACTCACCCCTTCAGCTCTTCTTTCTCTTAGAAAAGAAATGACTAGCTCTTATACTTTCTCTTGCTAGAAGTTCATTAATTAAGAAACTGGTGGCACACGAGCTAAAAAATAGAAATATTAGTCATCTTCGAGAGATTCTTAAAGCCCCTCAAAACTCAACATCCAACGTCATCGATGTCATGGAGTTCCAACCACTCTCCTTAGTTCACATCTACCACAGAAGGACGAGAAGCTGCAATCATCCTCATCTTCTTCCAGATGCGGCGACGTACAAAAAAGTTCCAACTACTCTCCTTACGTCGAAACAGACTTAAGAATCATCACTACAGTCCGTCTCCCTGTGTGCAGGTTTTGAAGTTCTGTAGTCCTAGACCTTTATCGTGGGGAGGTTCAAGTTTTTTGCCTACCGGATCATCCTCACCAGAACTGTGGAACTTCAAGACATATAAAAAATCTTTTGCGAGTTATGAAAGCTCGCCGTCAGTTGGAGCCAGAAAGTCAATTTCTATATTAGCTCGAGGCTGACTTCCTCAAGATCGTATCAGTTTCCTATTGAGATCTAACAACAGTTGGGCTAGCTGGAAATAGAAGACTTCAACATTTAACATTCAACCAAACATTCGCTTCAACCTGAACTTCAAGACTTGACCCGGACCACATCCTAAAGGTTATTCCTCACCAAATCTCGAAGTGGGTGTTCATTTGTAAACACAAAAATCTAGAAGGCCACCATATTTCAAAATTTGCAGACATCTAGAAGGCCGCCCCATTAGAAAATGTCCAAAAACCTAGAAGGCTACCCCGTTTGAAAATGTCTAAGTATCTAGAAGGCCATCTCATTTTGTTAAACAAGTTAGGCAGATCATTTGTTTGTTTGTTCCTTTGAAACCCTATAAATAGGCAATGTCTGAAGCAAGGAACAACAAGAAGCCCTCGAGAATCCAACAGCAAAAGGATTGCAAAATATTTTCCACAAAATCACTACAAATGTCTTTCCCAAAAATAAAACCATCCCCCCATTGTTTCAGAGCAGAAATCTCTAGGAAAGGAGAAAAATAGTGTAAATTCATTCATTCCAAAACTCTTCCAAAAAATCCTTAAAAATTTTCCCCCATCCCTTACGTTTTCATGCCCTACGTTATATTCTCTTAACTCTTTTTTTAGAGATATCTCAGGTACGAACCTCAAAAAATTTGTTGTATTCATTTTTAAGTGTATTTTTAGTTTGTACTCTCCGATCGCCTCAGATCTGAATTTGTGAGAGTATAGATCTAAAATATCAAAATATTACAAATTCGGCTGAGATCAAAACTCATATGACCCTCAGCAAAGTACAAGCAGCTCACCCGAGAATAAGCCCCTTCGGCCCTCGGTGAAATCAAGCTAGATCGAGTCAAATTAGATCTCTGCGATTCTTAACCGTAGTCCAAACATCCATCAGATCCAGTTTTAGTCCTGCTTAGTTCGAGATAAAGCTGTAAAATCATTTCTGTCAAAATCAAGCTCGTGCAGCCCTTGATGAAATCAATAACAAACACTAATCGGAGGACCCAACGAAAATCGACCCCACATAAATTTTCTTTTATTTTAAAACTTTTATTTATAATTTATTTTTGAATTTTCGAATCTAACTGTTGTAAACTCGAAATTTACGCCCATTACAATGACGTCTCCGATCTCAGACGGATTCTTTGCTAGCCTGATTAATGTAGGCTCGATATTATGTGGGGAAATCTTTTATAGAGGCTAGTTTGGGTCTGAATCTGAGCTATATGTGAAGAAGTATTTGTGAGGAGCTTATGGTTACTCACTCATCGGCCTTTTGTTTGAGCCGTGTTTATGATTTGCTTAAGAATGATGTAAGACATTTTGTTCCTGACAATGTTGTGCAAACCGAACCAAATCGACTGGTCCAACTGATTGAATCAAAGATCGGACCTTCGTCCGATCCGATAAGTACCCTAAAACTGGGGAAGAATCAGATTGGTCAAAACCTAGTGAACCGACTGTCCAACAGGTCCAGTTTAGTTATTTGGTTAGCAAATTTTTTATACCAACAAAAATTGAAAGTGCTTCCACATTACCTCACCTTGCATTTGGTAGTTGGCATATTGCACCATTACACCAACTTATTTGATGTTATTCTTTCCTTCTTCTTTTTTTTTTTTTTTAATTTTAAATTAAACTTCATAATCAGCCCATAGATACCCCTACTCATTGTAAGTGCATAATTCACAAAATATACTTATATTCTTTTTTTTTTTTAAATCATCAACTAAGATATAGACATTTATATTTTAAGGATAATCCCTAAAATTATGTACAATTAAACATTAAGTACTGATTTTTTTTAATTCAATATATTTTTCACTTAATTTATTTGACTTTTTTTTTGACATCCTTTAATACAACCTATAAAACAATTTTTTTTCATATTATCATACATCTTTTTGTAAATTATATGATATTTAAAAAAATATAATATTATATATAAACCGAAAAAATTAGTAATTTAAAGTTCAGCTAGTTAAACAGATATTTAAGTGTTACATGTAAGTGTTATATTTGATATATTTGATGTAAGTGGTAATCTCTCTCTCTCTCTCTCTCTCTCTCTCTCTCTCTCTCTCTCTATATATATATATATATATATATATATATATATATATATATTTTTATATATTTTTTTTTAATTAATGAAAATTGCTATGTTTTTTCTGAAAAAAAAAAATAAAAAGAAGAAGATACTCAAAGAAAAATTTATTAGTTCCAACCAACCATAAAAATGAAGTAATCAACCGATTGATTGGGTTCTCACAATTCAGTAACAGCTCTTTTTACCGAATTGCAATAATCAGTTGGGTTTAAATTTAAGGTGCAAAGTTCCAGTAACTAAAAACTATGCACATTCTCATTCAGAACAAGTAAAACAACTTAACAGCTTACTACTGGCATCAATAACCAGTGCAGCAACTCCAAAATCAAAGGAAAGAGGGTTGTATAAGGGTAGAGGTGAGGATGTATAGGGATAAGCATTTTTTTAGTCCTAAACCTTTAAGTTTTTTTATATTTGAGTTCTAAACCTTTTTGACATTTCATTTGAGTTCTAAACCTTTTGATTTTTTACCAAATTAGTCTCTCTGTTTAATAAAAGTGATCAATCTATTAAAAAATAATTTTAACTTTACAAAAAATTATTTAAAAAAGATTAAATATATGAATTGAATGTCTTTTCTATAAAAAAAAATATGCATGTTGCCTATTTAATTCGTATATTTGTTGATTAAAAAAATATTTAATATGCATATTTTGTTGATGAAAAAAATATTTAACTCATGTATTTAAGCTTTTTTAAATGATTTTTATTAAATTAAACTCACTTATTAATAGATTAACTACTTTTCGTAACTTAAAGGACTGATATAGTAAAAAATTAAAAGATTTAAGACTCAAATGAAATGTTAAAAAGGTTTATGACTCAAACGTAAAAAAAACCTAAAGGTTTAGGACCCCAAAAATGCTTATCCCAGGATGTATATCACAAAAAGAGCAACGACTTTTGGTGGACGCAGAGCCAATGAGTTCGGTCGAACAATGTAACGAGCCTAAGATTAAAGAAAAAAAAAAGGAAAACAGATTTATCCTTTCTGCATCCAAGTAAGAATTCAAAAATGAAAATTATTTTCTGCAACAGTGATCGTCCATAAAATTAACACTGACAATGGATTGGATATATGGTCCACTGCTTCACTATGAACAAGTAATAAGCAAAAGCTTCATTGCCGGCGGTTAGGATGCTATGTGTTTATAGAGTAGATGACACCAATATAAACAGATGCGGTTCCCTGTCAGACCCATTGGCATGTAGCTTGTGATTAAATCCGAGATTCTTTATCCATCAAAATGCAATTGGAAGTAAATATACAAATAATGCCCTGAAATGAAATGCATCATCAAACCTGATAAACTGCAGAGTAATTATTTGGCTCAAGATAGCTTTGTCTCCGTCCCGCCCATCATGACAGTCGGTTCACCTTTTAAAGGAGGTAAGTTCAAGAGTACCCAATCTGGTGCATCGCTGAGCCATAGTCCTTCACCAGTGTCCTTGTGCTTGAAATCAGGAGCTCTCACATTTTTCTAATAAATACAGCACACAAAGAGCCGTAAAGATCTGTAAAGTAATAAGCAGTTGATTTGACACTCCATTGCATTACCTTATTCACTCTGTTGTCCCACCATTTAGCAGGGTTTTCCACCAAGTTCTTCCACGATTCATCGCCTAAATTCAACCACAACATAGATGTTTCTTAGAAGACCATAAAAATATATCTAGACCAAGACAAAACAAATAAAGTAAACTAATTCTTATAAAATCACTAGTTAGGGACCAAGATAAAAGTGGAATAAGAATGGCAAACATCCGATTGTTTTCCTTTTTCGGTTAAAAACCTCTAGGAATTCGCATCCGAATTTTCTTTTTCTGATTATATCATCTTTGGATGTGGGAAAAGAGATGCATCTAAAAATACAAGCATATAAACTGAGCACATTCGAGCACACCTGAATATGTGAAATACCTACATGCTTGTGCAAGTGAGTCTGTGGTATGACAAGAAATAAACATTGTCCTTGGGAAGTGTACAAGGCAGAGAAACACCCAAAATAACCAAACATTGAAGAATATAAAGAGCTTAACTCCTAAAAACTCACACATGTAAAATCTGATCAAGGATTCAGCATGCACAAGACTAATGGATAAAGCTGAAGACAAGATGAATGATTACTTGGAAAATCTTAATTCTACAAGGAACTCGATTGTGCTGTTCTTTACTCCTTTCAAATACAAAAAATGAAATACACAACTCCACACAATAATAGTGCTACACTGAACTATAATCTTTTCCAAACAGAGCAACACACCAAAAATCGACTTTGGTTCATAAAAGAAAAACTGGATAAGAAAAAAACATTTATAATCACTGCACAATGCACTTGCATAAAATGGGTGGTCAATGCCATTTTGACGTTCTCTATACTTGCACACATGAAATATAACGCCAGATCAGAATCAACTTTCATCTTTACCAAAAATTTGGAAGCCAAGACAAGAGGAAGTTCTGCTGTAGTGCTACACAATTCAACCAAAAGACCAAACTAACGAGAACTTTGCAAGTTTGCCATGCACCCAAAAAAAAGGTGGGGGTGTGATTGTGAAGGCCAGCTAGTGTAATTTGCACATATCAGGGTCAAGGACATTGTTTATACCTCTCTGCTGCTTCCTTTGTGTCTGCTTATGATTTGGAATATCAAACTCCACTTTCTCGATCTCTGACAGAAGCCGCTGTGGTGCACTATCAATCCAAAGGGCCAAAGCACCATCTTTACGTTTAAAATCAGGGAACTTTGGATTTACCTGCTTAAATAAAAAAGTAACAAGGGATCCATCATACTACAGCTAATATTATCAGCTCTAGAAGATGTCTGGACACTCTACACAATGTGAAATCATTACCGATCCACTGAGCTTACTATTACGGTAGTCCCACCACTCTTTTGGATTGTCAAGAAGTTCTCTCCAGGAATTCAATACAGAAGTGGGATAAATCTTCATGCTAGCTGAAATATAATCATTCAGTCTGAGCAGTAGAATTTCCAAGGACATATTATGCACGCAAGTGCTAATTAGTACAATATGGTATTTGCATGAGATATTTGAAAAAAAGATTACCACAGAAAGAACAGTTTATTTTTCAGCAAAAATATAATTCGACTTGATCACAATGACAAAAAAAGAAAAAAATCAGTGATGTCTTAAGATTTGATCCTGCTAACATGGCTCAAAATGAACAAGAGAGGAATCAATCACTCGTCCTGATGTTAACCCAGATTAAAAAATTTAGCATTGTTGCTAAGCAGTACCCTCGCAGAACATGCACAAAGGTAATCTTGTTGGTCACAAGCAAGCCACATCATTGAAACCTCATTATCTTATAAACACTACCTTTAACAACTCCTACATCTGACTTCTCCAACCAGATGTCAGAATCCCCAATGAAACATGCAGAAGACCCTCATCTCTGAAGCTACGCGACTTCCCTCCCCACAAACTGTCTTTGCAATTTTCTTAAACATCAGGGTGGTTTTTTCCCATTCTTTGCAAGTGCCTAAAAGATCTAGAGCACTCAAAGTTGGTTTTTATGAAGTATTGATGGACAACAGTTTCAGTAATTTTGTGTGAAGTGGGATCTGTCACGCTTCCTCATGATTGGGGGCTGAAACAACAAAATTCAGAGCATGGAAAAGAATAGCATTTGAAAGTGTTCAGAGGGTTTACATATGATGACAGGTCATAATAAATGAATTCATCTCAACATCTTGGAGAAAGTCTCAAGGAGTGGAATTTTGAAGCACATAAGGTAACGTTGAGAGTCATCTTTCAATGTGGTTCTTTCAAAATGCACAGCGGGTTTTTGTTTATTTTTTAAATTGGCATAATAGGTTTTGGAGAACAGCTGTCCTCTCCTTCACCTCAATAAAAGACTCAAAAAAGAATCTCTTGTCATTGTGCCCAGCTCTAAATAAACAATTGCTGGTAGGGAATTACGTTGAGTTTGATGAAGGAGAACCTCTTTTTCTGGTTCTGAAGCAGCTTCAATATTTGAAGGCTGAGGCCTATTTAAATATGATAAGAACTTTTCCTGAGGTAGCTTTAATTTTGGAAAGAGTATTCAGACCATTTAATTAGATGGAATTTGTTTAAGAAGGAGCAAAACACTAAGCCTTTACACAAAGGCATCCTCAACATAGCAACTTTAGCCATTTTGGGAACACTCTTGCAGTAACAACAATTCGAGGAAGAAAGGCAAGACCCAGTCTACAAAATATGCACCAGCAGGGGGTGGGTCAGAATGTGATGAGTTAACATTATAAAACAGACATTCTGAATAAGCAAAAAGGAAAAACTGAAAGCGTAATCATGAAAGCAAAATTATTATGAAAATAGTAAAAATTGACTTCTAGGCTTAAGGATATTGAGGAATAATTCTAGGTTTTCTATTTCTTCTTCTTACCGTGTGTCATTTCCACGTATCAAAACCACTTTGGCCCACAAACCCTCATCATCCTTAGCAACCTCTACAAGCCCTAAGTCAACAAAAGAGATAGATTTGTACATTGTTGCTGCAGGAGTGTCTCCCTTTAACTTATTATTTTATATTTTATTAGTTATTAGTTTTAATTAAGAGTCAACATGTGACAATTGAATTAGATGGATGGCTAGGATCAGCTAGTGTTTCATTTAATCAAGGGTTGAGATTTATTCTCAACAAAACATAGGATACATACAATTATTGGCTGCTGGACAGAATTATACAAATTGTTACCATTCTTTCAAAAATCAATGTTTGTTGGAGTTTGCGGTTTTCTATAAACCCTAACTCTAATTCTCATGTTCCTACTTCAATCCTCTACCTACATTCAGCTTTAATTTCAGTTTCTCTACACCAATTGTGAAATACATAGACAGCATATAATAGGAAGGAAATGATGATACTAACAATTAAAGGCAAATTTGTGTATTTTTAGAATGGCAAAGCAGAGCATAGGGTGGAATTTTAACATATGATTTTACCAGAATCTGTAGGGGGAGGACTCTCTTCTTTAAGTTGGGGTATATAGCTTTTCTTCTTTTCAGAAGATCCTTGAACAAAATTGATAGTATGCACCATAACCTGAAAATAATGAGAGTTCAATATCAAAAGAAACCTTTTTTTTTTGTTTGTTGTTATTGTTTTCATTTATTTATTTATTTTTGTTGTTAACCAAATGTCATCAAATATAAGTAACTAATGTCTAACTTGCCATTGATTTAGATGCACATCTATGTCGAAATGTATGATGACGAACTCCTCAACACACAAGTAGGCATTAATGCACACATGCAATCCTCTCCCCAACCCAGACCCCAAAAAAAAACACTGAGAGAAACAATTCTATAATTAAGTATTGGAAATCCAAAATTAGCAGTGAGTTCAAACAAATGAGCATCTGGCATATACAACGGCATCTGCTGCATCTGTTTAGGCATCAAATCTCCACATGTAACACGCATCATAGATTAGTCAAGAATCACAGTCCATGAAAGTTCTTCTTTATGGTCACCTCCTTAGATGTCTAGAAATATGAGAACAACAACAACAACAACAACAAAGCCTTAATCCAAAACTTAATTGGGATCAGCTAACATGAACGTTTTCTCGCTATTCCGTTCAATTGTGAACTAAGTCTTGTGAGAGATTGAATTGTTCTAAACCCTTCCTAACCAAAGATTCTCAAGTCAGCTTAGGTTCCCTCCCTCTCCTCTCACCTTCCACCTGGATTTGGTCAACCCTCTTAATTGGAGCATTTGTATGTCTACATTGGACATGAGACATGTCCAAACCAACACAAATGTCTCTCTAATCAAGGTTATACCCACCTGGATTGATCCTTCCTCGAGTGTCCACGCATCCATCAAAGCACTCTCCTATCCACTACACTCATTATTTGGGCATGTTATTTCTTTACAGCCCAATGCTCACTACCGTACAACATAATTGGTGTAATTGTTTAAATCAATTTACATTTCAACTTAATGAGAAAACAAGCGTGAGAAGAACTCTTCTAAAATGAACATGTCAGCTAATAGTAATAATGACACTAACTATTCTTCATTTTCTTTTAACCATTCAGACCTAGGATCCATTTCATATTGCCACAGAACCATTGGAAACACCATTAAACAGAAGCTCATTTATAATTACAGGCACATAGAAAGTAACCACTATCTCCACCATGGGTACTAGACTGCTTCCTAACTAATGTCAATAAAAGGCAAGGGAGAATAAAATAAAAAGTGGCCAGTTCATTAAGTTTATATCTAGAGACACTCATCCCATTCTACGCGTGTAATTGCACTCTCTCTTTTTTAGCATAGACAGAAACTCAAGGGCATGTACCAGTTTGTTCATGCTTCACATCTCACAGGGGCAAATCAGTCCCTTAGTTCAATTTGCTTGAATACTCCCCTTGGTAAAGGCATCATCGACCAAGAAAATGTTACCCATTAACATCAACCTAGTTACATTGCACCATGCTAAGCATTGAGGTACAACGGAGACTGCTAAACTGACAAGCTTAGAGCTCCTTCTCATGTTTAAAGGCCTCTGCTCTGAGTGAAAATTCAATAGTCCTCAGCCATTCTTTACCACAGCTTCTCAAGCACTTGTATTTTCTGGCCCACCCCTGGCCAAGTTCTCTAATAAATGGTCAAAAAATCAAGAGTTCTTCTAACTCAAATGTCTATGTGAGCAGAAAGGGACTTTTCCTTTCCCTTAAAAGCCATTTTATCTTATTCCATCTATGATGATAACAAAAAAAAAAAAAAGGTCTGCCAACTCGCACAAAGTCGAAGAGATATATCAACAATGATAGCCAAAAAAAACCCCCTCCACAATGGCATCTGAATCACTCAGTGATAGTTTAACCTTAAGAATGGCTTCCCAAGTCAGAAGAATGGCACTCAGTACCCTAATTCCGCTCGACATGAATAGGAACATCTCACCATGGATTTCCAGAAGGAAAACAAACAACACATATTAAATTTACCTAAATTATGCAACCTTAAAATTATTAGAAGAGATTAAAAGCAAAGGCTGGACATCAAGACTCAGAAATCCAATATGATGCACTCCTAATATATTTACTGGAAAATTGAAAAGAACAATATCAAGCAAATAAATCTAATACTACATATATCACCACCAGAAAAATGTAACAATGATGCCAATAGTAGAATCAACATTTTCTTCCATAACCATCTTCTACATCAGTAATTACCTGAACTTGGTCTTCACCCCTAGTTACATTAAGCGAAGGGGGATCTGCACTTAATTGTCCAGCAACATAGACGCAATCGTTTTCTTTCAAGTGGCAAGCAGCAATATGCGCCAAATCACCTTCAAACGTTATTGGAATCCCGCTGTGTTGAGGAATGTAGAAGTGAACAACAACAATAGTATAAGTAACAAGTAGACCAATAATATGAGAATAAAAAAAATACACACAGAATGATGAAGCAACCATGAAGATCAAAAGAAAAAATAAAATCGCCAGGGTATTTTCTTTTAAAAAAAAAAAACAAACAAACCAAGGGGACAAAAGACATAAACACAAATATCATAGACTACGAAAACGATCCTGCTAGACTCTTACAAATTCAGATCCTGCTAGACAAATGGTTGTGGAAGCAAAACTAACATGGGCTGAAAAGGGTGTTCGAAACTAATAAAATTCAAAAGTTGTCATCTTTAAATTAACGAAGCTGCAATAAGATAGGTGAGGAGAAAAAGAGAGTAAAGAAGGAGAGAGTACCAGAAAGGGAATGAATCAGAAGAGGAGGAGGAGGCGGGAGGGAGAAGGGAAATGAGGGTGGTGGCCCAGTGGTTGCCATCAGGAGAAACGAGGAACTGAAGAGGGGTTTTGACGTAGCCGATGAGGTTGACAGAATTGGCAGCCTGTGGCTGATACGGAATCTCCCTTGGTCTCGGCCATGTCGATGGTTTTGTGGCTGTTGATGAATAAGATTGCATTTGCGTTTGCATTTCCTGCACCGGCATCATCATCATCAGGGCAGAGGCAGAGGCAGAGACAGCACCAGCTGCTCCCCTTTTCCATTTTGCGACTGCCCATCCATTCCCATTTCTCATCACTGCTTTACATATCATCATCCTATTTATCTCCTCCCTCCCCTCCTCACACCAACACGATAACAATCACCAACACATATACAACTGCAAATACAAGCAGCAGCAGCAGAAGAAGAAGAAGAGCGATAAACCCTTTTGGTTTTTTGCAGGCAATCGTGTCAGTGCACGCCCCACCGCCGCTGGGGTTTAAGATTTTCCCTTCTTTTTCTTCGTTTCCCTTTTTTTTTTTTTCTTTTTTTGAGTTGCGGTCCGAAATGTTGTCCGACCCGAATAACTCTACTTAATTCTCAATACCACTTTGTTATTGAACTAAACGTCGATAACTCATAATCCTAATTCACCTGAAAGCCAAAAAAAAAAAAAAAAAACATGAAATTTGAATAACCCATCTTCGAAAGAATCCCAATTTAAATAACTCGAATATAATTCTCTTCCAAAAAAATAAAAAAGAAACTTGAATATAAAATGACCCAAAATATAAAAATATCCAACACTACTTTGATCTATCTTAGATTCATGTACACTATAGTCTACATTAGTACCTCTTTGTAAATCCCATCATAGAAGTGACGTAAGACACGTCTTTAAGGATATTTTTTATTATTCTACAATTAATATTAATTATTATTTAGAGTATTTTAGACTATTTTGGAGTTTTAGATAAAAATTTTCTGGAATACTCGATCATTAATTGTTCTTTATTAGAAAAATATACAATAGTTTAATTAAGCTTCCATTCTAGTATATATAAGGTTTGCTTAGTGGGTAAATTTAGAAATTGTTATAAATAGAGTTCTAAGTTTTCAATTCTAGACAATTTTATTAATTTTAGAAAATCTATCAATAAAAGTTCTTTATTGAAACTTGTTATATTTTCTCTAGTGGATTCTAGAAACATCTTAAAGATTCAATAAAGTGTTGGCCTTCGGTTATCCTATATTTTGTGTTGCCATCTCGTGTTATTTACTGTCAGAGTAGGTTTGGCTTGTGATGATGTTATTTTACGGAGTTCAAAGCAAACTCTTCAACAATGATGACCGTGAAGGGAAAACTCAACCTAGAGTGTCTCATTGGGATCATGATTACAATAGATCTTACACTAGAGATTTTGCATGCAGTCAATCTATTCGTAGCAGTGTTCCTGATTTCAGAGGAATTGCTTTCTTTGACGAAGATTTCGTTCTGAAAGATTTTCTTTGACAATTGGTGGAACTTAAAATTTATTTTGAGTTCTACAATATTGAGGAAGATGAAAAGATGTGGCCTACAGCTTGCAAACTTGATTATGACATAGCTGATTGGCAAGCTGATGTTCAATGGTACAGATTTTGTCAAGGTAAACCCAAAATCTAATCTTGGTCAAGGATACGAAAATTATTGATTTTGGAGTTTTTCTCTAACTATTGTGATGAGATTTTATATCGGCTAAGTCTGAAATTAAGTCGATAGTTTAAGTACTGCGGTGATAGTTATCATAATGCATCACAAATATTCAATTATAGAATAGAGGCTGTCGATATTATTCCTTCACCAATTATGGATTCATATGCTCCGAAGGTGAATAACATTGAACTTGTGTAAGAAATTGATGTTGTTGAAACTTTTATTCCAATAGTTCAAGAATCAACAATTAAGCAAAAGGTTGAACCTGAGATGTTTAAGAATCCATTTGAACATGCTTGTGGTAAATCAAAAGTGTTAACTCTACATAAGAAGATGTTTTTGACTCTCAATCTATAACCCACAGGTCCTAAGATCTTATCAATTATCTACTTATATTGACAAATCAAGCTGATTTTATTGGGGTAGAGAAAATCAGTCCTGATCAGATATCTTTATTGGTCTGGGTTATTAATATGCAAGAGATTCATGTGCAAAACAACAAGCCTCAAAAGTTGAAGAGCTTTATGTATTTGAATTATTTCTTAATCTGGCATGGAAGACGTCAGTTTTTCGTTGTCAACTCGAGGACGAGTTTTTTTTCAAGTGGAGGGGTCTAGTGTAGGACATGTCTTTAAAGATATTTTATATTATTCTACAATTAATGTTAATTATTATAATTTTACAGCTTATTTAGAGTATTTTAAACTATTTAGGAGTCTTAGATAAGAATATTTTGTAATACATGGTCATTAAGTATTCTTTATTAGAAAAATATATAATAATTTAATTAAGGTTCCTTTCTAATTTATATTAGGTTTGCTTGGTCAGTCAGTTTAGAAATTGTTATCAATAGGGTTCTAGATCTTCAATTTCAGACAGTTTTATTAATTTTAGAAAATCTATCAATAAAAGTTCTCTGTTGAGACTTGTTATCTTTTCTCTAGTAGATTCCAAAAACCTCTTAAAGATTCAATCGAGTGTTGGCCTTCGATTATCCTATTTTTCGCACTTCCGTCCCACGTCATTGGTATTAAAGCTAGTTTGGCTTACGATGATGTCACCTTATAGAGTCTGACGCAACTTCTTCAACGACGATGATCATGAAGGGAAGACTCTACCTAGAGTGTCTTATTAGGATCATAATTACAATAGATCTTATAATGTAGATTTTGCTCGCAGTTAATTTATTTGTAGTCGTGTTCCTGATTTCAGAGGAATTCCTTTCTTTGACGAAGATTTCCTTCTAAAAGATTTTCTTGGATGGTTCGTGGAATTTAAATTTTATTTTCAGTTCTATAATATTGAGGAAGAAGAAAAAGTGTGGCTTGCAGCTTGCAAACTTGATTATGACATAATTGATTTGTAGGCTGATGTTCAATGGTACAGGCTTCGTCGAGGTAAACCCAAAATCCAATTTTGGTCAAGGATGCAAAATTTATTGATTTTGAAGTTTTTCCTTGACTATTGTGATGAGATTTTATATCGGTTCAGTTCTTTGTCAATATTATTCTTTTATCAATTATGGATTTATATACTCCAAAGGTGAATAACATTGAACTTGTGCAAGAAATTGATGTTGTTGAAACTTGCATTCCGATAGTTCAAGAATTAACAATTCAGCAAAAGATTGTGTTAGAAATAATCAAGAATACTAATAAACAAAAGGGACCAAATTTTGATACAACAAAATAAAAATAAAGATATGTGTATAAAATCTAAAACGTGCAGATGCACTGTCCTTAAAGATAGATTTGCGTCTCTGTCTATAAAATAATCACAGTGCAACAAGTATAGTGGCAACTACCTTCCAGAATACGACAGACTTTCTCACTAGTGTGCACTTCACAAGTTATGTGACAGAAACAGCTCAAGCTTGTAAAACCCAACAAATTTCAGAAAGTGAGTAGGAAGAAGAAAAAGTGTCTCTTGTTGTTATGTATGGATTCTTTTTACAGTGGTCTGGATATAAATTCACATACAAGAGAATAATGAGTATTAAGACTGGGTTTAATGGTCATAACAGCTAGTTTTTAACAGTTTGTAACGGTTGTAACTGTTGGATACAACAGCTAAAAACGGCTAGTCAAAAAACGGCTAGTTTGATCGAAATCTCTAAAAGGTTTCAAAACATTGGGTTTGGGAGTGGACCAACCAAGGCCAGTCCATTGCGTGGGGTCGCATAGACTAATAGACGTAACGTTAAGGACTAATTTTGACAAAAAAAAAGTTATTGATGAAATATAAAAAACGTTGAAACTTTGTGGGTGAAATTGACTTTTATACCTAAAAAAAATGGGTTTTTGGCTTTTTGTTGTTGACCTTTGCTATTGCTGCCCGTGAACTAAGCCTATGTTATTTCTGCATTTTTCTTTGTAAATACTAAATATTAAATATCTTTTTTTTTCTACAGAACCAAACAAATCACTTGGAGACTTTCCTAAAAAAAAAACAATAAGCTACAAGCTCAACTCATGGAGATGGAGGAAAGTTTGGAGATCAAATATTCAGATCAGATCAGAAGCAACAAGCGTGTGTGAATTCAGATTATCCAGGAAACCAGATCTAGAAATTGACGGGCTATGGGGAAAGTATCCATTGTTCTCACGTCCCAAAACTTTAAAGTTTACAAAAATGGCAAGCTTGTTAAGAAGAAAGATTGATGACGTAGATAAGAAGAAGAAGAACTAGAAAAAAAGAGAGGAGCGAGAGAGAGAGAGCTTTTAGAGAGAGAAAGGAAATTTCTTTTGTTTCTTCATTTTTTTTATGAAACAGATTTTCAAAAAATAATTTGTTTTCAAAAAATTATTCAAAATTTTAAAAATGCCCTGTCAGCATAAGATGTTAACGTAGCAAGCTGACATATTAAAAAACTGATGACATGGCTTGCACCGTCACAGCACATCAGCAGATTGAACGTCATTATAGATAGAAGGACTGATTTAGACAAATAGATATAACGTTAAGGACCAATTTTGACCTAGAAAAATGTTATGGGTGAAATATAAAAAACATTGAAACTTTGTGCGTGAAATTGACCTTTATGCCTTGAGAATACGTCTTCCACATTTCCTCCGTTAATCTTTTTCACCATTTCCCATTACTTATTCGTTAAGTATAACACATGACGGTCTAATTAGCGACGCGTCATCATACTCATATGTCACATTAGCATTAGATGATGACATGACAATTATAATGTTTTTAAAAAAATGTATAATTTTTAATTAACTTTTTAAATAAAAATTATGCCTTAATGATTTCATTAACGCGTTCTATTCCTTCAACATCTATATAATCTCTACAAATCAGCTAAGATCATTTTTGCTGCGTGTTTATTTTGCGACCATGACCATGAGTTTATTTTCCCCGCCGATTCCATTGCTACCTCCAGCAAACAAGATCCATTTTCCAACACAACTGCTCCCAAAACCACAAGCAGTAGTCTAGCAGCATCATTGTTGCCACAAATTGTAGAAGATGAGACGTGCATCAATGAAAGAGCAAAAATGAAGTGATGAAAATGCCCTCGATTCTTTGAGTTTGTTCCTTGTGTTTGTGTATAGCTTATTATGCTTCAACAGCACCACCAAAGTGAAAGAGAGAAGCAATAACCACATTTGGAATGAGTTTTAATTATTTTAACATTTATTGAAAAAAAATTAAAGTGGAAATCATAATTATTTTTCAAAAGAAATCATAATTGCCACATCATCATCATCTAATGCTGAAGTGCCATTTGAGGACAATGACATGTAATTTAGTAGACCATCATATATTAGACTTAACGGTTGACTAATGAAAATCGGTGAAAAAGTTGATGGAAGAAATGTCGAGGGTGTATTTTCAAAAAAAAAAAATGATTGTGGGTGAAATTTGTAAAAGACCTAAAGATGTTGAGTGAAATCATCATTTTTACCCTTTTTTTTTTTGAACACAAGTAATGACTAGTAGTTAGTCATGTTAGTTGTTAGAGAGAAATAAGTAAACAAGTACAAAAGTACTGCAGAAATTGCACATATCACTACAACCCATCAAAGTGCGACCTACGGAAGTGGAAATGCCTCCAAAAGGAGGCTATTGGGGGTAGGGGGAGGGGGGGAACCCACCACACTCTTGGAGCAAAAAGCCCCAGACTAACAAGGGCAGGCCAAGTTGGCATGTTATTGTCTGTTATACTTTGTATAACAATATAGATTAGTACTTGGCTTTTCTAATCTAAATAGGTATGATTTTTAATTTAGATGTGAGATTAAGACTTGCATCCTCACTGATGGTTGTCCTTGACTGTAGGCTCAACTGCCGTGGGACTTTGTCTATGGACCAGCAAAACAGCAAGGTTTGGGTTGGGGGGTTGCCCAAGCATAAGCACTCTAACGTTTAAGTCAATAAGAGATTAAGAAAGGACTAAGGAGACAAAGTGAAGCCCTCATAGGTGACCTGCAGGCTGCAGTGGTGAACCACCAGAGTTGGGTGGCCCATCGATGTGTGTGGAGGTGCTTACGAGGTTTTGTGTATTATGAAGGTAGTCAGAGTTAGAGAGATTGCCTAAAGGAGTCCTCTTGTCTAAAGAATGATTCATCAAGGTCTCTCTACTTAAGCGTAGGTCTCTAGCTCATATATTGGCTTTTGAAATGGTAGTAGTTTAATGTTTGAAAAGACTTTATCTTCATGCGTAATTGATGTGACTGGTGTCAGTCAATGGGTAGCTAAGAGCTGTAAGAGCTGGGGTCCATACTGCGAGCTGCCTATCGAGCTTCGCTAGCAAGTTCTTGTGCAAGCTGTCGAGGTAACCTGTTTGGCTTGCCTTTGATTCCCTGGGGGCCACTTGGCGATGCTTGGGCCTGAGCTTGTGACCTGTGTGAGTTGTGTTAAGCCCACGTTGGGTGATATCTATCACTCACCATTTGAGTTAACTAGTGGTTTCGATTGTTAAAGTTGCCTAAAATAATTTTTGTATCAGTGATCATTCTATATAAAATGGTCTAACAAATTTTTGTACAACTATTCACCATTGAGCCTTGGCAATAGCGGCCGGCATTTGAAAACAATTTTTTTTTTAAGACATGCATTAAGGTTATGTATATAAGCTCCACGATTCCATACTTGTGTGAGTCAAAGAAATAACTATCATGTCAGCAAAAATTACAATTGATGAGATTGAGACATTGAGTACCATACCTCAGGAGGCACAACATACAATTCGTAAAATGGCCCCAAAGATACAATTGACGAAGAAGTAGCCAGCGTTAAGTTTGTTGGACAATTGGGTGTTCTCGGTAATTCACGAAACAAGGCTTGACGCTTCAACTGCGTCAAACATAGTTCCGTCAACAAACCCTCGCATAGAGTTCGATAAACAAGGCTCGCGTACGGCTCAATCATTGAGGCTAAGAAGTTTGAGGTGAAAAGGAATGTCTAAAACTCCACAGTATGCTTGATTAATAGCACAACAGAAACCTAATTTCAATCTCTTTACTGAAATTTGTCACGACAGGTGGTTTTTCAAAATAATGCGAAAATTGAAAGACGTGTCAAACTTATTCGAAAGGATGTATGATGAGCGAGCATGAACAAAAGTTCATAATCCCGAAATCGAAGGACAAGAATTTCTGACGGTACTCAGAAAGAAACACTAATGTTTAGACTGCTTCTTATTGCGCATGCGGTAGTTGCATACCTGACCTACTGAACTTTATGGTGTAGCATTAGAAGTAACTAATTTTGATGATTGTGGAAATAATGGAAGGGCAGTTGAATTGACCTGCAGCAAGTTAAGCCAAACAATAGTTAGACCTGTATGTAAGAATTATTTTGCAGAAAACTTAACCCTTTGCAGAAAAAGAAAACAAATTAACCAACAATATATATATATTACAATGTCAAAGTGATTAAATTTACGATCACAGTGTCATTGTACAAATTACTTTTTTATTCCTCCCAGTCTTCTTTTGTGGATCAGCAAATGCCTCAGGAACTTGATTGGATCTGTTTGCCCTTTGGCCTACCTCGCGTCTTCACAACAATTGGATCCCGTATGTGTTGCGAAGCAGAAGAATCCAGCTGTTCGATTTGTTCGATAAAACATTGCCAGACCTGTTCCCCGCATTCTTATCCCTACTGCTACGCAGGCTGTTAGAGCAAGATTACAGTTTCGAGTAACCGTCCTCCAGAGTACTGCGAAGCGAGGCATACCTATCCTAAACACCAACAACAAGATCAACACAAGAGTTAAAATTCTTCTTAAGGTCTTTGGTCCGTCCAATCTCCAAGAAAACTTGACCCCCGAATTTTGTTGGAAATATTTTACTGTGACACTGCCTAAGATCCTTGCGCCGTGGACGTAATAAATACTACTATTGAAACTGCTCGATGTTCCGCTTAATGCATACACGGAATGCATGTCTACAAACGATATCTTGACGTCAAGCAACAAGCAACTGCAGTGAAATGCATTGGTCTCTACATGTAATTCCACCTTCAACATTTTATTCTCAATTGTTCCATCTACGGAAACAACTTGTTGAGGCTTTGTCCGAGGTGTCAGGCGAAGTTAAAGAATATGTTGGCAGGGATCAAGTGTTCGAACGGGTGTGACCCCAATCAAATTGCGCAATCATTTGAGTTAGAATTGTTTGAGGCCGGGAGGAATTGTAGTGGAAAGAAAAGGGCCAAGTACCTACTTAACATAAAGGACACCCCAAAAACCACCCTGATTTTACGAGAAACATGCTTGTAGGGCAAGTAAGGTTGGGTACAGTTGCCAAGATGAGTATACACAAGAAATTATGAGTGATGAGTCGGAGCACAAAATACGCCAAGATGGAAGCAGCGTTGATAAATCGTTAATAAGGGCACTGCCGAGCAGTTTAACTTTAGACACTACAGGGAGTGGGAGGCGACGTACTGCTGGATGCAGACGAGAAGTGCAGATGAGCCCATGACAACGTTTGTGACATGCATGGCATCCATGCAACCACCATTGGAAGTTCTGATGCATTGCTTGGAGGCATCAAGAGTCTTTGTTGATCAGTTATTGTGAGGACTTGTTAGCTGATGAAGAATTGCTAAAGACAGTTTTGGAAAGAGAATTGGTTATGCCAAATGTCAAAAAGGGACTGAATCGATAACCAACTCATACCCACTTGAAAAAATTGGGTCAAAAACCTAACTTTTTAACATGATTTGGAAAATGACTCGAGCTAAAAAATGGCTTAAAAAATTTAAGTTAGATTAGGTTAAATCTGAGTTATCTGTTAGATTAAGAAATGTGTTTATTAATTTTACTTTCTTTTTTTTTTTTTTTTGAGTAGAACCAACTTATAATCTAATATCATTTAAATATTATTTTTAATTTTTTTATTTAAGTAGACCGCATTTATTATGTTGTGTAAGATCATGAGTAAATTATACTCATTTAAAAAAAGGAGTAAAAATAGAGATCCCTTTGTGAAATATAAATAAAGATATAATAAAGAATACTAAATTTAAACATTTAGTTCATTATACAAATGAGTTTCAAATTTAATTAAAATACATGAAAAGTGACATAAAAAAATAATGATTCAATTCAAATTCGACTCAAATCCAATCTGAACCCACCTGATGAAATTAGGTTAAAAACTCAACTCTTCAACATCAATCCAAAAGTGACTCAAACCTAAAAATGATTCAAAAAATTTAGGTTAGATCGGATTAAATCCATGTTACTTATTAGGTTAAAAAAAAAAACAAAAAAGTATAAGACTTTTTGACTTTTTCCTTGTATTATCTCTCCTAAGTCCCAACTGCCACTTTTTCTGTGGAGCATAGATACAGATTTGACAAAGAATGCTAAATTTAAGCATTTAATTTATTTTATATATAAATTTTAAATTTAATTGAAATACTTTATTTTAATGAAAAATGACTTAAAAAATAATAGTTTTGTTCAAATTCAATATAAATCCAACCCAAACTTAAACTTGAATCGAATGTAACGTAATCTAAAAGTAATCCAACTCGAAATAATTCAAATACAAAATGGCCCAACCCAAATTTGATCCAACCCAACATTTTAACACATCTATGTGGCAACTTTATGGTTCTTGCTTAAAACAGTTGAGTATCGGCTGTGCTCCTAATAGTTTCTAGTTTTGCAGTTAAGTGAGGCATTTGGCCAAACAAATTTCCATTCTGCAATTAATGACTTTTTGAAAACTAATTTTGAAATTGAGGACCTTCTTTCAAAGCCAAGAGCAATGCAACTGAAACAAAGTATCGTAGTATTCGATTCCTAACAAAATATTTGAAGAAATGATTTGCTTCTAATATAATTGACTATTATAATAATTAAACACTTCTCGTGGTTTTGCTGGCTTTGATTGTGTTTTTCAGCAACAAATGATGGGGCAATACCTTCATAAGTTCTTTTTTAATATTCTGAAACACTATACATAAAATTAACGACGTCGAAATAAAAAGAAATTATTCAAAGCCACTGTTTTCCCGACTTGAATGCCTTCGGATCTCAATTAAGACTACTAACGCTAAGCTAAGCAAGATAACAATTATTATAAAGCACTAAATATTAAAAGCCAATTATGCCCATATAATACAAATAAACACCTTCGAACCTTCGAGGAAATCATTTAGTTGTGGAACATTCTTTGTTTATGTACAAACAAATTGGGAGCGGAGCCTTAATAGGGTGGCTGCTGGCCATTATCCTAATAGAAACTTTAGGTAGCCTTCTTTTGCTTGTATTTCTTGGCACAGACAATGTACACCAACATGTTTAGGAAACTCAGTCCGCCTAAAAGCCAGAAGTAATAATCCAGATGGCCCCCATTCAGGTTGTTTGGTATCCATCCTGCCTTTCCTCCCACAGTTGTGAAGTAAGTCACAACAGTCAGAATAAAAGAGCTCAGATAATTACCCAAAGACGTCGTCAGAAGTGACAATGCGCTGCATAAACTGCGCATAGCATCCGGAGATTGCTCATAGAAAAATTCGAGCTGCCCGATGAAAGTGAACACTTCTGCAGCACCTACCAACATGTATTGGGGGATTTGCCACAAGATACTAAGAGGAACCGCAACATCTTTATCCGTCAAGTCAAGCTCTTTGGCAAGCTGCAGGCGCTTGATCTCCACAAAGGCAGCAGCTGCCATGGATAGAATCGAAACAAACAGGCCGATTCCCATCCTTTGCAACTCCGAGAATCCCCTTTCTTTGCCTGTGAACTTCCTGGCAATTGGAACAATGACCCTATCATAGATCGGCACCCAGCAAATAACACCAATAACATCAAATGTTGACAGGGAGGCAGGAGGAATGGTAAATGAACCAATTGTTGTGTCCATCATCATCCCTTGTTCAACAAACATTGTAGACATTTGAGCATAGACAGCAGAAAAGACAATTCCTGTAGCCCAAATCGGGAACATACGAATCAATATCTTCAACTCCTCCACCTGGGTCACGGTGCAAAGCCTCCAGGAATTAGAGAAGTCCCCACTTTTGATCTCAGCATCAGACAGCACAGCAGCTTTATCAAGGCACCTGCACAAGGGCAGATTTAGTTAGAACTTCTTGTGGCAAGATCTTATATTATTTAGTTGTGCTGAACATACACATGAATTCCTACAAGTTACGCAAATGATGGCCATGATTTAATTTCTATGCAGACAGGAACAGTTTGTTCAAGACACATGGCAGATCAAATTAAACCTCCTTACAAATGCTTCTTTCTTAATCCAAGTCAATTTATCTGCAGTATTGGAAGATTTTTCATAACATGAATTTGGTGTTGCCGCTTTTCTCAAATAATACCACAAATATAAAATAAAATAAAAAATAATAATAACTGATTTCTACATATCTCCAGATGCTGAACAACAGTGAGAAAACCTTGCAAAATGAACGATGGAAAAAGAAAGCAGACACAAATCTATAAATCCATCACACCACCACGCCAAAATTATGTGAAGTCAACAATTATTCCGCTAAAAAGGGGCAAAAGTCTACTACAACATAACACGTTTGAATCATCTCTTCTAGGAGATCATCTTCAGTGAAGGTCACCACTGGATCTCAAGCAATCAAACTTTTGAGTTAGCACAATACATAGAAGGGAAGATGCAGCAAAATTTAACAATGCCCTGACGGCCAACAGCATGCATTTACTGAAAAAAAAAAAAAACAGAAAAAATGGTGCCTTCCCATTATAGTTCTACATTAGCACCACTATTTGAGATAAAGAAGGTACCAAAGCTCCACGGAAATGAGTAGCTTCAGTGCATTGTAAATGACAGTGCAAACTAATCCTCGCATAAAGCTTAGGTAAGTAATAGTTCTCACTGTCGTTCGAACTAAGGCCCTTAAAATTATCTATGCATACTACCACGACACACATTCAATAGTGAACCTTTGCATTGCATGCTTTGAGGATGCTGGAAATGTTCCATTCTCTCTAATTTGCAAATTGTGATAACAACTTTTTATGACCAAACACCCATCAGAAATTAGAATGGATGAGTAGATGACCCATAAACAATCAATGCATCAACTGAGGAGAATGTAGTAAAAATTACTTTAGTTCATCACTGTGCTCCAGCTTCCTGCTTCCTTCAATGGCAGAGCTTTTGTCTTGTGTTTCATATAGGAGACTACTATCTTTTGGAACCTCCAGACTCCTCTTATGGAATGATGCAACCAGAACCTGGCACATCCTTGTAACAGGGCTCCCCCCTGGTTTCTGAAATCTATAAAGTGGTGTTCCTGAAAAGAAGCTCGCAATGGCAATGCCCATGAACAATGCAGGAATTCCAAACCCTAAACCCCAACCAGCATTGTCTTGGATATACACCAGTAAACTGCTTGATACAAGAGCACCAATGTTGATGGAAAAGTAGAACCAATTGAAGAATGATCCCTTCTTTGTCTTTTCCTTCGGATCGGTATCATCAAACTGATCTGCCCCAAAGGACGAAACACATGGTTTGATACCACCAGTTCCCAGCGCAATAAGATAGAGCCCAAGGAAAAATACCAAATACTGAGCCGCAGTTGCTGGAGGACACAAAGAACCCACACATTCAGTTGGCCTTAGTGCAGGAACTGACGCTGAGAGAGTCAAGGTACACATTCCCTGCAACAGTTCACCGCTTTAAGATATGCAGCATAGTGAACTTAATACCATCAACAAAGAAAAACAAGAAAGCAAGAAAAAAAAAAAAACAAAAGCATGCACTCCTGTTTCTTTGAAAAGCCCGGCCTGTATATCTCACTTGGCAATGCTAATATTGCCATAGTCTATAAGCAGTCACAACAACAACTACAACAAAACCCTCTGTTGTTGTAGCATAAAAATAAAATAAAATAAAAAATTCTCATCCAGCCTTTTCACAGTTTTCAGCATATTATAATGTCATCAAAACCACAAACTTTACACAAAATATTGAATAGAGTCCCCCAGAATAACACCCGACAAGAAAAGTTTAGAAGTTGAAAATAATAACTGTCAGGAGGCTATTTCAAGCTTCTATTTCCTTATCATCCCTCTCTCATATTCCTTCCAATTCTTAGTATGCTATGATTACTGGTTTACCTTCATAAACAAGTTTTAAACAAAGTCTTCAACAAGTCTTGTTAAATAAATGATTTTTTTTTTTTTTTTTGAGTGTGCTGATGGTTCGGTAGGGCACCATATAGATATCTGCTGAAGGAAAAGCCACAAAGAAACCTTGCTTTACATTCTGGGATAGATTAAGGAACATTTATGTCACAACAAAACTTAAAAATAAACTCTGATATATAAGCTCAATAGAGTAGCCTTTATTTCCCCTCTCTCTCTCTCCGATTTTTTTCTCCAACTATAAGTTGTTTAGTAATTAAAGGATTGTGCATAGAAAGTTTCAAAAGTAGAAAGCTCCTCATAATTTGCCAAAATACATCCAAAGAGCCTTTGATCCTACAGAATATAATATGGGCACCAAAGTGACCTCCATCATCCTGTTTAGTGAAGCATAAACTGTTATGTTAAAACCAAAATAGAACACGTCAACCAGGGAGATAAATTAAAAATTGAAAGACAGAATTTAGCATACTGAATGATGGCAAGGCAGCTATTTTGAGACATATTAGCTAGAAAATTAAGCTCCAGGTGCCTAGTTGATGCAAGGATAAAGAGAACTGCTAGGTAAAGACACTGAAATAAATTATTTGTCAGCAGTATAGTCAGAAAATATAATAGTGGTCAGTGGTGATTACTATAAAATAAATTGTGGAGAAAGCAGCAATTGTCCAATATCTTCCCCAATACGCATCTGCTAAGATGGCTCCAATAAGGGGTGCAAAGTAGCAAGTTCCTGCCCAGGTCGATACATTTCTTGCAGCAGAAACATTTCCTTCATGTAGCTTGGTGGTAAGATAGGTAACAAGATTAGTGGCTATTCCATAGTAAGCCAAACGTTCGCAACATTCGGTACCTGTATGGTAGAGCATAAATGTCAATGAGATGCCCACTACAATAAAAAAAATAGAAAGATAAAATTGATGCAGCACCCAAAATAAAAAGCCATAAAATAAAACAGCACCTAAGATAAATGGGCATGCTTTCCAATTTCCAGTTTTCTGCTTAAGGACAGGGTTTCCATGAAAATCAACAGAGCCATCTCCTGTGTAGAGTCCACTGCTCTCATTCTGAATATATAACATAACAAAATACATGAGTACTACTTTGCTTCCATGGCAGAGATCTTAAAGAGAAGACGGATGCTATGTATAATGGCCATGTACAATAACTGAAAATGAGCACATGAAGTAATTATTCGATCAATAAAAATTAAAAGTTCTTCTGAGACTCTTTTAGCTACTTCTTGACATGTTTTAGCTGCCTTGTGAAGATGGGATATTCTCTGAATTAATGCACAGAAAATTAAAGGCCATGTACCTGATCCACTCTATACCAATGCTGTGCACAAGAAATAAATCATCAAAACTAGTCAATACTAGAGATGACAGCCAGATAAGAAACTCCCTCTTAAACACACCCCCCCAGCTCCCAAAAACAAAGAAAAAAAATCTAAATCCCCTGTAACTGCAACTTGTGGCTACATAAAGAGCAGTTCAGAGAAAAGTACAACATTCCTCATATTCACATGGGCGCAGTCCAAAGATCACACTTCCCTCTCACACACACACAAAGAAAAAAATCTTTGGTTCCCTTTGTAACTCTTTATTCCTACATAAAGAACTTGTTGTTGCAAAGTTTTAAGAGTCCTTATTCCACATGGATGCAGTGTCTCAAATATAAAAAAGAAACAGATTAGGGGCATATTGATCACATTCCACAACATAGACGGTTCACAACTGAACTCTCCAAACACTAGCATAAAGCCCATCTGACAGAAAGGAGTATGCATGCATCAGTGAACCACGAAATTGAAGTTTGTGCTCAAGCAGAAATGAAGAAACATATCACTCACCAATCCCCCCTTCCCAACTTAATAAAGAATACACCAATGATTGCTATGAGGAGACCTAGCACAAACTTAATCATCAAACATCGAAAGTTGCCGATGGCATCCTATGACATCGAAGGAGCAAGTCAAACAAAGATGCGGGACATGTTTCTTCCGCACCAATTTAAACCGAAAAACAGGAAATAAAGGAAACAATAGCATTAAAGCCCACAAGACACCAACACAATATGCCTACAAATATAAAAAGGAAAGCTAAATTGATCAAGACTAAGCAGAATCCAAATTGAAGGACAGAAATTTTTACAATATCTGGAATCAACTGATGAACTGATTTTCATGGAAACTTAAAAAAACTGGTTAAGCGCAAATTTACTAAAACAAAGAGGAACTATACACCAAAAACATCGAGTCCAGCAAAACTGTCCAAGCAATCCCTTGCAATATTGTAAAATTCTCATAGTTTGCTGCTTTCCTGGTCAAGATTCAAACTTCATAAAAAACAGAAACAAACAAGAAACAATTTTCAAGCGTCTTCTCAGACCCACAGAAAATCAAACAACCAAAACCCACCAAAATCGTTTAACATAAAAACCAATTCGAAGCAACCCAAGTCCACAAATCGATTGAAAAATCTATCTACCAACAGCAAGCATGCATGATTACAATACAAAGGGGGTGACAGTTGATCATCATATGCATGCTATATACAACTTCAACGCAAATAAAATTTTAAAAGAACAAAAGAAAAAAATAGAAGAAAATTAACAGGACTGAGAAGAACCTCTTGCAGGAGTCCATCTTCCAAGAGCGCCGTCGTCTGCTCCTCCGCCACGGAACCCATCTTTTTCCTTTTTCTCTCTGTGTGTCCGCTCTCCCCAACAATATCTGGCGCGTGTCAATGAGATTCCCAAGCCCAGAAGCGAGGCTATCTTATATCTTATCTATCTTAATTCTTTTTTTTTTTTTTTTGGAAAATCTATCTTGATTCTATCTCAATTCTTACCTACCGGTCTGTCTTCTCTTCTATATACGCACATGCATGTCTCGGAAGGACAGTCGCAAAATTTCTGTGCATTTTTTATCATACAAATAATATTCTTTTACAATGTAAAAATGTTATATGTCTATTTAATATATTATTATAAAACATTTTTATGTCTCCAAAATATGATACGGATAATATAAAATATTTTACATATAATTAAATAATTTTTAGAGCCAACTTATCAATTGAATATTAATTTTTCTGTTTAAATTCTATTTGAATATATTTAACTGAACAAAATATACTCTAACCAATCTAGATTAAGTTTAAAAATAGAATTCAAAGAAAAAATTGTAAAGAATTTAAGTTAGTTAAAGTAGTAGAAAGTGTGTATTTTTTACAAAATTAAAGTTTTTCATAAAATATTTTAATAATTAATAACTTAAATTTTATAAACAATGAGAGATTTATTAGAAAGATGAAAGTTATTCTTATTAAAAGTAAAAAAAATTAGAAGTATAAACTAAAAAAAATCATAAAAATTTGGAAATTTAATTGTAATTAAATCACCGTAAATAATAATTTGACAGAAAATTAGACGGTATAAACGGGAATTAGGATGACTAAAGGGATAATATGGAGCAGCCAGAGGAATCTTGGATTGGTTGACGTACAAGATTCAACAATGTAAATTCTAAGTTGTTATCAATGCGAACGGAGTTAATTGGAGCTGGTAGGCTGGCACGCAAACCAACCTAACTTAATTTTTTATTTTTGGCCTTTTTCTCGGTGGACCCCATGACAAATGTAACGGTGTTTTTAATATTTAAATAAAAAAACAACACAATTATTAGACCTCCAGTATAAAACAATTCTAATACAAGGACGGGAGAAATTTATTGACCCAGACAAACACGTAGTTGTTTTTTACAAATATTTTATATTTGTGTTATTTATTAATTTTAATTTTAATATTATTACATATTATAAGTTAACATAACAAAAAATTATAAAAATTTATAAAATTAACAACTAAATTTGATCTACAACAAATATATAAACAATAAATACAATAATTAATTGCATCAACTTGGAATCCTTTCTTTCCAAGTCCAATTTCTATTTTTTGATACAAAATTAAAATTTTAAAACAAAATATTTTAATTAATTATATCAGAAAAACAGGAAAAAATGTTAATGTTAACAAAAACAACAGCAACATTGATAATTTGTTATTTCATTTATTTATTTATTTATTTATTTATTGTTGCAGCAAGCCCAAAGCACAGCTACCTCTGAAAAAAAAGATATGTCTGATACGAGTATATGACAGACGCATATTAGACACGATAAAAAAATATCTGTCAAAAAATTTTTTAAATTAAATTAGATATACTTGTCGAACAATTCTAATTTCTTATATTAGACACGTTTAGATTTTCTTTTTAATTTAAAAAAATTCAAAACTTCAATATTTTTTTCTCTGTTTCCTACATTGTAAACCAACCACTTCATCTCATAAAGTGAAAGAAAATGTCAAACAATATGCACCAAAAGATTTAAAAATTAATAAAATAAAAGAAATTGAAAGAATTAATTAAAAAAAAAAACGAATGAACTTGACAAACTGGAAAGGAAAAAAAAGCAAAAATTCTAACTATCTTTTTTTTCCCGCTTTTTCTTTTTTATTTGGGGTGAGAAAGAGAGAAATAATTTTCAAAAAAAAGTGTATTCTATTTAATTAATAATATAATATATATAATTGTGTCTTAATTATACCTGTGTCCAAATCATTTCAAGGTTAACAAGTTATTGTGTATGTCGTGTTGTGTTTGTATTCATGTTTTATAGGTAGCAAGTTATTAGAATGGGAGTTTTTTTTTTTTTTTTTATCACGAGAAAACTGTTTTATTAATAATCGTCGAAATGGTAGACAAGACTAATATAAAAGTATCAGAAAATACCTGTGCAAAATAAGAGAATAACACGATCCAAAAGGCCTATAATTTATATGATTAAAATAACTATTTACAAATAAGGTAGAAAACTTATTTTGACACAATTATCTAACGAGAATAAACTGGACACAAAACCTATTTTGATATGATCATTTAACGAGAATAAACTCTCAACTATAACTAAACTTGCCCAACTTTAAAATGTTAACTATACGTAGCTTAGTTTAAAAAAGTTACAGATAACAGCACCCGCTGCATTTTGGTAGACTTGTAACTGGCGTCGATTGAATATATATAGCATCGATTTCTAAAAATATGAAGCTACTGTGTGCATGAAGGCAACAAGACAGCCCTTTTTTTAAAGAAAGACACCAAAACCCTTCCCAAAAGGAACCAAAAAAAAACAAAAGTGATAAAGGCCGTGTGACAACAACAAAGGCCACAACGGTGGTGGCAACAGAGGTGGCAGTAGCGGCAGCAGAAGAAGCAATTGCACCGCAACAAAAAAGACTAAAACAATAACACCGGCAACAGAAATAAGGACGACAGCGCCGAAAGCAACAGCGGCTGCTTGAGGGGTGTTGGGGAAGTCTTCAGCGGCGTCCGAGTTTGTAGGGGCAGCAACGGAAGTGACTGCACTGGCAATAGAAGCAACGACGAAGACTTTAAGAACGTCCAGCATGTGCAATCACCTATATGGTATGCCTCAGAGAACATAATTCTGTTTTGCCTGATCATTTGGGCAATATATGCAATAACAATTCGTCGATCCATCAACAGATACAGGATTGGAGACATCAACGAAACTAGAGTTCAAGCAGAGGCTATCCATAGCCCTAGGGGCAGCAAAAGGTGAACTTAAACAATTATCAGAACAAATCCTTATAATTGAAACAGTGTAGAATGTTTGATTACTGGAAGTTGTTTTCTGATTGGTGCAGGTTTATGTCATCTGCATGCCCTAAATCCTCCAGTGGTTCACAAGAAGTTTAAAATGGCCAATGTCTTGGTTGATGAGAACTTCATTGCTAAGGTTGCAGATGCAGGGATCTCAAAACTACTGGAAAAGATAGAAGAGGCAGGTCCATCTGACATGTCCGCTATAAATATCTTCCAAGATCCAGAGTAAAAGTTCTCCCTATGTTTTATTCTTTTTTTCTGCGGGAGTATAGTCTACTGGAATACTCAATGTAGTTATCTGCCAATGTCTAGGGTAGAAATGTCAGGGGCTTTCACTGAAATGAGTGACGTTTACAGCTTTGGAGTGTTTATGTTGGAGCTTATAACTGGACAGGAGGCTTTCCATATTGACTCCTTGGGATCTGATGAACGCCTAATTCGATGGGTAGGCACATTGACTATCATTAGAATTTTTCATCGTAAGTCATATATAGAGAGATTCAGGGAGTCAAAGTTGACAGGTTTGCTTTCACCAATCTAACAGATAAACAACTCCCAGATTTGAACTGAAATTGGATATTGTTACCTTTTTGAAGGTCACATCTCGATTGCAGTCCAATGATTTTGTGGATCATCGACTGATGGGGACTTTCACAACAGATGGCATGAGAAATTTAATCAGGCTGACACTACGATGCATGAGTTCTCGAGGAAACAGACGACCAAAGACGGAAATGGTTGTGAATGAACTTGAAAGGATTCTAGAGAATGAAATGGCACTAACAACAGTTATGAGAGAGGGTACTGCCAAGTTTATTAAAGGCAGTGAGCTGTTTACTTGAAACTGACAGCAGTATAAAATTGTTATGTTTCAACATCAGCAATAAACAACTTGTTCATGATTATCATTTTGTGAATGCGAGAAAGATCCAAAACAGCCACAAAAATCCATGTATCTGAAAACACAAAATTTTACCTCAGTCATCCATCACTCAAGTCAAGTTTGAGTGTATGTCATCAAAAGAAGTATTTGTATTCAATAGCAGTCTGTGAAGTTGAGTTTATTTATGCCCACCTGAGAATCTTTTATGCTATATGTTTTCTAGGAATGATTCCCAAACCTATGAACATTATGGTGGTGACTAATCCCTCAATCTGCAAGTGTTGCTTCCTTTCCACTGTGATAATACTTTTGCTCAATAATTCCATATCAGACTCTCTGACTCTCTGCTCAAATATTATGTTTCAAAATGGATTTGCAGTGTGAAAGCATCAACATTTATACAGGAGATGGCACAGTTGATATTATGGGAGGCCCATTCTGAAATGGAATACTGGAAATTGGACGGCATGCCCATTTCATTTTGGGTACTGTATAAGCATTCCTTTCCTTTGCTTTGGTTAATGTTTGGTGCATCGTTTTCTGACATCTGCAAGGAAACATACAGGATATGAATGCTGTGAACGTTTAGCTTACTACGGAATTGCTAAAAATCTTGTTACGTACATTACCAACAAGTTACAAGAAGGAAATGTGTCTGCTGCTAGAAATGTTTCCACTTGAGCTGGCACTAGCTATCTTACACCTGGTATTTGTGCCTTCTTAGCTGATGCTTATTGGGGAAGATATTGGACAATTGCTACTTTCTCTGCAATTTACTTCATTGTAATTACCAATGCCCTTATTGCTTCTGTTTTTACATTATGAAAATTTCATCATCACATATGCATGGCCTACATTCACATCTTTCAGGTTGATGCAGCTATATTGCTGGTTATTGTCGTTATTGCTTCTATTCATTCTGCTGGTTTTTGTTGTTAGTGAATCATTCTAATGGTTGCAGTCAAGCCTCTTTATATATTTTTTTATATATTTTTTTAAATGATTTAGTTTCTTTCTATCCACCCTATCTTTCATCATCTCGTAGTTCCTTTTACTTATTTGAACTGTTGAATAATTTCTTCATCCAAAGGATAAAGGAACAAGAAGTCTTCAAGATCCTAGGTTTATATTAAGGGTGATGCGACAATAATAGGCTTTGCAATTAGTGGAATGAAAACTTCACTATTCTAATAAAAGGCACTGTCATAAGCAATATCTAATGCTCTATCAGTTATCTGACAGAGTAGCATTCTAGTAAAAAGCCTGCCGAGCTAATTCTAGTGCCAAGAATGAAGTTTTTCATGAAATTTTAATATTTTGTTCCCCCCCCCCCCCCCCCCAAAAAAAACCAGGAAAAAAAAGCAATTGGCACCATTCTATGCTACAGTATTGAGCAATTTACAATTCATTAAAACCTATGTATGCAGCATTAGCTGTGACAAAACAATGTCCTGAACTAGAAATTCTAGAGATTTAAACAGGGATACTTGTTGCTGTGATTTATGGTAGACAAATGGGAACAGAATGGGGATACATGCATACATATTCACATAATATTTGTCTATCAAAGTAGGCCTTAAAACATCTTTTAGATCTTTGATTGTGTTGTAGGATTAAACAAAATAGAAATAAAGTCACTTAGTTGCAGTGAACCAAAATTGGAACAATGTGGTAGAAGAAAACCAATGAACACATATATTGTTGATGGTTTGCTCTTAAGCTATAGCTTCTCTAGTTTACTTCTCTTGACTCTTCCACTGATTGATTTATTCCAGAAAACATTTGAATATCCAGGAGAAGAATTGATTTTTGTTGTACTTTGCCATCGACCAAGACAATCTTCAGCCATGTGGATTATGATTGTGTGATATGCCATGCCATGTGGTATTTGCATTTCTCATGCCGTAGTTTCTTTTGTTTAAATGCTTCTTATATGCTTGCTTAAAGCATTAATTAACTTAAAAGTTGTTAACTAGTGTAGGGAATGTGTACATTGAGTCTCTCAGCATGAGTTCCTGCATTAAGGCCTGCTGAATGTGTAGGTTATCTATGCCCTCCAGCAACAGCAGCTCAATATGGTGTGTTCTTCTTTGGGCTATATCTGATTGCACTCGGTACTGGAGGCATCAAACCATGTGTTTCTTCCTTTGGGGCAGACCAGTTTGACAATACCGATACATTTGAAAGTGTAAAGAAGGGATCCTTCTTCAACTGGTTCTATTTTTGTATAAACATTGGGTCCCTTGTGTCAAGCACTTTATTGGTATACATTCAAGACAATGTTGGCTGGGGCATTGGATTTGGAATCCCCACATTGTTTATGGGCTTTGCTATTGCAAGTTTCTTCTTGGGAACACCCCTCTATAGATTTCAGAAACCTGGCGGTAGTCCTATCACATGAATATGCCAGGTTTTGGTTGCAGCTTTCCATAAGAGGAATTTGGAGGTCCCTAAAGATAGTAGCAACCTATATGTAGCACATGGATTGGATTCTGCCATAGAAGGGAGCAGGAAACTTGAGCACGGTGATGAACTGAAGTAATTTACATCTTTTGTTCTATTTAGTTGATATGTGTTTCTTGGTTCTGAACAATCTTTTTGATTCTTTTTGCTTTTTCCTTTTGTCATTGAAGTTGGAACTTATTGAGTTCCTTGCTAAACTTGTGAAGTGACTTTGTCATTTTGTTTTCATATGCGAACAAAATTGATTGAGTCAATGAAGGTGTAAGTAATATTAAAATAAGGGGTCTAACTAGCAACCACATGTCATTGTTCAAAATTACTCTGCACATCACTAAAATGTCTATTCTCTGTGTGTGTGTATATATGTATATATATATATATATATATATATATATTGATTGATTTGATATTGTCATGAAGGATATGCAGAGATTATTTGATTTCTGCATTTTGAATGCTTTCTTATTTTGAGATTCAGTGATTCCAGAGCCAGATGCTCTCTCTATTAGAGCAGTCTTCTTGTGTTTAAACTTACTTTCTGGAGTTTGCTATACCGGTTGATAACTCATGTATGACTCAAGATTTATTTTGCTCATTGCATATTAGAAATTGGATTCCAGGAGATATATTTTGCGAACATTAGCTGCTATCAATCATGCTTTCTTTGTGCAAATATGTATGCATGCATGCTTGTATGTGTTCACTTTGGCAGAGCTTTGTAAGTAAGCTCTATAGTAGCAGAAGAGTTATTAACTTTTACCTCGATAGTTTTTCACTTTGGTTCTTGATGTTTGTAATATATATTTGCATCTTTAATCATCCCCTTTTGAATTTTCTTTCTTAGGTCTTATTGCTTTTTCCATAAAAGGTTGAGACAGTTGCAATTAACACCAATAGTAGTATTGGCGAAAGGGTTTTTATAAAGTTCAGGTTCTTGGTATTTTATCTGACCTCATTGTTGAACTTGAGTTTACTTGACAATGTCTTTTGTGTCTTAAATGAATGACCCTCTTCTCATATATGCATGGCATTTTTTTGCTTTGCTTTTTCTTTTCCTTTATTATTATTATTTTTTTTTTTTTTCAGGTCTTACTGAACTAGTCTGAAACAATTTTCTTAGAACTAACATTTTTCATACTTCATCTTTCCACTTTATTGAAGCAGCTATTGGAACTTGCCTCCGAAAACTTTAACTGGATTCCTATTTTTGCGGATGTCTTGATAAAGCTGCCATACTGTCCAAGGATGAGATCAAGAATAGTGACTTTTCCAATCCCTGGAGGCTCCGCACTGTGACACAGGTCGAGGAATTGAAGACTTTGATCCGCATTCCCAATCTGGGCTACGGGAATCATCTTTTCTGCTGTCTATGCGCAAATGGCTACAATGTTTGTGGAACAAGGGAGAATGATGGATACAACAATCGGTTCACTCACTATCCCTCCAGCTTCTCCGTCAACATCTGACGTAATTAGTGTCATTTGCTGGGCGCCTATGACAGGGTGATTGTTCCAGCTGCAAGAAAGTTCATGGGAAAAGAGAGTGGCTTCTCAGAGCTGCAGCGGATGGGAATTGGTTTGTTCATCTCGATTATAACCATGTCAGCTGCTGCCTTGGTAGAGTTTAAGCGTCTGCAGCTTGCAAAAGAGTTTGGGTTAGTTGATAAATCTGTTTTTGTTCCTCTTAGTATCTTATGGCAAATCCCACAATACATGTTAGTAGGGGCAGCAGTGGTCTTTACATTCATTGGGCAGCTTGAATTCATCTATGAACAATCCCCTAATGACATGCGAAGCATATGCAATGCATTATCACTTCTAACAACATCTCTGGGAAACTACCTGCTCGTTAATTCTGACTGTTGTAACATACCTCACAGCCAGGGATGGCAAGGCGGGATGGATTCCGGATGACTTGAACGAAGGCCATCTTGATTATTACTTCTCGCTTCTAGCTCTTTTGAGTTTGTTGAACATGTTTGTTTGCATTCTCTAGGCCAAGAACTACAAACAGAAGAAGCAGAAGGTGGTCACATAAAAGTTGTGTAGAAGGTGGGGGAGAAGAGATAGTTACAAATGTCACAGCTCCTTCATTGATTTTGATGTTTGTGGATTAGACCCACGATTATGGTAGTAGATTAAATTTACGTGCCCCTCTCTCTTCCCGTCCACAAATGTAGATTTTTCTCTGTGCTCTGGGAACCTGCTTGTGGCATTTCTCAATGCGCTGATGCTGAATTGGTGTTGTAGCACAAGATTCAGGTGGTCCTGTTATTATTAAGCGAGAAAATGCTGTTACCATGTATGCTTATGTTGCGCACTCGTTCATTAATTTTTGCTGTCATTTTCTTGCTTCTTTTGGTTTGGTTAATCTATTCCACTTATTAAAAAACAATCATTGGTACCTAATGAGAGTTATCACATCTTGCTTAAGAAAGTTCTCAAATATGCCACTAATCATAAGATATAGTGTGGTAGAATTATTTAAATTCTAAATTCTATGGATTCGATCTCTAGTCTTTGAAAAAAAAAAAAAAACTCAAATATTAATATGGGAGTCTTAAATTCGAAGCATTAAATAAAAAACAATCAAATAGCTGAGGGATGGGAAGTCACTGACTTTTTGAACCGTCATCTTAGGGATAGGGAATTAATAATATTATTAACGCCATGAGAGAATTATTTTCTTATTGTGTTGTTCGAAGACGCAAAAAAGTTTCCAAAAAAAATAATAAAAATCATCCTGCCTAAAAATTTGTAGGCATATTTTAAATTTTTAGTAGCGTACTTGAAGTTAATTTAAGTTTCATTTTTTTCAATGGGAATGTAGTTTCACAGAGTTTTATAACATCATTTTGGTAGTTGTAATTTTATTCTATTTTTTTTATTTTTTTATTTTTTTTTGGTCTTGAATAAAAGAATAAAAATATATGTGTATAATAATATTTTGTTTTATCGGGCCCAATTTCTTGCTTCTTGCATATTGAGCCTGTTAATTTTCGAGTGGACTTCGGCAAGTCAAAGTCAAATGGGCTTACTTTTTTTTGTCTTTTTAGTTAATTAGTTATAACTGAAATTTAAATTTTTAATTTTTAATTTTAAAGAAAACTTCAATATCAATTGAGTTGTAACTCATTAGCGGCTTACAATTATTCAAATTTCTACCGGCAAATCAACTCAAGACATTTAATCCTTAGACAATTTTATTTTAGCAACATCTTGTAGATAACTTTAGGGGGTGTTTGTTTAGTACATAATAACGGGACAAGTAGTTGATTTTCATTGAAGTGTTTATTTTTATATAATTTTATTCTCATTGCTTTAAATTTGGGGATGTGATTCCTATATCTAAATAAATTATAATTTTCACTTTCAACACATTAATCATTCACATTCCTCTTATACCTAACTTAACTACCCACTATCAAGTTATTAAAAAAAAAACTTCAAAAAAATTTGAACAAAATAACATATTGGAGAAAAATAAAAAAAATAACAAAATGATAAACTTAATATAGAATTTAAAATTAAAATGTTAAAATAATAATTTGTTAGTAATAATAATAATTTATATATTTGATGATGAAATATTTTATAATCTCTACAATATCAATTCTATTATAATAATATTAATAATACATCTTTATTATTATTATTATTAAATTTTTATTTTTAATATTTTTTATAATTTATATTTATGGTTATTATTGTGACTTGAATTATGTTATTATTATTATTTAATATTTTTAATTTGAAATTATATTAAAATTAGCATTTTTACCATTTCAATTTGATATTCAGTATATTTTTTATTTTTAATAAAATTTCTCTTATTTTTATTGTAAAATAAATGCTATTATATATTTGATATTGATTCCAATTCCAAAAAAAAACGATTGCAAATGGTTTCGATTCTAATTCCTAAGTAAACTTAACATGTTATGAAATAAGTTATTTCGTTTTTTATTCCAATTCTAATTTTGGACCTTAAACCAAATGGGGCCTTTGATACTAATTGAGTTGTAACTAATTAGTAGCTTTTGATTATTCTACTTTCTCTATATAGAAAAATGAAGGGGGTTGCGCTTTAGCCCATTCTCTTTTCTATTCTACTTTCTCTATATGAATGGTGTATTATTAGTCATCATCAAGAGGCAAAGGAGTCCTTGAAAAGAAGGAAACCTGCATGAAATTCCCCAAATAATTCCAATGAAAGAAACACAAGGGTCCCTTAACACTCAAAAGCACAATAGCAAGACAACCAAACATTTTCTCTTTTTTCCCTAAAAATTGAAATTTATATTTCGAGTGCATGTTTATTATATTCATATTTATTTCTTTAACTTAGACTATATTTTATATATTAAAATATTTTTTAAGAAAAAGGAAAACATAAATTGCTTTAAAATAAAAATATATGTTTTATACTAAATTTATTTGATTTATATTACCTACAATAATTAGTACATTACATTAATTAGTTTTCTATTGTTATCATATAACAAATTATAAAATATATGTAATTGACTGTATCAAATAAAATATTATAACATATGTAATATGTATATCTTTTATATTATTATGTTTACACGATAATTTTTCTTATATAACTTATATTCAAGATAGATAATAATTTTATCAGTTCAACCTCAGTTCCAATCTTAGATCTCTACTTTCGTCAACTCAATTTAGTTCGGTTCTAAAAATCTTGTTTACGTATATATTGTTCAATTGTTTAGCTGGGTCAGACATCGCATGCTAGGCTACAACGACCGTAATTGAATATAGCGCTCAAATACATACACAGAAGTCTATCATGGTGCACTGAGTTAATAAAATAATATTTTTTTGCTTTTTATTTTTTTAAAAAAATTATAATATAAATCTAAATAAGTATTACTTTAAAATATAAAATATATATATTATTATAAAAATTTTTATAAAATATTATTATTTTATTAACTTTATATATTTTCTGTATATAAATTTCTTTATGCCTATCTTTTTGTTGAATATAATATGAAATGGACTGTTTGATATTCCTGAAACAAGAAAACAATTTGCAACCGCGTAAATGCTGGCGCTGTTGTTGGTCCTTAGGTCAGAGCAGAAAATGATCGAATAGATTCGCCGCGTCCGCAATTGCGGGAAGACGGCCCTAGAGATTGGCTGGGAGGCGGGCCGGCCCGACGGACTTTTCTTCCTAAAATGCAAAACGTCTGTTTTTGACTTCTAACCATTTTTTTCTTTAGCAAAACCATATAGATACGGTTAATGAGACATATAAGAAGTATATAATAAATTTAATGATATTTAATAATTTATTTTTTTTAAAATATAACAAATTTTTTATAATTTAACGGTTCAAATCACTGTATACCCATAATTACGTTGTTATTTATATGTTTCCATTTTGTTTTTTTTGGGTCAACACCTTTGAAACTCTCTATCTCTATTAATTAATGCTCCCTACTCTATTGGTTTATATTCAAGACTTCTCCATTCCATTGAACTGTTCAGTTCACACCAGAGAGCCTTTGCATTAGAAGTTGGATTTGACCGCCCATTGTTGTAGTTTAATGGCATGATGATCAATCGTTCTATGCTCAACCTAGCACTAAACTTGACATACGCGCAATTGCATTAAAGTGCAGAATTGACTGATGAGCCTAATTCAGTGATGATGAAGTCTTCTTGCAGGATTCTCGGCCTTGGATTCAAAATTCACTACAGTCAATTGATTAAAAAACAGAAATAAAAATATTACCTTTTTGTTTGTTGGGGGGGGGGGGGTTAGTGAGTAAATTTCGTTAGAAAAAAAAGAGTGCTTACAAACAAATGGAAAGGATTGTTAAATGGAAGAATTAATAAAAAAAAAAAGAAAAAAAAAACACCAATGTTGTGTATTAAAATATAAGGTTTCGATACTTGGCAAGACAAACTGGGTAGAGGTCAATCAAATTGAAGTTATTATGGCATCATTTTAGGTCTCACATAATAATAAAAATAATATTTTGAATTTTTAAAATTTTTTGTCAAAATATTTAGTAAGTGCAACTAACATAATTAACCAGCTATGCAACAACATAACATAATAAGAATATGCAACTAGGTTTCAAAAATATAATAACAATAATAATATACATAAAACATGATAGAATGTGCACAAAACGTGTAAAATGAATGTAATAACTCTGAAGTTATTTAACTTGTATATATATCATTGTCACTGTTATTGCACTTCTATGAAACCCTCATAGCACGAGCGTTCAAGTATAATTTTCATCTAAAAAAACAAGGTTAAAAGGCTTACCCTCATATCTATGGTGATCAACATTTATTATTGTTATGTCAAATAATGGGATAAGTCAATGATGAATTTTAAATCTTTTCTAACTTTTTCAATGAAGTCCTATTGTTTTTGTTTTCTCATTCCAATCTTAAACTTTTATGTATTGTGCCATTTGCGTTCATTTTTAAATGCAATTTAAATTTGTAAACTCATATTCCATATAGTCAGATAACTTTTTTAAAAGGATCGACTAATTCAGCCTGAAAAATGGACTCATTTGGAACAAAAAACAAAAGTTTAGGACTAATAGAAAAAAAAAATATTAATAGGACTATATTAGAAAAATTTATAAAAACATAGAACTCATTTTCAGCTTACACCACTATAAGGACCATGCCAGTGCAGCAACACTTTTTTTAATTAAAAATATTATAACCATTTCAGGTTTCCTCAGCGGCCACCTAGTCAACGGCCAGGGAAAGTCTACATTCAAATTCCAACCTCTTCATCTCTCCCTTTGGGCTAAATGCATGCCCTCCCGAGGACGAAAACAAACATTATATTGTGTATTTAAAAGGTTCGAGTGTTGGTTCATTGGTTTCTTTAATTCTTCCGAAACCATTCAAAAACAAACATGTGGAATCAGAAATTTTGGTATGCATAAACTAATTAAGCCTTGGAAGAATATGGAACAAAACCTGTCGTGATAAACGCAAACTCTTCTAGAACCCAAAGAAACCGTTTCTCAATTATCTGGGCAGGGGAAATGTTTCAATAGTTTATTTACACAACCCTTTTTATATCTTAAGCATCTCTACATCTCCAAATAAACTTCAGAACTTTGGTATGTAGTGTGTGTGTCTATATATATATATAGAGAGAGAGAGAAAAAAAAAAAAAATACCAGATAGCGACATTTAAGTAGTAACAAAATGATATAAACTGTTAGATTAAATTTTAAAAAATAAATAAATTATTAAATATTATAAAATAAATTGTATCTCTATTTTATTATTATTTAATATTAAATTAAATAGTAAAACTAATATATTTATGTATATATTGAAAGTGGAGTCAACATTATAGAAAATTATTTTTTTTTTATCAAAAGAAAATTATTTTTTTTGGTACAGAAGTCAACATCGTAGAAATGAGAAACGGAGAAGAAAGCTATTAGAAAAGTCAATTGGTCAGATATATTCTTCAAGAAGCTTTGATATTTGACGGTGATCAACTAGCTAACAGATGCTTTCATTAAAGGTCTTGGTATTGAATTCTATTCTTTCCCGCTAAATTCAACTGCTTTGATTTGAAGCATTCTTGCCGACTCATTATGGAGCTTTTTTTAGGAAAATAACTTCTTGTTTTTTGTTTTTTTTTTTCTGATTAATTATATATTCTTATTTCTTAGACGTTGATATCAACAAGCGCGGGGATTTTTGATTCGATGCTAATCTGTCGGAAAAGCCAAAGACGACGTTTCCGACGAAGCCGGGTTTACTGGTCAACTCAGTTATAGAAAAAGAAAGAAAACGTAAAGAATTGCGAATCCCTCTTACAGATTTAATTTATTTATTGCATGTTCAAGAAATGTATACATGTTCTGTTCACAGGCGCTATATAACAGCCAGAATTGAACAGCACGTATTCAACACTTTCCCACTTACCCTGTTCCATTTTTTTACCACCTCCAAAGAGGAAAAAAAACAAGAAAAAAAAAAAGAATTAGCACCGTATAGGTGACCAGATTCAGAGACCTAAAAATAGCTACAGGTTTATCATAAGGAACAATTTAGAGTCCCAGGAGCCAGAGGAGAAAGACAGACCATAGATAGTAGGGAAATCTATAGAATTGTTTTATTATATTTTTGTCCCAAAATTTATGACGTACATATAATTAAATATAGTATAAAAACAATATAATTGAAGGTTATATGCATATTTTAAGTTATCCATATACACACTCTATTTTAACTATATGCGTATAATATTGTTTTTTTAAAAAATAACCCGTCTTTTGATTCGTCTCATCCGTTTGTCTTTTTATTTCTTTTTCAATAATTTATTATGAGTTTTACAGTTTTGTCGTGGATGACCTTTTAATTTTTTTTTTTTTTGGTCTAGACCCCCTGGTATCCGCATCTCTCGTGGGCGGCCACTAATCAGGAGTCGGGGTTTAGTCACAGTTAAGGCTCCTCACCCCTGACCACCAATGTGTTTAGTGGGGATCGAACCCGAGAGCTCTTTCCACCTACTCAGCCTGTGTTGCCAACTGAGCCACACTAAGTGGTTATGACCTTTTAATTTTAGTATATATACATACACGGCTGAAAACATTGACATGTGACATCACCAAACCAAAGTCAAGAAATAGAAGCCAACTCCCTCTCTCTCCTACGAAAATGTTTTCATTAGACAAAACATTTATACAGTGTATTTGCAATTTTTTTGTATTAATTAAGAAGCACATTTTTTTGTCACAATTCAAGAAGCACATGAAATAGGAAAAACACAACATTAAACAGGCCCAAAGCTGACTAACCGACACACGCAGAACTTAATGCGCTTAAAGTATTGAAACGCAATATGGGCAAAAATAATATGGGTTTTGGTTATGTGGACAAAGGAGTTTAGACATAGGTGAGATATAGAAGTGGGACCCGCTAGTAGAAAATAATAAAAAATTATTTTTTTCTTCAAAATTTAAATTTTCAATTAAAACATAATTGATTTGTAATGAGGACGGTAAAATATGCAACCAGCAAACTTCCAAACTGTAATGAAACTAAAATTCACCTCTTACAAGTCTGTTGCAAAATACAATCATATTTGTTACAATTTATAACATGTTCGTTATAAAAAAATGCATTTTTTCGACAGAAAAATTTCTAATTTTAAAACAAACAGCAAATGGAGCCCACCAGCCATGTCAGCCTATGACTGACCTATGTCCAATTCCCTTCCGTTCCTAAATGTTTTGCCTTTTGTCCAAGCCTAAAATTTTAAATACACTACTTATAATTATTTGAGGTAATAATTTAATTAATGATTTAATTATTATTTTTTTATATTTGTCTAGATTTGAATTTTTACTTTATTACCCACCTCTCAAATAGTTAATTGAAAATAAAAATTAATAGTCTCTGAACTCTGACTTACAAGTGTAAAAATCAATAAATTTACGATATTATTTTTTTCATGTTCAATAAATAAGTAAATAAACATAAAACTTACAAGAAATTTGCCTGTATCATTTCCATACGAGAGAGTGCGCTCCTCTTGTGGATCGCTTCCTAGAAAAAAAAAAAAAAAAAACACTGGGGAAAGAACTCAAAATAAAAACAAAGAAAGTTCAATTGTACCAAAAATAAAATTGCTGAAATATCATTGATTTCACTTGTGTCTTACGAGTCCTCTATACATCATTTACTAACCAATACTAATGTTATGTTTCCAAAGTACCACAGATTATATTGTGATCTTACCCATAAATTTTAAACATGTCAAATTGTTTAATAAAAATTTTTTGAAAAAGAATTCTTAATTAGTGACCCGGGGTTTTGTTTTGCAAGACCCTTGAAAAATCCTTGGTAATATTCTCCATAAATGCCACGATATTACCACGCATCTTTTTACGTTTTCGTCACGAAATAATAATAAGAAACTCCCAAACAATGGTTTCAATTCAATTCAATGTGTCGTTGCTGCCTTTTTTGTTTTTTTTACCTTCTCTTGAGCAATAAGTTTGGCATCAATCTGGTGGGCGATTGTATCAGTGGGTGGCCAGCCTTGGTAAGTCCTCGAAAAACTAGAAGCCAGTGAAAGGCAACAGTAACATCATTCATTAATGGTTAATCGGACGGCCAGGTCGGGGCCCGTAAATGGTGGATGGGACCCCCATTTGACATTTTGACTGGATCCAGCCAACGGTCCAAAAGGACTAGTCGATTTTCCGCATATGCTCTGGGACATATTTCTTCGTTTTGTTTGTGGTCGCAGAGGCAGGGAGCATCCGTCCAATAAAATATCATGGGGTCAAAATTGGTATTTTGCAAATCTCTCCTTCTTGCTTCCTTCCTATTCTCTGCCCTTTTTGGTGTGTTTTTTTCCCCACTTCTTAGTTCTCACCTTTTCTCTCACGCGTTTGCATTTCAAATTTGGCAAACGAATATATAGACTAAATCATGTTCATATTTGACCAAGACCCCCTCCCCCCTCCCCCACTATAAATATGACGGGCCTTCCTGTACCTCTTCTCCAAGCAATAACCAAATTCATTCATTCATTCATTAAGTTGCTCCAAAGCTCATCATCACCTTCACTTCAATTGATTTTCTCACAGTCTCTCTTGTTTCAATTGCCTTAATTTATCAAGCAAGCAACAATGGTGCTCTCAAGAATAGCTTCCGAGTCGGATGTCTCCGTGCACTCCACCTTCGCCTCCCGCTACGTCCGGGAGTCACTTCCCAGGTACAATACATAAACAGTATTGTAAGTAGCTTCGTTTTAATTAGTATATTGATATACGAGTCCTTAATTACGTTGCATTATATGTGGTTATTAGGTACAAGATGGCTGAGAACTCCATACCAAAGGACGCGGCATTCCAGATAATAAACGATGAGTTGATGCTGGATGGGAAGCCAAGGCTGAACCTGGCATCCTTCGTGACAACTTGGATGGAGCCTGAGTGCGATAGGCTTATCATGGACGCCATGAACAAAAACTATGTCGACATGGATGAGTACCCTGTTACCACTGAGCTTCAGGCATATCTCTCCCTCTAAGCTCCCCTCAAAAAATTTAATACATATCTTTAATTTAAAAGCATATATACGAAGGTTTTAAATTGCAGGTTGAGGTAGCTAACTGCAATATTAAACTACAATTGTTGGGTTCCCATTGCATTACACTCCACACTTAATCACAATGTCTATAAAACTACAATTGGCAGGCAGCTAAGTGCCTAAGCCTTTTGTTTAATTAGTAGCCATTGGTATTTTGTGCTGACCCCAAATTTCCCCCCACTTCCCACTTCCCCCAGATACCTACGGACACCCTGGTTTTTGGGTTCCCATACAATGCAATGGTCTGTTTGGTCTAGATAATTGTTGGTAAACCGATCTGTGTGTACTGAGTATAATATTCTTTTTTTTATCGAAAAGAAACTTTTTTGAAGGAAAAAAAATTTATTTAGTTCGTCTTATTTGAAGCGTATATTTTAAATTATAAATTAACATTCAATATTTAAATTTTAATTTTATAAAAAATAAAATAAAAAAATAAAATATTGGCTTGGTCTATATGGAACCAAGCCCTTTAATAAATTACTTCTTTGACTTACCCGATTTCTATTTTCCCTTTGTGAATAAACAAATAGACTTTTCCTAGGTACTAGCTACTACCATTTTTTTTTAATACAAAAGTTACTCTCTTGGATTATCTGGCACCCTCTATATATATATATATATATATATATATATATGTGCCTTTCAATAAACCACAAAGAAAAAGAATATACGATATTGTTAAAAAAGTGCACCTGATGATTTGGCTAGGACAAAATATCATATTATAAGGCTAATTGTTATGATTAATTGGGTATTGTACAGAATCGTTGCGTGAACATGATAGCACATTTGTTCAATGCTCCGCTTGGGGAAACAGAGGCAGCGGTTGGCGTTGGGACAGTAGGATCATCAGAGGCCATTATGCTGGCAGGCCTTGCCTTCAAGAGAAAGTGGCAGAACAAGCGCAAAGCTGAGGGAAAGCCCTTTGATAAGCCCAACATTGTCACTGGTGCCAATGTTCAGGTATACATATATAATAAGTCAACATTTATCAGCAATCAAAATTAATGTAGCAAACACAATGAGCCCAAAATAACTATGCATGAAGGCAAAATGTTTTTCGAGCAAGTAAAAAAAATGTGAGATATTTAATAGCTTTAATACATTTGGAAACAATATTATCAGTTAATGAATTTGTAATGTAACTATGTGTGTAGGTTTGCTGGGAGAAATTTGCTAGGTACTTTGAGGTGGAATTAAAGGAAGTGAAGCTAAGTGAAGGGTACTATGTGATGGACCCTGTGAAAGCTGTGGAAATGGTGGACGAAAATACCATCTGTGTGGCTGCCATTTTGGGTTCCACCCTCAATGGAGAATTCGAAGATGTCAAGCTTTTGAATGACCTGTTGTTGGAAAAAAATAAAGTCACTGGGTATGTTTGTGTGTATATATATATATATATATCTACATTTACTTGTGTTTCTACTGTTTCACTGGATTCTGTTTGTAAATGTTTAGATGTTTTTTTGTTTGGCAGCTGGGATACCCCAATTCATGTTGATGCAGCTAGTGGTGGATTCATTGCCCCATTCTTATGGCCAGAGCTTGAATGGGACTTCAGGCTTCCACTGGTGAAGAGCATTAATGTTAGTGGCCACAAATATGGTCTTGTCTATGCTGGAGTTGGGTGGGTTATCTGGAGGAGCAAAGAGGACTTGCCTGAAGAGCTCATCTTCCACATTAACTACCTCGGAACTGATCAACCAACTTTCACCCTCAACTTCTCAAAAGGTTATTTAGTCCGCAACGTGCTAATTCTATCATATCATTTTGGGACGTTCATTAATTTTCATAACTTTGTAACCTGGACTGAAGTAGTTCCATTTCACATCTCCAGGTTCTAGTCAGATCATTGCCCAGTATTATCAACTCATCCGCTTGGGCTACGAGGTGAGCAGCTAATTAATGAAATCATAAACAACTAACCTGAACCTGAGGTTCTAACTCATCTTCCAACCTAAATCAAAGTTTAGGTTTAAATTGTAGTACCATTGAGCTAAAAGCTCATTCATACTGCTGGAGGTGGAAAGTCTCAAGTTGGAGTCTGAATTTGAGCCAATTGGACATAGTCGTGGCGACAACATGACAGTAATTACCTTGATTATTTTTCATCAAATGATCTGGCTTACGCAATTCAAAAACTTTTATCTCCAGGGATACAGAAACGTCATGGAGAATTGCCATCAAAATGCAATAGTCCTGAAAGAAGGACTGGAGGCAACAGGTCGCTTCAACATAGTGTCAAAGGACATTGGTGTTCCTCTGGTGGCCTTTTCACTGAAGGACAATAGCCGCCATGATGAATTCGAGATTGCTGAGATGCTGCGTCGCTTTGGCTGGATCGTGCCAGCGTACACCATGCCTGCAGACGCACAGCACATTACCGTGCTCCGTGTGGTAATCCGGGAAGACTTTTCCCGCACTCTGGCCGAACGCCTTGTGCTGGACATCACCAAGGTGCTGCATGACCTCGACACACTCCCTGCAAAACTGAGTGCCAAAATGTCTGCAGCCAGCTGCGACCACAAGTTACAGAATGGCAAGAATGGTACTATTGCTACTACATTGGTGAAGAAAACAGACATTGAGACTCAGAGGGAAATCACCACTTACTGGAAGAACTTTGTCATGGCCAACAAATCTAACAAGAACACCATTTGTTAGATCCGGAGCTTTTTTTCTCTACCTTCAACAATGAGTTCCTCTTATTTTTCCATGCATTTATTGTTTAATTTTTAACTTTGCTGAATTTTGATATTTTTCTCTTAATTATTTGTCATCCTAAACTTCTAAGCTGATATTAATCAAATTCTATACTGGCTTTAATATTCAACTCTCTTCTTTCCATTAAATTCTTTACATATGATCATTTATCTATTTTCTGCATAAGCCCATCTAGAAGCAGGATGATTTTATACATTGACTGCTAAAACACGGTTGGAGTTTGCAACATGACACTAAATATGAAACCTAATAAGGAAGTAAGCATGAGTTCAAATTAATGGCACTAAATCTGAAAGGAAAGTTGATGCGCGAATGAGCAGCAACTTAAAGTTTGAGTTTTTGCGATCCAGCCCTAAAACTTCTCTCTAATTTTTTCTGACTTAATATCAATGGAAATCAGCAAAATAATAAGATAAAAAGAAAGCTTGTTCGGAGAGTAACAAGATTATCCTTTTTGTGGTCTCAATTGTGACATTTTTTTTTATTACAAATAACAATATCTAGCATATGTGAAGTTTCCTCTGTTGTTGCTGCCACATCACAGAATTAGAAAGTCTAGGGAAGAAACTACATATGTGCAATAGACCACCATCTGACGTCTATTTAAACAAAGGTTGAAAACTCACTCATACTAGAGGAGTGAATAAAACAATAGTGGAACATGAGAGTAAGAGAGAACAACTCAAATATCAACAAGCAGAGCAGAAAAACTTAAATTAAGTCACCTATGCTGTTGCCTAATCAATACAATGGAACCAAGCTCATGGAATAGGGAAGCACAATGGGACAAAACATAGACATGGTGCCAAATTTTGAGATGTCAGAGACTTCCTGCATCTTTGACGTGGCAATGTGATACAAGTAGATGGTGGTCGCCACCCTCATAACCAGAACCCCGTCTTTGAAGGCCAATGGATCCATCCATGGAGTATCAAGGATTGCCAACTGCTTGTTCAGTTTGTCATACAAATTGATGAGGAACTGAGAATTTTCATGTTCCATTTCTGCCAGAATTTTCGAGTACTTGAGTGACCATTTAGGCTCAAAGTAGTCCTCAAGAGACCATGCATGAATTCCTTGTTCAGATATCATAATGTAATGCAATTGGCCTTCGGATTCTCCAATACAAGCCTGAGGACTGCTCATTAATTGTTTTGTTGGGACTGGTGCAGAAATAAGCCAAGCTAGTTCATTATCTACATTGAAGGTGAGAATTTGATCCCCATCAGTAAGCCAATGCAGGATTCCTCCAATGAAAATGCCATTGTTTCTGTATAGGTTGTTTCTGCACCAGCATATCTCCTTTGATAGCTTCCAATTTCTCGTCTCCGAGGAATAAACATTGAAACAGAAATATGCTTGCTCGTTATCAGTCTCAGACTGCCACACCCTCACCACTTTGAAATTTGTTGAATTGTGGGAAAGATCCTTGAAGGGATCATAAGCCAAAGCAATGCTGCTTATTTTATCAGGTTCAGCCCAGTCCAATGTAATCCATTTCTTGTTCAAGGGGTTGCAGATATAGATGGCAGGATCTCTAAAGGGGAAGCAGCTTCTACAACAAACCAGTCCATTGCATGCCATCAAAACCACAACATCCTGAGGGAGGAAGTCCAGAACATTTTGCTGCAATTTGATTTCTTCCTTCTTAGCTGGAATATAGCTGATGGTCTTCATGTCCTCCTCACACATCTGATACCTTTGCTGGAAGAAGAATCCCGACAACAGTTCTGTCCTTTGTGACTGAACCCGAATGAAATTGGGATCAGATATTAGGCGCTGCCACCCTTTAGAAACGCAACTTAGTGCCAGCAAATCTTTGGTTGACAATTGGGACAGCACACCAAATAGAATGTCATCGTTTAAGGATCCGAACTTCTTCATTTCCTGTAGGGAGAAGCAACAATTTCGAGCATTGAACAGGCAGAAATCAACCACAGAGAAAAAAAATGTAAATAGACAAGAACCTTCTTTTCTATGATTATTTGCTCCTTAATTTTTCTTCAGTAAATGGGGATAATCAATGTGAATGGAATACCAACTCTAAATCAACAAAATTCATAACAGATCACTTGACATTCAGGGTATGGTTAAAAGTGCAGAGAATTTATAACAAATGAGAAATAAATTGTAAGAGCCTAGAAGGGTCGTGCATGAAGGGGGACTCATCTGAATTTCAAAGCACAATGGTTCTGCCAAAGTTCTCAAACAAAGAACATGACATGTTCAGGCAACAGTGAAGAACCATTACCAAACCCTGTGTTACACATTTGATTAAACACAGCCGCCTAAATACTACCAATACTCAGAACACACAGATGCTGCATTTTCCCTTTCACAATGCCCAGCTTACACGTAATATAACATTAAAGAAAACAGAAACTAATATACATGGATTTGTGTTGTGATCCTACTTTTATTGACATCTCCATGGTTACTACAACATAAAACCATTTTGTAGATTACTCTGTAAGCAAAATACAAGTCAAGTATGCATGCATTTGTATGAGAAATTCTGAATTGCCTCTGCATGCACCAATATCCCCTGGCTATCAAGTTTTTTTTTTTTTCTTAACATTTTCTCTGTTTTCTTTTTTCCGTTTTCCTGAAATACCATCTTAGTTGTCTATGCAATGAAACAGTAAGTTACATATAAACATACATATACAAAACATATAGCAGTAAACAGAAACAGAGAGCCTTTGCACACTGAGACAATTATTTCTGTTACAGCCAAGCGAATAGGTGGGGGACCTCAGACATTGAAATCATAATTATGGTTACCTTAGAACTAAATGTGTGAGACTTCAACTACAGTTTCTCTCTAATGTCATCATGGAGACTGGGAGCATCGTTAAACCATCACTTTATACTACTAAGAATACAAAGGACAAAACCGAAAACATTTTCTCATCTTACCAAAGGAAAAAAAAAAAAAACTTGGGTCTCGTCTATGTGTGATAAGCATATATTTCGAGTGCCAGAAACCCCAAATTCTAGAGGATTGATAAACATACAAGGAAAACTAAACAAACAAGAAAAACGTAATGAAAATCCCAAAAAAAAAAACAAAAAAAAGGTTCACATAGGAAAATAGTGGTTGAAACCCTGTGAGAGTTGAAAACCCATTTTCGAAAACTGAACAAAAAAAAAACAGAAAATAAATTTATGTGCAGCCAAAATATAAAATAAAAGAAAAATAAAAATGAAAAAAAAAAACCCATCTTATGCATCCTTGCAAGAGAAGCAAAGGGTCACAAAAAAAAAAAAAAAAAAAACAGAAAGAAAGAAAGAAACCATTTTGGCTCTAAACTAGCTAGGTAACTAATTCAAAGAAAAGATATTAAGCCAAAAATAAACAGGAAAAAAAAAACAAGAAGAAAAAAGAAAAGAAAGAAATGTCCATCACTGTTAAATGTTCTTCTTACCCCCAGAGATGTAGTGTCTGCTCACTTCCTCTATCTTCTGAAAAGGAAATGAAATCTTTCTCTCTCTCTCTCTCTCTCTCTCTCTCTCGCTCTCAATCCTCTAGGAATGGAGATTTGGAGAGTGAAAAATGAGGCAACCAAATTAAGGGGCTCTATTTAATTAAGTTGTGTCTTTTGCAATGCAGTAACTATATTGGGTAACACAGAGCAGCCAGCCAGCCAGCCTATATAAAGCAGACTTAATACAACAGTAAGTTCTTTTTTTCTTTTTTTCGCCAGCTTATGCTTATGCTCATGCTCATGCTTATGAATGAGATTTTTTTTTATATTAAAACAAAGAAAAAAAAGTTGATTTCCCAGTAATTTTTGTCTTAGAATTTGTTCTGATTGAAAAGGTAACTGATATTTTTAAAATAAATATTCATATTTTTGAAACATCTATTATTTTTACATTACAAAAATATCAGTCGTCGTTTTAAAAATAATAATTACAGTTTTACCCAAAATATTTTTTAAAACAAAAAGCCTGGGACATGTATGGACACTCACAAAGGTAAAAAAGTTTGAACGCTCTAAAATAAAAGAATAAAAGTTTGTATACCGATAATTTTTATCCTAGCATTTATCCTGATTAAAACAGTAATAAATATTTTTTAAATAAATATTAATATTTTTAAAATATTTATTATTTTTATATTTAAAAAAATATTAATTATTATTTTAAAAATAATAATTATAATTTCATCCAAATTTTTTCTGGAGATAAAATGTCTAAATCATACACCAGCGCTCTAAACAAAACAACAACAACGCCAAAAAAAGAGTGTGACGAGTGAATTTTGGGACCCATCTATAAAACTGAACGGTGTTTCCGAGTCGTCCGATCACGAGGCTTTGATATTTTGGTCCGGGAGTTTCGCGGTCATGATGATGCCCGAAAGACGCGAGGTGAGGCCCAGCGGAGCAAGGCGCGTGTCACATATAATATCTGACGAACGCAATTTGCAGTTGCCACAAGAGAATTGCTCTTTTGTGCAGAGAATACGACAAGGGAATGCCAAAAGACTACCACTAAAATACCCGTTTTAACCCTTTTCCCTTTGTCGTTATTCAAAAAACGAAAAAAAGAAAAAAGAAAAATGAAACGACAAGCCTCCCACCAATGTTTCCTTGACACGTACACGTGTGAACAAACTTGAAGGCCAAGCAAAAGTTTATTAAACCCCGCCCCCATTATGGTGGATATTGGGATTAATTACTTATTTGTCTTTTTATAACATAGCGGCTTTTGTCTTGAACTGGGCATGAGTTCAATTTTATGGTTGATGGAGGCGGAATTTGATCACCCAAAATGGTAACTCGATTGGTTATTTAGCGTGTTTTTCTTTTTATTCGCCTAAGTTAGAGTTTTTGTACTAACACTTTTAAATTATTAAGATTACTGTATATTACAGATAATAGATTTAAATTTACTAATACTACAGTCAAATATAACGAGATACCTATTTGGACTTAACAGCACTCGAATTGTGGATTCATCTTATAAGGATATTGAATGAAAATAATAGTTAGTAGCCTATGGTTTCGATTCACAGGTACAATAATTTACATACAAATGATATACTTTTTTTGGAGGTAAAAAAGAAAAAACGCTTTATTCAAATCTCAACCAATTAATCAAAAAGCAATATCATCCAATCCAATTATACGTTTAAGTAATTTTGCTATGATTATTAGATGAAAGATTTATGCTACGAACACCAGCAAACATAATTGTCATTTTTTAAATTAAACATGGAATTTACTTGTACATGAATTAAGGACGTTATATTTGCCCCTTTGTTATTGAGTAATTATATTTTATCTTGTATGATGAATTCTAAACTCTCTTTAAAACTTGTTGGAGTGAGGATAGAGAATTTAATTATCAAAATAAAGTCTAATGTTTAAATTTTAAACATCATATCAAATTTTAAACTTAGTGATCATTTAATTGAGTTGTCAATAGACTATATTTAGTGGTACATTTATGGTTAACTCTTTGATGCTTCAGTTTAGACTAAAGAGTTCAAATACCCACATTTGCCGTATATATATATATATATATATATATAAAGAATATATTCTCCATAGAAAAAGCTAATACTAAAAGTAATATGGCGCATTAGACCAAGTTGGGCTGACCTGGGCTTGATAATGGGTCTGGACATTAAGTCCGGCTCAAGTCCCACGTGTGAGCTAAGAATAGGTTATGCAACTTATGTCGACTTGTTGATAGTAAAAAATTATCACTATTAGGGGGTCAGAGTGGTTATGACTCCGCTTTCTTGTAAGAAATTATTATTTTAAAGCCGTGCTAAGTCAAGTGGTGGACTTAATAATACAAACATCTAATTTGAAAAACTAAGAAATATAATCCTATAAATTAATTAAAATTATATCAAAATAAATACAAGTTGAGCCTCAGTGTTCACTATTTTTTCATCTTTCTTGGTCCTCTATTTTTTTTTCTTTTCTCTTCTGTTGTCTCTCTCTTTGTTCAAACTAAAGGCCAGGTTGTAATTTTTTTCGGTCCTTGGACGGTAGACTCTCCCTTTTTTGCTATGTTTTTCTCTCTCTATTTTTTTTTCTCTTTCCTAAACACAATGTTAAGCAATATAATTGTTCATTGAAGCTTGAAACCCATTCATTAACATTACTTGAGATAAGTAAGCAAAAATAATATCCTAGCAACTAATATACATATAAGAACTCAAACCGTTCAAATTGACTTTTTTTTACCTTGAGAAAATTTAAATAAACAAAGTTACCTGAAACATGAAAACTTTCTTTTTTTTTTTTTTTTTTTTGTGTGTGTGTGTTGTTGGCTTAGCAATGCTACAAGCGACAAAATTTGATCTAAACCTAAAATTCGGCATAATGTATTTGAAACTTCAACGGTTTAACCTATCCGAAACATGAAAAATTAATTATACCATATAACTCGAACCCAAAATATTCTAATATCTAAAAATGTCCCAATGTTGAACGACACAAACGACAAATCTGAATTCGAAGCGAATTCAAATGCGTCTTCGTTTGGGAGCTTTTGATTGGTCTTCTTCGTCAAACAACACGGTTCTAAATTGGTTTGGTCCTTCAAAACGCTTATATGTAGAAGAAGCAGTCTTAGATGATTGCATCAACTTCTTCCCCTTCCTATAGTCTCAAAAAAAAAAAAAAAATCATTCTTTTTATTTAAATCTTTCCAAACATGTTTAAGTATTAATAACACGTTTAACCTTATTCGTAATTACAACTTTCTTTTCATTATTCGAATCTCCTAACAAAGTTATGAGTTATATAGGTGATTTTTTTCTTCACATAACCTTTCTCTAATTTATATTTGAAATTTACGCTCAAACCTTCTAGAAATAATAGCAAGATACTTTAATAATTAAGCTAATTGACACCCCCATTTAATTACGAGATTTTGTCCAGCCTCATAGTTATGCTATGTTGAGAATGAGCATAAGACGTGTATTTATTATTTAATCATTACAATAATGTGTGATGAAACTTTGTGTAAAATGTTACGTCACTCTTTTTTTCAAAACTACATATCTCAATTCCCTAAACTAGGTTTAACTCAAAGGGCGATTTAGTTAGCATACTAATTGCGCTATGCACTTATGGGTAGAGGTTCTTCAAAGTTACCCTATGGTCATCTAATGGACCATGACAATGGTGCCATGATGCAAACTCCTTTAACATTCTAGAATCTAGACGATATGATAGAAGAAACTGTCGGCTGGCACAAAGTTGGGTCAATACATTCAACTCTTGAAACTTCAAATTTTCATAACACAAAACGGTATCTCATTGAGCATGGTCTAAGATTTCGGCGCTCTGGGTTTCGGCCCAAAGTCTTTTAGTAGAAAACAGCACCGAATGTACAAGTGTCCAAGCAGAATGACGTCAGGTTAGGCAGTTGAGTCATTTCGAGGCAAATTATTTACAAGTCACATCATGTTCGAGTTAGATACAAGTTCAAGTGAACCCATAATTCGACTTGCTATTATAGTAATTTTAAGAAAATCATTTTTCTCTTTTCATCAATTTTTTTTAGTTTGTTATACATTCATCTATGTTAATTATATTATTATTTATACACTAGATATATCAAAGATAGAATTATTTGTTATTGTCATTATTTATATATACAAATCATATATTATCATATTGTTATTATATATTATATGGTTAGTCTACTTATAACATATATGTGGGTGGATAAAATTTTTAAACTACTATAAATTCTTTTTAAAAAAAGATAAAAATAGATCGCTATATCAATCAAATCATATATTATGAAGATATAATATATAAATATATATTAAAAATAATATTTAATACACGATACTCTTATATTTATAGATTTTAAGAAAATATTAGATATAAGCACACTACTCTTACTTAAAAAAAAAAAAATTGTTTCTAAAATTACAACCATTACTATCAAAATTATTTAATATCAGTAGTATCGAACTTACGAGTATTCATATTATAGCAATTCCCCAAGGGGGTTTACCCAACACCTTGACTTTGTTGTATTACCCTTTCTTTGATTAAAAGAAGATTACCTGAAGTGGAAATCTATGACCATCCGTTTGCAATGAAATTATCTTTTCGCTGCATAAAGGCTATATGCGTGCGTGCGTGCGTGCGTGCGTGCGTGTGTTTGTATGATATATAAAAATAAAATAGTATGTATATATAATGTGTTTATAATTTTTATATATAAATAAAGTAATAAGTAAAAAAATAAAAAAAAATTAAACAATAACTTGTTTATTTTTTGGAATATTCAATTTCAAAAGCAAAAGTTAGTTTTTCAGGTGGGGTTTAGATTCTTGGATCACTTTGGATTTGAGTTAATGAGATCAAATTATTTTTAAATTGCATAATGTTTTGGGTCGAGTTTTTTCAGATGAGTTCCAATCAATCTCTCGGATTAGGTTAGAATTTGACATGTAGTGGAAACTAGAAAAAGAGCAATGTAAAAATGACACCAACATATAAACTTACGAACAAAACTAATGATTTAACCCAATATTTTTAGGTCTTTTGTAAATTTTATCCATAATTTTTTAAAAGAAAAATCACCTTTTTTAAAATTTTTTTTCGTTAATTAATTATTAAAGGCTAAAATCCTAAATTTGTATCTAACGTTTGAGTTATGGTTTAATTATAGACACAATGTTTTTTTTTTAGGTAAAATCAGTCTTAAACATTTGGTTAAGGTTTATTTAAGGATATAACGTTTTTTTTTGACAAAGTTAGTTCTCAACATTTTCACTGTAAAATAATTCAGTATTTTTCTGTTATATAACTGTTTCATTTATCAAAAAATAAATAATCTGGTAGATCACTTCTTTGTTTCATATTTTTAATAATATTATATCCTATAAAGAGATAATCTAATAGATAATATTTTTTAATAAATTAGACAGTCAAATAATAAAAAAAGTATTGAATTATTATACAGTAAAAATATTAGATATTAATTTTATTCAAAAAAAATATTGTGTTCTTAATTAAATTTCAGTCAAAATATTAAGAATTAATTTTATTAAAAAAATATTATATTTATAATTAAATCATAACTCAAGCGTTAGCGTTAAGAATTAATTTAAAATTTTAATTATTATTAAATATAACATGTAGTTATTAACGCATGATTGTACTCATATGTCACATCAATGCTAAATTTTTTTATTATAAAACAATCTGGGCTGTTTATTGAGTTGCGAATACTCTTTTTGTCCAGTTTATATAATTTTTTCTAATTTACTTCTTCGTTCGGTTCAATAAAAGAATTGGATTGATTTTAATCTGGAGATTCAAACGGTATTAATAAGATATCAGAAAGTGAAACATTTAAAGTTTAAATTTTTGACTTTCTTAATTGTTTTTTATTTCTTTAATTAGTTGATTTAAGTGTAGAAATTAAAAAAAAAAAAAAAAAACCCTTAGAGTGACCAATTCGATAGTTCGGGTGTCGGTCCAATCCGATTTGTAAAATTAAGTAAAATAGCAAGAGACAGGCTAGTTAATAAGAGGATGGAGGCACTCATACACTGTTAAGACCAACTCTTTCGACAATAAGCCCTTGAACGCTTGTTGTGTCTTGACATATCTCATGAATGAATCCATCACCGTCTTTATGTCAAAAAAAGAAAAAAAAGAAAAAACACTCTTTCGACAATAGAGGACCCCATTTGTAAGTTGACATAAAGCTGTTTGGACCAGACGATCTTAGAATCTACACCAGAGTAAGACCAGGAAGATTAATTCCTTTTGTTTTTGTTTTCCACTTTTTTTTCCCTTTTTTTTTTTCCTTTCAGGCGATAGGAACGTGTTCGAGGCTTCGAGCAAGAAGAGGACTTCCAATTTTTGGACCAAAGTAATGACGCTGTCCTTTAGTTTTTTTTCGGTGTTTTCCCGTAATGGGAGCAACAGAGTATATATGCGCTGATATTTTTGTAATATGAAAAAAAATATATTAAATTTTAAAAAATAAAATAACATATAAATTATCAAATAAATTGTATCTCGAACTGCATTGCTATTGTTACGTAGTGTTTCTATTTTTTTTTTTTTGTCATTCTTCTTTCTCCCTTAACACTGTGTTTGGATAAAATTTTTGAGGGAGAGAAAAGTGGAGGAGAGGATTATTAGAGGAAGAGAATATTTTCTATCCTCTCTTGTGTTTGGAAAGAAGTGATGAAAGGGAGGAAAATTATAAATTCTTTTGTTTGGGAAATAGTGGAAAGTGAGGGAGAAGAATATAAAATATGTTGAAATAACAATTTTATCCTTCATAATAAATTCTATTAAGATATTTTATTTAAGTAAAATTGTAATTTTTAAATTATGTAAGGATAATTAAGTCATTTAATAAATTTAGTATGGGAACTAACAACTTTCCTCCCATTTTTGGGAAGATTGTTTTTGGTGGGGTAGGGAAGATTAGGGGAATTAGAAACTTTCCTCCCTCCCACTTTTCAAACATTTTCCAAACACAACAATTTACTTTAATTCTCTCACTTTCCTCTCCCTCCCCCCACTTTCCCCTTTCCCCTTTCCCAAACACAACATTAGGTTCAAGAGGTGGATCTCCAATTCCCTTCGCTTATTGGGAAGTGGACTTGTTAGGAAATCGCTTTTTTTTTTTTTTTTTTTGACCACAATGAAACTATTTCATTAATAATCGTTGAAAATATACATGACACGTAAAAATATTAAAAATATCTGTATAAAATAGGATAATAACGGGACTCTCTAAAGGCCTGCCACAAGACCCTTAGAACAATGTAATGGTTAGACGAAAGTCCAAACCCAGCAATTATCATTTTTCGCAAAACTAATAGCTACAGAAAAATATTTCCTAGCTAGCAACCAGTGTATATATTTCAAGTTGCGCGGCAACTCACATAATTTGCCACGTGAAAAATTTGAATAATCAAAAATGCGTTTTAAGAAGAAAACCTTAGCTCTTTTTTTTTTTTTGTTTTTTTTCTTGGTAATACCAGAGGCAAGTCTGTTTGTTTGCTGTAAAATAACTTATATTTATAAAATATTTGTAAGAAAAAATATTTATAGTAAAAATAATAATTTTCTTTTATCACTTACTTATAATACAGTTTGTGTTTTTCCTGAAAATAACTTTAACTCTACAAAAATAGAAGTTATTTTACCTGAAAATCTAAAAATTTTCTCTAAATTTTACCTATATAAAATATTTTTTTTAAAACAAAAGTTAAAAAATCTGTAAAATTTTTTCTTATAAACTATTTTATAAGAAATAAACACGCCAAAAATGTGAAATTTGACTGGATCCATCGGAGTCGGAACCCTTCAAATATTTGGAAAAATAATTATATAATATAACTGGTAGTCAACTCATTTGAAATTAAAATTTCACGATGCCTAATTGTCAGAAAATTTAAATGACCCATCATATGGCCTAAAATAAACAAAAAATGTACATGGATAGAAGAGAAAAGATGTGAAATAAATATATAATAATTAATTAATTATTTTATATAATTAGATGATCAATATTTATAATTAATAAAATTAATGAAAAATATATTAATTTTAGTTATCATATATTTGTATCACGTCTGACTTTTTTTTTACATTAGAATCTTAAATAAAAAACACATGACTTTATTTTTCAAATGACCCGGAACTTAACACTGTGTTTGGATAAAATTCTTGAGGGAGAGGAAAGTGAGGGAGAGGAAAGTGGAGGAGAGGATCATTAGAGGAAGAGAATATTTTCTATCATCTCTTGTGTTTGGAAAGAGGTGATGGGAGGGAGGAAAATTATAAATTCTTTTATTTGGGAAATGGTGGAAAGTGAGGGAGAAGAATATAAAATATGTTGAAATAACAATTTTATCCTTCATAATAAATTCTATTAAGATATTTTGTTTAGGTAAAATTGTAATTTTTAAATTATATAAGGGTAATTGAGTCATTTAATAAATTTAGTATGAGAACTAACAACTTTCCTCCCATTTTTGGGAGGATTGGTTTTGGTGGGGTAGGGAGGATTAGAGGAATTAGAAACTTTCCTCTCCCCCACTTTTCAAACATTTTCCAAACACAACAATTTACCTTAATTTACTCACTTTTCTCTCCCTCTCCCCACTTTCCCCCCTCCCAAACACAGCATAAGGCGCAAAATTTGGACAAATTTTGGAAGCAATCGTCCGATTGAACAAAATTTAAAGAGCTCAGGAATATGTAACGAGAAAATGCTCGGTACATGTGCCGAGATGAACATTAAATTATTATTATTTTTTAAATTAAAATAAATATCACCCTAAAATGTAAAATGAAGAGCTCAAATAATATCTTCAAATTTTTTTCTTCCAAAAAAAACTTTTTTTTTTTGAAAAAAATTATTATTATAATCACGGATACACATATCAGGAAACTAATCTCTAGTACCCCTATCTTTTCCCAGCCAGAAATAACTGAACTGCGGCAATGCATATTTCGAAGCAACTACCCATTGTCTTATCACTCGCAAAGGAAAATTTTAGGTGTACGGAAAAAACACGAAAAAGATAAAAAAATTTATTTATATAATTAATATATTTATTTATATAATAAGACGTTAAATTATTAAAAATAAAATTTAAAAATATTTATTAATTTATTTTTTTATTATAAAAATTAAGTATTTTATTATAAAAATAAATCAATTGATTAAAAAAAATATTTTTTTGTCATTTTTGCGTTTTCTTTTTCTCGTCAACGTAACTGGGCGAAGCGTTGGTTGGCGTATGGTCAATGGCGTCTTGTCCTACCCACACCCGTCCATTTCCTGGAACGTTCCCTTGTTTGCTTTTTTGACTGGTCTGCTCTGTCAAATTACACGGTTCTAATTTTTTTTTTTTTTGACATAGGTTCTTGTTTGGTCCTTTGACCCTCGTTAATTAATTAATTAGACTGAATGAACAAAGAAAGCACTACCTCCACTTTGACACCCAAAAATTTCTTGCAAGTTTTCTGTGTGTCCCAAGTTCTTAAACCAATATTTCCAGTCAATCCAGTAAAGCAGAAAGGGATATATGTGTGTCTTGGGACAGGGCGAGGCATTCAGCAGAATGGATTCTTTAAAACTGCTGTTTTCCTGCTGTTATATTCTCCTCCACATATTGGGTCCAGCCATTGCACAGGAGCAGTCAGGTCCCTTCTTATATCATCGTTGCGACAACAGCAGAGGCAATTACACAAGTGGCAGCACCTACCAGAGAAACCTCAACAGTGTCCTGTCCTCCATGGCTTCCGACACAAACATCAACTACGGATTCTACAATTTCTCCGCTGGCCAACAGCCCGACCAAGTTAACGCAATTGCACTCTGTAGAGGAGATCTTTCCGTGGACGATTGTCGAAGTTGTGTCGCCAACGCCACTCAACAGATCTTGGAAGATTGTCCTAATCAGAAGCAGTCTAATGGATTCTACCAGCTCTGCAGGATCCGTTACTCAAACCGTTCCATCTTCCATGCCGTGGAGACGTTACCTACATACTACCTTTGGAATGGAAATAATGCCAGTAATGTGAACGAGTTCATTCAGGGCGTCCAAACTCTGTTGAACAGGCTTCGAGGAGTAGCTGCCGCCGGCGGCTCCCTTAAAAAGTTTGCGACAGGGAATGAAACCTCAGGATTTGTCACAATTTATGGCCTTGTCCAATGCACTCCTGACTTGTCTGAGCAACAGTGCGTTGATTGCCTTGTTCAGGCCTTCGGGGAGATTCCACAGGGTGGGATCAAGATCGGAGCAAATGTACTAAAGCCCAGCTGCAATTATAGGTATGAAGTTTACCGTTTTTTTGCAATTACTCCTCCTGACACACCACCATCATCGCCATCCCCGCCACCAGAATCGCCTCCCGAGGCTGTGGCTCCTCCACCTCCTGAAGGTTAGTCATGTTTTGACTTTTTTTTTTTTTTTCCTTTCCTCCTAGAATTTCTAATTAGGATTATAAATTTTTAATTAAAGAAAATGACACAGAATAGTCACACATATTCATGATTTGACAGACTGTCTTAGAATAACTAATATTATCTCATTTGGTTTGGTCCAAAACACTGTCACGAATAATTTTTTAATGCGTTGTCAGACAACGCGTATAAAATGTACCTAAAAATACACCAAGTAAACATTTTATTATTATTATTATTATTATTTTTATAAAATTAAAATAAAAATTTACATAAATATTATTTTAAATTATAAAGTGTAGATATCAGATTAAATTTATTAAAAAAAAATTTTCCTTTGATTTTTTGTTTTAAAAAAAAGTTAACCAAAAAGTATTTTTTTTCATTTTCAATGCACCCTTTGGTGCCCCTAAAGCTCTCTCTCTCTCTCTCTCTCTCTCTTTTTAAGTTGACAATATGCTTTTTTTTGCGTAATTTCAGATTCCAATATAAATCTTCATTGCAATATCCTAAAAGAATAAAAGCTTAATAAGGGAAAAACTTTCACAAACTAGCAACCTTAACTCTTTGAAAGCAAACTTTCTGAAGCCTGTAAACTTTTTATTACAAGATAGAAGTCAGAGAGCAGTTGAATGTTAGAACAAAAAGAGAACAGTTGAATGTAAAGTTAATGAAATAGAGAAAAAAAAAATCTTTGGATTTCAACCACTAACATATTCCAATAAATTCTACGTAGATGGAAATTTGTTTTCCCCGTTTGCAACGCAATCTTTTGTCTTGTATTATGTGCTTAGAGCAAGTCCTATGGAGTGTGCCTGCACTATGCTTCAATATTCGACAATTTTAGTTTATACTATTTTATCGACTTCTTCAGGAAAGAGCAGCAATAAGACACGGACTATCATTATCATTGTCATTCCAACTGTTGGTGCTGTAATACTTATCTTCTGCATCTGCATACTTCTGAGACTGAGAAAGCCGAGGAGAAAAATGGACAGTAAGTTAAACAATAGCTTCTTGTTACATATTTGTTCAAATTTAAGTAGATTGTTTAAACACTGAATATAATAGTGTTAAGACAATGCAATGATCTGGTAATCAAGCATACCCATTAATTAGAAGTCAAATAGGCATCTTAGTGCACGATGCTGTCTCTAGAGTTTTTAGCGGTGGATTGTCTATCATATGAAGTCTTCTCTTCGTATTTTTACCAACAGATTCCTATTGTTCTTGTTCCAAATTTCTCTTTAATTATGCGTAATAAATATGTAATGCATTTCATTTTGCTGTGTGCTGACTTCTTACTTTTTATGAAGCCGTGGATGAAATAAAGACTGCAGAATCATTGCAATTAGACTTTAGCACTATCAGAGTTGCAACAAATAACTTTTCTGAGGAAAATAAGCTAGGAGAGGGAGGTTTTGGTGCTGTTTACAAGGTGACAATTGGATATTCGTTGCAAATCTTTTTACGTATCTCAGTTGGAATGTTTCAGAATCAATCACAACCGTAAATCCTGAGCTTACTGCAATGTTGGAAGCTGAAATCATTGTTACAACTATTCGCAGGGTACCCTCTCTGATGGACAACATGTAGCTGTGAAAAGGCTTTCTAAGGGATCCGGACAAGGTGATCTAGAGTTTAAAAATGAAGTCCTATTGGTAGCCAAGCTACAGCACAGGAACTTAGTTAGGCTCCTTGGTTTCTGTTTGGAAAGAAATGAAAGGCTTCTTGTATATGAGTTTGTGCCTAACACCAGCCTTGATCGTTTCATATTCGGTAAGTCCACTAATCCACCCAAAGAGGCAAAATTACTAGAGGTTGGCTGTTTGTTGATCAAGTCAATTCATTGATGCAATTGTGTGAACATGCAGATCGAACGGAGCGTGCAAATTTGGACTGGGAAAATCGTTACAAGATCATTGTTGGCATTTCTCGAGGACTTCTGTACCTTCATGAAGACTCTCGATTGCGTATCATCCATCGTGACCTCAAAGCCAGCAATGTCTTGTTAGATGCAGAGATGAACCCCAAAATTGCCGATTTTGGCATGGCAAGACTGTTTGATATGGATCAGACTCAAGGCAATACAAATAGAATTGTTGGGACCTAGTAAGTATCCCAAAAGTCTGGACTAAATGACTTGTAGTCAGTTAAATCAACTCTAACCTCACATTCATAAAATTGAAGTATCAGGATTATATGAAGGTTCCATTATATTGTGTCAATCAATTAACATTGTGTTTGACATTTTTGATATGCAGTGGTTACATGGCTCCAGAATATGTAATGCATGGACAATTTTCGGTTAAATCAGATGTGTATAGTTTTGGTGTGCTAGTATTGGAGATTATGAGTGGTCAGAAAAACACCAGTTTCCGCAATGGAGAGACTGTAGAAGACCTTCTGGGATATGTAAGGACCATCATTTATTTTTCATTATTCCATTTGACAAATTAATTTGACAATGTTTCCGACACTAAGTGTGAATGCAACTTTACAAATTTTTGCAGGCATGGAAGAATTGGAGGGAAGGCACTTCAGAAAATGTTATAGATCCCAATTTGAGAACTGGTTCAAGAACTGAAATGATCAGATGCATTCACATGGGCTTACTGTGCGTCCAAGAAAACATAGCTGATAGACCCACAATGGCTTCAGTCGTTCTTATGCTAAACAGCCACTCTCTGACTCTACCAGTGCCATCACAGCCTGCATTTTTCATGAACAGCAGCAGCATTACTCTATCAGATATGTCATCCTCAAGGGCCACTGACCGGTCACAATCCAAGGTTGAAGAAGTTGTCCCATTGTCAAGAAATGAGGCTTCAATTACTGAGTTATATCCTCGATAAGTTGTCATCGCTTACAAACTGTTCAGAGTTGATGACAGTTGTTGTTCCATTTGATGCAATACCGCATGACAGATCACATCATTGGAATTTTTTCTTGCTACAAGGGAGGCCAAAAAACCAGACAAAGTCATTAGAGCTCAAATATAGGATCAAGAGTATTTTGACTAGTTGAGTTATATATACAGGATCATCTCGAAAATTTTAATATCTTGTATTGCATTTATTGAGGTTAATTTGCCTTCAAATCGTTGCTTCTTGGTTCAAATAAAGGGTCACCTGCTTCAAATAAAAATGATTTCATTGCCATTCTCGATCCAAAACCATAATTTAATGACCAAAGTTTATTCTTCGTCTACATTCAGTACTGCCTCCTGAACTTTCAAAATGTGTGTCTTAAACTTGCTAGAAACTGTCCTATAAAAGATCCAACCATCAACATTTCTATTAATTTTTTAGGGGGTTTTTAACTCGTAATGGTGATAATAAAAAAAGGAAAAAAAAGAAAACATATTACAAAATTTAAAAATATATATTATCAATTAAAATTTACAAAAAAAGAAATCATACAAGTATAAGAGAAGTGTGATTCTTAAAGTAAAGGTTCTAAATTAAGTAATTTCGGGTCATATTTGATCTGTTAGAAATAATATTTTTGTGAAAAATTGACAAGTTATTTTTAAAAACAATTTTGTGTGTGAAAATTTATAAAAAAAATCACATAAATATCGAAAATATGTGATTCACTTGCTCACATTTTTTAATTTTATTCTCTATTATATTTTGAATTTTTATTATAATCATTTTTATTGAAATCATAATCAATTCTTGAATAAATAAAAAATTTCTTATATAATCTCAAAATTTTATACTATTAGTACCCTTTCAACATCGAGAATCACATCATTTTGATATTTGGACAAATTTTATGAATTTTCAAAATAATATATATTTTCAAGAATTAGATATGACTTTCAAGAAAAGTGATTATAATGGGAAAAAAAAGGGTAATATAAAATTATAAAGTATAATAGATGACAAATAAGAACATTTTTTTTACTCGTTTTATTTTATTTCACATTGTTAGAAGTCTATGAGAAGATGTTAAGATAGAAAATTTTTAACGATTATCATTGTTAATCATATACTTTTGATTTTTTTTATGCATAATAACAATAAATAATAATGTCCAAAAATTGTCAATAGCCACATCGTCTCCTAACATACTTGTATAAACCCTTACCTTCAAGCTTAGAATTGGATCATAATTCTTAGAAATCCTAAAAATAGTGCTCAAGAATATATATCTGATAATTTTAATAACAAATATGAGTGCGCCCGAGCAGTGCCAAAAATCAATTAGACATAAATCATTTTGGAAAAAATTCGTTCAAATCTGATCTAAAAATAACTAGATCTGCAAGTAACTGATTCGAAATAACCTGACCCAACCGAAGTGGTTTGAACCCAAATCATAAGTGAATCCGACCTGGAAAAATATCACAATATTTTAAAATTAGGTACTTCTTAATTTTATTTATTTTTTAAGTAAGTAAAATTTATTTATTATCTAAAATCACACAATTTATTTTTTTAATTTTTTATCTCAAGTGGACCTTATTTATTATGTAGTATAAATTATAAGTAAGTTATATTCCCTAAAAAAAAAAAGAGTCAAATTAGAGATTTGTTTTAAAAAATTAAGGGTTGTTACATGACCGAAAGAAATTTATCAAAGAAACTTTTATAATACAATTTTTTAGATTTATTATATGACTGTCTTATTATAAATACAGTTGAAAGAAATAAAAAAAATCACTATTATTTTTTTATACAATTAATTCAGTTGATTGCAAATGATTTCTAACTGTTTGCATTTTGAAAATTTTTCCGAACACTTTTCTTCCAGTTAGGATGTTCACGGGTCAGATTGAGTGGATTTAGGGGTATATCCGCATTTAATCCGCAATCGGCAGGTTGAATAATTCTCTATCAGCACCTAATCCGTCATACAAACCAATCCATCTAATCTAATCCACCATTGACAAATTGAATTTGATCGATTTTAGCGGATTATACACAATAAAAAAAATTATAATTTTCTTCAATTTATACTAATAATTAACATCAATGTTTTTATTTGTTCTTACCAACTTTATTATTATAATATATATATCATATTCATTCATAATTTTAAATATACATAAGAATTGATCAAGATCCACTGAAAGATTATATTAGGCCGATTTTATTTAGGAAAAAACATCTTAAGATCGATTTACTGAACAGTCCGTATACAATTTACAATCCTAAAGATTTCACCTCATATTTTTAATTAATTAGGGTCTCAACCCGATTAATATGGATAAGTTTAATTTATAATATTGATATATATATATATATATATATATATATATAATGGATTGGATCAGATTGGACTAATTGAACCTCCAATAAGTATCCAATCCGCCTGTGATGGATTATAAAATTTTGAAATCGCAATTAATCCAAATTTTAACGATTTTAGTGAGTTCGAATTGATTTAAATTAAATTGATCGAATTGGGTCAAGTTGATTAATTTTTGAACAGCTCTACTTTTAGCCATACAACTTTTTCCCAAAATTAAACATTTATTTTGCAAAAACTTAAACATTAAGCCTATGAGTATTTTACATCGCTTTATAATAGACTACCCAAGCTTTTTTATTAATAATATCCTAATATGAGATACGAAAAATAAATCAGTTGTGCCTTAACATGATAAGAAATAAGAAATAGTTAAACTTCAAATAGAATGTGCCGTACTTGGTTTAGCATGAGCCATTTTGTATGTCCACATAATGTGAATGGCGCAAATATGCGTAAATTGACGAGGAAAAAGACAGAAAAAGCCATAGAAGAATAAGGCATCTATTCAAATAAAAGTGACATACAACCAAAATATATATATATATATATATATATATATATATCTGTGTGTGTGTGTGTGTGTGTGTTTTTAGTGTTTTTAACTGTCAGATGGCACATCCCTTTGTTTTTTTTAGTTGTTTTTAGAGGTTTTTTACTGCCAGCTGGCATATCTCGCGGCTCTTTTTAGCTATTTTTGGCTTCTTTTTTAAGATATTTTTTTGGACTTTTTTCCCAAATATTCAACCACTGTAACAGTTACATTAGTTTCTTTTTTTCACTAAATGAAAATCATTTTAATGATCGATAAAAATATATATAGAGTCGATGCAAAGTGGTTGCAAAAATCTGCTCGACACATGAGAAAAAATGATACATATGACTTACATATCACGTGGTCAGACTGACTATTAACAAATCGGACATAGAACTCGAGCCATATTAGGCTGTGGCTAAACTTACATAACTTTGAAATATTAACTGAATGTAATCCAGCCGAAGCAAACTACACAGAGCAGCACATTCTGCAGCTTAACGAACTTACGCTAGAAGTCATCTGAGTAAGCCTAACAATAATTACCAAAACAGCAATATTATAGACGCAAAAATAACCACAGGCCATACAAATTATGAGATATGTATAAATTAAGTCTTAAACTTTTCATTTTTAATATTTTATTTAAATCTTAAACTTTTTGATTTCTTATCACATTAGTCCTTTTATTTATAAAAAGTGATCAATTTGTTATTAAATAAGTTTAACTTAATGCAAATATTAAAAAAGGTCAAATACACGAACTAAATATTTTTTTATTAACAAAATATACACGCTAAATATTTTTTTAATTAATAAATACATGAATTAAATAAGTAATATGTATATTATTTGATAAAAAAATATTTAATTTATGTATTTAAATTTTTTTTAAATAATTTTTTGTAAGATCAAAATTATTTTTAATAGATTGATTATTTTTTTGTCAACAGAGACTACTTTGGTAAAAAATTAAAAATTTTAAAACTTACATAAAATTTAAAAAAAATTTAAAACTTAAATGTTAAAAACTTTGAAGATTTCACCCAAACAGAAACATGACAAACACAAAAATAAACACGTGTCATACAAATCACCCAAACAGAAAAGTGACTAGTAGCATGTCCAATAAACTCCCGCGATGGCGGCGGGCGACAGTGGAGGAGTGGCCAGTGGCAGAGGAGTCTTCGATGGGGTTGCCAACAGCGTCGACGATGAAAGCAGTATTGGGGGTGGTGCCGCCGACATTAACGCGACATGTAGTGACAGGGGTTCGACGATCGCCTCAACGGCCAAAACAACAGCACCAATAATGAGGATGCGGTGGGGAACGCGCCCACCAACTGTTGGTACGATGGCGACGGCGGTAGCACTGTTACTAAAAACATCGAAAAAGGTGTAAAAGCACTCAAAAAAAAAAAAGAATATCAATATTTTTAATTTTAAATTTTTAATTATTTTTTAGATTTAAATTTTAATTTTTTTTTAATATTTCATTTGAGTACTAAATTTTTTAATTTTTTATCAAATTAATCATTCTATTTATCAAAAGTGATCAATCTATTAAAAAATAATTTTAACTTTATAAAAAATTATTTTAAAAAAATATTAAATATATGAATTGAATATATTTTTTATCAAAAATATGCATGTTTCATATTTAATTCATATATTTGTTAATTAAAAAAATATTTAATTGATATATTTTATTAATGAAAAAAATATTTAATTCATATATTTAACTTTTTTAAAATAATTTTTATTAAGTTAAAATTATTTATTAATCGATTGATCACTTTTTGTAATTTAAAGGACTGATATAGTATAAAATAAAAAAATTTATAATTCAAATAAAATATTAAAAAAATTTAAGAATAAAAAATAAAAAAAATAAAAAATATTAATATTCCCAATAAAAGATAAGTAGGCAACCTTATTAGAGCTCGACCTACCTCAAATCAAGCTAAAAGGTCCCATGAAGTGTCTTGGGAGGAAAACAAATGAGAAAGAAAAGAAAAGGGACTGAAAGACCACAAACGATAGAGGAAAGTTAGAGAGAAACTGAAATGAGAGCTGGAGAAAGAGAAAAAGATTGGTCTTCGGAGTTATGGGGCACCGCAAGAGCCAATTAGGATTTACTTTTTTAAGCGAGTGTTAAGAGAGTTTAGTGTAAGATGAAAAGTTAGAGAGAGAGAGAGAGAGAGAGAGAGGAGAGTTAAGGGACCACGACTAATATTTACTTACACTTCTTCTGATTCATCTTCTCAGTATTGATACCATTAGTTACATTCATTTTGCCTTCTCTGCTTCTTCTTTTCCTGTCAACAGTTACATCCATGTTAAATTAGTCTACCCGCTTCTCTTTAATTCCTTCCCTCTTTTGCAGAATTTTGGGTTTTGTCCTCAAATCTTCCAACCCACACCAGCAAACGACGATGCATGAAATGAGAACAACATAGCATCAACAACCGTCGGAACAGCGATGATCAATGTCGGAACGATCGACAACATCATCTCCCAACGATCAACGATCAACGATCGACAACCCACCATTCAACAAGACTCCCACTTTTAATGTCAGGTGCTAAAAGACCCACACTTTTTTTTTGCTTTTTTTCTTTTTTTGGGATGAATTTCAGGAATTCTTGGATGCACTTTCTTTTCTTTTGAATTTTTCGGTCTGTTATTTTCGATCCGATTGGGAATTCGGTAAAATCAGCACCTCCGGTTTTTGAAACTTGCCGAATCATGTCTTGAAGATGCTCACAATTAAATTTTTCCATTTTTCCCATAGTTCGGATCGGAATTGTTTCTTTCTACTTTGCCGTAGAAGAAGATGTGTATTGAAGATGGGTTTTTGGTTGGTTGGAGTTGGCGATATGAGTTTTTTTTTTTTTTTTTTTTAAGGTTTTTGATGGGTTTTTTTTTTTTTTTTGTAAATAAATATTCTTAATACGTTTTCACTTTGAGAAGTACCGAGAATAACGGGCTATGTGATCATGAAAGATTGGCACACAGGTTGGCCGAGGGGATTCAGGTATATTAACTATGCAGTTCCTTCTGTTGTTAAGATGACCATGGCAAACAAGTGTGTTTTGCCCCTTTCATGTCTTCTTTCGTTAGAAACAGATAATTGGTGTTGCAGAGTTCTATTGTCTGTAGAGAATTGAAGATTATATTCCTTAAGTAGTGAGCGCCGAACCAATATCTTGCCATTGTATTTTCCTCCCATTGACAAAGGGAGAAATGATATGTCATTCTCTAGGACATTTTTTTTCCAATTCATGCGTATTTTTACCCTTTTAGTAACTTTTGTGTGGTGTTACACGTCCTGGCATATTCTTTATGTTTTCAGAGCTGTATGCACTCTCTCCACTTGTAGGTTCATATTTGCATCTCAAAGGGGGAGATATTTCCTAATCTTCATAAGCAGATTGATATTACAAAGTTAGCCTTCCAAATACTTGACACTCCATCATTGTTCTCTGTATGTCCTTGTATTACCTGTTTTGAAAATGGATTTTATTAGTAACAGTTACTTTTACCTTCTCTTTTACAGTTACTTATACGTGACATGCGTTGGTTGGTTATCAAAAAAAATTGAAAGTTAAATATATTACAAATTTGTCATTGAGAAGTGTTGATTTGTTGATTTGTGATTGATGGTTGTAAAAGAGAAGGTAAAAAGTAACTGTCCGTAGCAAACTCCTTTGAAAATTTAATCTTCTTGCCTTCCTGTTGAGGTATTTCCAGCTGGGTATTTGATACAGATATTGCTGGGTAAATGGTAGATCTCATTCACACAATTTTTTTAACAACATATTACATTCCAATTTTCCTTTTTCGTGTTTTAAGCCTGCCAATATTCATGCTTTAATTTGGCATTTCAGCATGTCATAAAACTTTGTACTTAATGATCTAATCTTCTTTGTGTGGAGGTGAGCTGAGAGCTGAGGTTGCTTTGTGATGTTTGCCTTTCACGTTAGAAGCATGTTACTATTAGTAGCTTGGAAATAATATGTGGATTTTTCATGCCTCTTCTTGGAGGATATGTCAGCAAGTTTAGTCTTTTGTGGTCAGTGAATATTTCTACACAATTCACGTGGCTGGTTTGGTGGTGTTTCTTTGGAAACTTTGGGAGATTTTGGCATCCACCCTTAGGAAGGAGAGTTTCATTTAATGTGTCAGGTATAATATGATGCATGGTTGACCTAATCCTGGATCAATGATTGTGACTTTTGATTTAAATGCCATTCCATTATGTGGAGGATTTGGCATATATATTGAATTACCATACTTATATGTTTCCTCAAGATGAAGTTCTGATGGTTGTTTGGTGACATTTGTTGAAATTTCTTCGAAATACTGATATTTAAGTTATTAATTTGTTCAGGTTCCTTGCGTTGAAAAAAATGCACGATGAAAGCTTTTAATAAGAGACCTTTACTATTCTCTGTACGTGTATCTGGAGGTAGCTGCCCTTTTTGTTTTGTCTCCTGTCTGATATTGTTACCAGTTGGGTACATGATTATAGCTCTTCATGAACAAAGAAGAGTGAATTTATTTTCCTCTTCCTTCACTGGGTGCGGCTGGCTGATTCTGTAACTGCTGTATTTAACCGTCAAGGACCACTTGATGCTTCAATATTTGTGGGAGCGGAATGGTTTCAAGGAAGATATCCTCTTCAGTTTCAGATCTCCATGCATCTGCTGCATATGAAGCAATGTTGAAAAGCGAAGTGGCTAGTGCTGTGGCAGCTTTTGACCATGTTCCATTTTCCTCTGTATAAGCCAATTCACATTTAACATTGACAAGTGCGTAAGTAATTTTTGACAGTTTTAACTAGAGTTTCAAATTTTCTACTGGTTTCAGTAACTGTTGAGTTCTGTAAATCTCTATTCTTCCTGTGATAGCTTGCAAACTTGTATGGGATTAGAGGTAGCCTTGTGGATGGTGGTGAAATTCGAGCTGGAATGACTAATTGAAGGTCTATGGTCTTTTCTTTCTGTATCCTGTCCATTTTTTTCTTGATTTGTTTTTATAGTTGGATGCAAAGGAAGTTCAATTCCAGCTTGATGTATTGAATTCAAAAGAAAAAAAAAAAAAAAAGATAAGCCAATAGATTTCATTAGATGGATTGTGTGTCTCCTGCGTCTTTTCTTGCACAGTCATGTAATAGAGCTCAATCGGTAAATGCGCATGTTTTATTCGGCAACCTCTACGTTGTTTCCACGTATTGCTTGGAATTGAGTTCTCACTGCTACCGTTGTCTACACTGCAATTGAGGCAGATTGGTAACATTAGAAAACCTTATTTTGAAAAAAAGAAAGAAATCATAACTAATATAGTTGTTTGCTCTAAAAAAAAAAAAACTAGTCTAGTTGATTAGTTATTGTCGGGGAATTGATCTACTTATTTTAATAAGAATTTTGACTAAAATTATTTTTACAATTTTGTCATCTAAATTTTTTATCAACAAATTTCTCATTACAAAACAATAAAAATTGCGCGTAGCACGGATAATAAAATTAATATTAATTAAACAATCGAAAATACATTATTAATTTCATATTAATTTCTTCTACACAATCCATTTTGGCCGAGGGACGTGATCTTTTATTCGGGTACACACAAGAAGAACAAGAAATTAAAGCCAAAGGTCTAGTACAAGAGGCTAAAATCAATCAATTAATCAAGGGATCGATAGACGGCATCATAAGACACAAAAGAGAGGCTAGGAAGGGAAAACGGTCGAAGAGGCTTTCGAGTTGGGACTTGGTTTTCCAACAACCGAATTGACCACCTTCTTCAGGCTACTCTTTAGAACTCCACCTCTCACAGGAACCATCCTGGCTGCCTCACCACCATTACCATTGTTGTTTTGTTGTCTATCCATGCTACAGATTTTGTAACAGTACGTGCAGAGACCGTAGGCAAAAGTATGTCAATTTGTTTGCACTACTAGCTAGCTATATTGGAAAGTTTCAAATTAATGCTTTGTATTAATGATTGAACACAAGGTCCTTGGATTGCCGTAACATTTATATGGGGCCAATGTAACTTTCGAGGGCTCAAAGTTTCTGCGTAGATTAAGGTGGGATTAAACAAACATTACATTGAAAATCAAAAGAAATTCAGGTTCAGTTGTAAAGAAATGATTTAGCTTGTCTGAAAGTTTTATTATTTTTATATTCACTTTCGGAGGATTTTCTCCAAGATATACATATTTTAAATTTTAAACCTTTACATTTTTTTTATTTAAATCCTGAACCTTTTTACAATTTCATTTAAGTCTTAAATCTTTCGTTTTTCTACCAAGTTAGTCCCTTTATTGACGAAAAGTGATTAATCTATTAAAAAATAATTTTGAACTTACAAAAAATTATTTAAAAAAAAAGCTAGATACGTAAATTGAAATCTTTTTAATCAAAAAGTATGCATATTATCTATTTGATTCGTGTATTTATTGATTAAAAAAATATTTAATATGCATAATTTGTGAATGAAAAAATGTTTAATTCATTTATTTGACCTTTTTTTTAATAATTTGAATTTGGTTAAACTCATTTATTAATGAATTGACATTTTTCGTAAATAAAAGGACTGATTTGATAAAAATTAAAATATTTAAGACTTAAATAAAATTTTAAAAAAATTTAAAATTTAAATATAAAAAAATGTAAAAATTTAGGATTTAAAATATGCATATCCCTTTTCTCCGTTATGTAATTGCAATGAACCAACATGTTCCTTGTTAATTAGGCAAATGATCATACAACACTAAAAGCTACAGGGCCCAACATGGTGCAATTTCGTTGCGGTTGGTAATAGGCTTTCTTTATGTTTTCATTGAAACCTTACAGCAGGTAGGCTTTAAACTGCAAAGGATCATACCAGAACTAAGTTCTTTGACGCTGAAGCTGAAATTTCCGTCACATAGGCACCGAGTAAGCACTCTTTGCCAGACGCGTACGTACGACCTGAATTACAAAGAATTTTCTGTTTGTTGTGTTTGCACCTCTGCCCGTCATGTACGTTGAATAATGGGTAGAAAATTTGATAAATTTTGAGGGCATTATCGATATTTTGTGACCTTTATCTTTTAGCTATATATAAGTATGCTTCCCGTCCTTTATCTACAAAAAAAATAGTAATATTTATACAGTTATTATTTTAATAGTTAAAATTTAAAAAGAACTAGTTCTTATTATATATTATATCAAGACAATTAGTGAACTTAAATTTAAGTTTGAGGTTAATAATCCTTATTGAATAATTTAAAATTTACTTTCTTATGAATTTAATATAATGCTGCAGTCAATTTTATAGTACAAGTAGTGTAATCTCCCACGACAACAATATAAGTCCATCATACTTTCTCATTTAGTCTCATATTCCTGTAAGTTAAAACTCCTGTTGGCATCGCCTAATTTGCTCCTTTCTTCTCTTCCCCTCAGCCTCAGTCTCTTCTTTTCACTTCTTCTGTTATAACTACTATTCTATATATTATACTGAATAATTTTAAGTTATTTTTCTTTTAATGTCAGTAATTTTAATTTTGCATAAACCTAAATTTTTATAATATCCAAATGAGGGAGAACGCATGCTTTTCTTTCAGAATTAATATACGAAAATAACTCTAACTTGAAATTTTGTGATAAATATAACATGATTTATTAAAATTAAGTTGTCGTACGAACCGAACATGACTGAGAGAAAAAGTTTAACATAATAGTAAATATATTTGCGTGCTAATTCTTAGTATTTTGAATAGTGTTCAGGAGGAAATAAAATTTATAATTTTTATAATAAGACTAGTAATATTTTTAATAAAAAATTAACAATTTTTAAATATTATTATAAAAACTATCAATTTTATTATATTTAGAATATTTATCTAAACATAAAAATTGGAACATGTATCGGTGCACAACATAATAATATGATGTATTAAAGTGTAGAAATGTGATATGTACAAAAGATAAAACAGGCGTGTGTGATTCACATGTTAGGCCGAAGGAACCATTAGTTATTTGGAGGCCCAAATCCACAAATGTGAAACAAAAACTAAAATTTAAAAACTCAAATAAAACTATAAACTTTTGTCAGTTTGAATGGTAGGAACTCAATTTTTTTTAAATAGAATCTTATATTTCAACCTTATGTATGAAGAAAATAGACACTAAAAGTAAAACTGTTTAAAAATTGATCAACCCAATTCAATTCAACTAATCCAACCCGCACTCGTCAAAATCGTAAAAGTTTGAATTGATTACAATTTTAAAATTTTAAAATTGCTATGAGTGGATTTGGTTGAGATTAAGAGTTTAGTATGAACAATCCAACTCAATTAGATATATATATATATATATATATATAGCGTCATTGCCATCAAGCATTAAAGGTCAAAACAAAATTGCTTCGTCAAAAATAAAGCCTACACCTTCGTTTGTCACCCACCGCCTCCCTCACAGCTCTATCGTTCGTTAGCCGGCCACTTCTCTTCTCTTGAACCCTTTTTTAATTGTAAGTCTTCTTTTCTCTTTCTTCTTCTTCTTCTTCTTCTTCTTCTTCTTCTTCTTCTTCTTCTTCTTCTTCATCATCCTCTTCTATTATCAGTGTTGTCATAGCTTTATGTGTTCGATTTATATCTTATATTTAAGAAAATCCGACGGCCCCTTTATCTTCTAATTTTAAATTTACCTGACATGTATTTATGAAATTTTTGTTTCTTTGTTGTTTATTTCTATGTCAAATTATTCAGTTTTTCTTTTTTAATTTTCTTATCGAAGTCAATTAGGCTAAAACTCTAATTAATTAAAAATATGAGGTCGAATTCTCGGCATTGTGAATTAGATGTGGATTGCTTGGTAAACCGGCCTCAAGATGTCTTTTGTCAAGTAAAACTGTCCTCATATAGTATTTTAATGGATCTTAATCAGTTTTTATGTATGTTCGAAATTTTGGATTGAGAGCAAGGAAAAACATTGATAATTGATGATAAATTGTAAATTAAAGAAAATTATATATATATATTTTTTTTGCATGTAATCTGTAAAAATCGATTTAATCCAATTTACGACTAGAGAATTGGATTGGGTAGATTAAATTATTTGGCAGATTGGGTACAAATAGAGAATCATCAAATTTATCATAAGCAGATTAGATGCGGATATACCCTCAAATTCGTCCAATCTGACCTGCGAATATTCCTAATTAAGAGAGTTTCGTCTTCCTCATGAGTATTACTTAGCTCAACTATGAATTAATTAGGATTCAAATGTGATTTTTAGATACTAAAAAATTTCAGAATAAAAAATCAAATAAAACTTAAAAGTAAAAAGGCTTAATTTGTAGCTTTTATTATGTATCCTCTTCTTGAGACATGGTGGAAAATCCCTGCAGAGGGGAGCAATTAGCGGTAATTAGGGACACTCACCAAAAAAATCTTGTTGGGAAGAATTAGGGGTGAAAAAAAAAAATCCTGGTGGGGGTCCAAAGTATTTTCCTTGGGCCCCACTAAAGACCATTGTCAGCCACCTATGCCACTTTTTTTTTTTTTTTTTGTGGGAAAAAGTAGGTTTTGAGAAGAAAATTATCGGATGAAATTTTATAATCCAATGAATAATTTGAAAATTTTTGTAATTTCATGGATTTATTATATAATGAAAAGATAGTAATTTTTTTTATTATACTTGTAATTAATGTGATTATAGAATGAATTTATGTAATTACAATTTAAAAATTTTCCTTAACAAATTTATCTGGATATGTAACAATACCCACTTATTTTTGTTAAGTTACATTTTTATCCTTAGTTTACTTTTTTAATATTATTTTTTAAAAATAAAATTGATATTACAATATATATCATTGTTTTCTCGCTTTTTACTCATTTCTAAATAATTTTTTTTTAATTATCTTTCCTCACATTAATCTCTTCTAAATATAAAAAAGATGAAATATGTTCCTCCCTTTTTAAATTAAATCCACCCATTTGCAAAGGAAAACAAATTAATTAATTCATTTTTTAAATTAAGAGATTAAGACTCAACACGAAGCCTCAAGCTTCTTTTGTTTTTTCCTTTTTCCTTTTGACACTAGCAAAATCGCATTTTATAAATTTCACTAATTTTTTTATTATACAATATAGAATATAACCCCTATCCATACATATATAAAAGGTAGAATAATAAAAACACAGAAATAAAATGTGAAATTATTTTTCAATTAGTAGGAGCCTTCACCTTTCTTTTCCTTCGACCTTTCCTTTCATTTTTTTCAGTGTTTTTTTTTATTTTTTTTATTTTTTTTGGTCCTCAATTTTTATTTATCAACAAATTTATAGTATATTTGATTTCATTAGAATAATATTTTGAATATAGTATGTTAAATTTTTTGAAAAAATTAATTTAACTTTTTGAGACTCATAGAAAATCGTATAACTATCTTATGAATTTTCAACAAAAATGGTTATAATAAAAATTTAAAATTTAATAGAGCATAAAATAAGAAAAATTTTAGCAAAAGAATCACATATGTTTTAGATTTATGTAATTTGTTATAAATGTTCACATACAAAATTGTTTTTTAAAATTAGTTCTTATTTCTCAACAAAAATATTTTTTTCTAACAAATCAAGTATAACCCGAAATTAAGTAATTTAGAACCCCTTACTGCAAGAATCACATTCTCTGATAATTGTGTGATTTGTTCTAAACTTTAATTGATAATATATATTTTAAAATTTTGTAATGTGTTTTCTTCTTCTTTTTTTTGTAAATTTTTTTTTATAATCACCGTTAAAGGCTAATAGAAATGTTGATGGTAGGTTCTTTTTTGGACAGAGTCTATTAATTTGAAGACTGTCGCTTTGAATGTTCAGGACTAAATGAAGACTAGGCTCAAACATTAGTCATTAAATTATAGTATTGGATCGAGAATAGTAATGAAATCTTTTTTATTTAGAGTGGGTGAGGTGATTCTTATTCGAACCAAGAAGCAATGATCTGAATAGGAATTAATTGCAACGAATCAAAGGTATCAAATTTTCTAAGAAAGGTCCTGTTAATCTAATGCAACTACTTAAAACATTCTGTTAAAACTTTTTATTCTTGAATTCTAATTACTCTATTATCATTTCATAATTTTTTGGCTTCCATTGTAACAAATGGCCCATTGAAAACTAAATCCTTAATAACCTACGCATTAGTAGAAGCACAAAATTTAGAGATCAGAATGTCAGATATGTTCTGCCTATCAGATGGTCTCTCGAGCATTGGATTCCTGGTTCCTTGAACTCGATCTCCATTGAAGAAGATGGCATTTGCAGAATGCACCTGCCTTTCGTGCAAAGAGGCTAGTCAGGGCACCCTCTAAAGCAAAGGTAAAGAGAGACTTCTGAAAAGAACTATTTGACAATAGAATTTTTATCATTATTTCTTCCGTGGGATCAATTATAGAAAGCATAGCATTCCAAAGAGAACTTACAGTTCGGCCTTATGAAGTAGAAGAGAGGCAGAGGGACACTGCAACTCCGTAGAAATTTCTGCTGTTAAGACGCAATGGAATCTTTAAAATGCCACTCTAACGTTCTATCAATTACTAATCTATCAAAAGAAGAAGAAAAAAAATTAAAGTTCAACAGTTGCATCTTATATAGAGAAACATATTAAACTGCACTTAGCATCTAAGAAACAGACAACACTATTTCTTGTCATGCACCTGGAAGTACATCCTACTTTCTCATTAAAATGCTTCGGTCAATTTTATATTACAATAAGTGTAATTTCCTATGACAACGATAAAAGTACATCCTACTTTCTCATTTAGTCTCATTTATTCTCATATTCCTATAAGTTAAAACTCTTATTGGCATCGCCTAATTCGCTCCTTTCCTCGCTGCCCCTTAGCCTCAGTCTCTTTTTTTCACTTCTTCTGTTATACCTACTATTTTATACGTTGTACTAAATAATTTCAGGTTAATTTTGTTTTAAAGTCGGTAATTTTAATTTTGCATATATCTAAAATTTTATAATATCCAAATGAGGGAGAGCACATGCTTTTCTTTGAGAATTAATATACAAAAAAATGCTCAGTTTAAATTTTTAAATAAATATAACATGATTTATTAAAATTAAGTTATCACACGAACCAAACATGAATACAAGCTTACCATTTTAATTCTCACTTACTCTTTTTTTTTTTTTAAATCATGTGTGAATTAATGATGATTCTGTACATGAATAATGAATTAATGACAAATAGCACAAATAATACTCTACAATTTAAAAAAGTTGGTTCTTAACCCTGGAGATGAATTGTGATTTTGGTTCATCTCAATATAATTGTGAAATATGCCAAGTTGCCAGAATGCACAATTTGGGGGCATGCTAACTGATCTTGTGGCATCGTTTATTTGCAAACCTTGTGGGGGATTTGGCTGGGTATTGTACTCTCTATCTTCAAGTCCTACATAGTGATGTGGCATTAGTTATTTAACGCCTATTTCCTTCTGTGACTAAGCTTACTGGGAATGAGAATGAGTCATGCAAACTTTACACAAAGGGCAGGAAATTTCTTTTTGGATCAAATTGACATGAAAATGGATGATAAAACAGAGGATGGTTATAATCAGGAAAAGCTAGGCAAAATGTAAGCTCAACGCAATTGTTGTCACTTTTGATGTTTAGGCATTATTGAAAATGTTTTGTTCATTGCTTTAACGAGTCTGCATAGGTTGGTAGCTTCTCTTATGGTTGATGAAGATGGGAGCTTTACCACTAAGGCTGCGACATCTGCTGCCTCACTTGCTTATGGAGAGGACGATGCAGATGAATATATGAAGAAATAATATTAATATTTATATATGGAAGTTTCTCTGCCCTTTCAAGCTTTGTTTTAGGGAGAAGAAAAGTTCCACAATTAGGCGATATATTAGATAAGATCATATGATGATAAGTTGGAAAATTCAAAATAAATAGCAATAAAAACTAGCAAATATTGAATAAAAATTGCCAAATTAGTTTTATTTATTTTGCTTATTCATTTTCTTACAAATAAAATCAACATAAAATAATAATACAATGACATCCGCGCGTAGCGTAGGAAATTAAACTAGTTTCATATTAATTCCTTCTACACAACCCATTTTTGCCGATGGGCATGATATTTTATAGGGTGCTGGCACACAAGAAGAACAAGAAATCAAAGCCAAAGATCGAGTACAAGAGCCTAACATCAATCAACTAATCAAGGAATAGATGACATTATTAAACACATTAGAGAGGCTAGGAAGGGAAAACAGTTGAAGAGGCTTTCGAGTTGGGACTTGGTTTTCCAACAACCGAATTGACCACCTTCTTCAGGCTACTCTTTAGAACTCCACCTCTCACAGGAACCATCCTGGCTGCCTCACCACCATTACCATTGTTGTTTTGTTGTCTATCCATGCTGCTGATTTTGTAACAGTACGTGCAAAGGCCGTAGGCAAAGGTATGTCAATCTGTTTGCACTACTAGCGAGCTATATGGGAAAGCTTCAAATTTATGCTTTGTATGGAATGATTGAACACAAGGTCCTTGGCTTGCCGTGGTATTTATATAGGGCTCGTGTAACTTTCGAGGGCTCAAAGTTTCTGTGTAGATTAAGGTGTGATTAAACGAACATTACATTGAAAATCAAAAGAAATTCAGCTTCAATTGTAAAGAAATGATTCAGCTTGTCCGAAAGTTTTATTATTTTCAGATGCACTTTGGGAGGATTTCTTCCATTATGTCATTGCAATGAACCAACATGTTCCTTGTTAATTAGTCAAACGATCACACAGCACTAAAAGCTATAAGGCCCAACATGGAGCAATTTCGTTGCAGTTGGTAATAGGCTTTCTTTATGTTTACATTGAAACCTTACAGCAAGGAGGCTTTAAACTGCTAAGGATCGCACCAGAACTCAAGTTCTTTGAAGCTGAAGCTGAAATTTTCGTCGAACAGGCACCGAGTAAGCGTTCTTTGCCAGGCGCGTAAATAGGACCTGAATTACAGAGAATCTTCTGTTTGTTGTGTTTGCACCTCTGCCCGTCATGTGCGTTGAATAATGGGTAGAAAATTTGATAAATTTTCAGGCCATTATCGATATTTTGTAACCGTTTTCTTTTAGTTATATATAAGTATGCTTCTCGTCTTTTTGTACAAAATATAGTAATATTTATACTGCTATCATTTTAATAATTAAAATTTAAAAAGAATTAGTTCTTATTAAATATTGTCCCAAGACTTTTAGTGGACTTAAATTTAGTTCTGAAGTTGATAATTTTTGATAGGTAGTATAAAATTTACTTTTTTCTGAATTTAAAATAATGTTTCAGCCAACTTTATAGTACAGCAAGTGTAATTTACCACGACAATGATACAAGTCCAACCTACTTTCTTATTTAGTCTCACGATGTTCTGAAAGGAAAAAACTACATTTTTTAGAGAATAAATGCTTGAATTGCGGTTTGAATATAATTAATTGAATTTAATGTGTCACCAATTGAATTGTAAGTGCAACTAATTATAAAAAAAAAATTTTCTCATATTTAATTATACTTACAATTTAATCGGTTATAAATTGAATTAGATCGGTTGCATTCAAGCAATAATTTAAGTATATTTTTTTTTGAAAATGTAACAGTACTTATTCTGAAAATCAAGAAATCAAGTCCGTAAGTTAAAACTCCTGTTGTTGGCGTCGCCTAATTCGCTCCTTTCCTCGCTTCCCCTTACCCTCAGTCTCTTCTTTTCACTTCTTTTGTTATACCTACTATTCTATACGCTATACCAAATAATTTCAGGCTAATTTTCTTTTAATGTCGGTAATTTTAATTTTACATATATCTAAAATTTTATAATATCCAAATGAGGGAGGGCACGTGCTTTTCTTTGAGAATTAATATACAAAAATAATACTCATTTTAAATTTTTTAATAAATATAACATGATTTATTAAAATTAGGTTATCACACAAATCCAATATGGTTGAGGGAAACAGTTTAATGTAATGGTAAAAATGTTTACGTGCCAATTTTTGGTATTTTGAATAGTATTTTAAAAAGAAACAAAGTTGATTATTTTTATAATAAAAATAATTATATTTTTAATAAAATAATAATTTTTAATTTTTATATTATGTTTAGAATATTTATCCAAACATAAAAATTGGAATATGCATCGGTACACTATACAGTAAAATGATGTACTAAAGGGTAAAAATGTGGGTTGTGTAAAAGACAAAACAGGTGAAAGTGATTCACATGTTGGGCCGAAGGAACCATTAGTTATTCGGAGGCCCAAATTTATGAAACTTAAACTAAAACAAAATTTTAAAAAACCAAATAAAACTTAAAAAAAAGGGCTTAGTTTGTAGCTTTTGTTATGTGTCCTCTTCTTGAGATACGGTGGAAAATCCCTGCAGAAGGAGAGAAATTGAGGGTAATTTGGGATACTTATCTTGTTAGGGAGAACTAGGGTGAAAAAAAAAAAAATGTTGGTGGCCACTGAAGACGATTGTAAGTCGCCTTTGTAACTTTTTTCGGACAAAAATAGTTTTGTGCAAGAAAATTATTGAAGGAATTTTTGTAATGCAACAATTTGAAAATTTTTTGTAATTTTATTGATTTATCGTGCAACAAAAAAGGTAATAAATTTTTTTTTATCGCACTTGTAATTAATGTGATTGGAAAATGAATGCATGTAATTGCAATTTGGAAATTTTTTCTGGCAACATGTAATAGGGCCACCTTTTTTGTTAAATTACATTTTTACCGTTAGTTTACTTTTTTAATATTATTTTTTGAGAATAAAATTGATATTATAATATATATTATTTTATTTCTCCTCATTTTCTACTTATTCCCAAACAAAATATTTTTAATTTTCTTTTTTCATATTACACTCTTCCAAATATAAGAAAAATAAAATGCATTCTTCCATTTTCAGATGATCAAACCCACCCATTTTCAAAGGAAAACAAATTAATTAGTTTAAATTTTAAATTAAAGAATCAAGACTCAACACGAAGCCTCATGCTTCTTTTGTTTTTTTTCTTTTTCCTTTTTCCACTAGAAAAATTGCATTTTATAAATTTCACTAATTTTTATTTTACAATATAGATTAGAGCGCCTATCCATGCATATAAAAGGTAGAATAATAAAAACACAAAAAATAAAATGTGAAATTATTTTTTAATTAGTAGGGACCTTCGCCTTTCCTTTCCTTGGACCTTTCCTTTCAATTTTTTTCATTGTTTTTTATTTATTTTTTAAATTATTTTTCGGTACCCAATTTTATTTATCAAAAGCCTTATATTATATTTGATTTCATTAGAATAATATTTTGAATATAATATTTTAAATTTTTGAAAAAAATTAATTTCAGCTTTTGAGACCCATAGAAAATAGTATAACTATCTTATGAATTGTCAACAAAAATGGTTATAATAAAAAAATTTAAATATAATAGAGCATAAAATAAGAAAAATGTTAGCAAAAGAATCACATATGTTTGATATTTATGTAATTTGTTATAAATGTTAACATACAAAATTGTTTTTTAAAATTAGTTGTTATTTCTCAACAAAAATATTATTTCTTACAAATCAAATGTAACCTGAAATTAAGTAATTTACAACCCTTTACTGCAAGAATCACATTCTCTGATAATGGTGTGATTTGTTCTAAACTTTAACTGATAATATATATTTTAAAATTTTGTAATGAGTTTTCTTCTTGTTGTTTTTTATTTTTTATTTTTTATAATCACCGTTAAAGGTTAATAGAAATGTTGCTGGTAGGTTCTTTTATAGGACAGATTCTATTAATTTTAAGACCGACGCTTTGAATATTCAGGACTAAATGGAGACTAAGCTCGAACCTTAGTCATTAAATTATGGTATTGGATCGAGAATGGTAATGAAATCACTTTTATTTAGAGCAAGTGAAGTGACCCTTTATTTGAATTAAGAAGTAATGATCTGAATAGGAATTAATTGCAACGAATCAAATGTATCAAATTTTCTAAGGAAGGTCCGGTCAATCTAATACAACTACTTAGTACATTTTGTTAAAACTTCTTATTTCTATATTCGAGTTCTAATTACTTTGTTATCATTTCATAATTTTTTCGCTTCCATTGTTAAAAAAAAAAAAAAATTGCAGGATGTGATCTAAACATTTTCTAAGCAATGACAACTTAAGCTTATCATCGAGCATGTAACTCAGTAATTGAAGCCTCATTTCTTGACAATGGAACAGCTTCGACAACCTTGGATTGTGACGAATCAGTGGCCGTCGAGGATGACAAAACTGATACAGTAATGCTGCTGCTGTTCATGAAAAATGCAGGCTGCGATGGTACTGGTAGAGTCAGAGTGTGGCTGTTTAGCATAAGAATGACTGAAGCCATTGTGGGCCTATCAGCTACGTTTTCTTGGACGCACAGTAAGCCAACTTGAATGCATCTAATCATTTCAGTTCTTGAACCAGTTTTCAAATTGGAATCTATAACATTTTCTGATGTGCTTTCCCTCCAATTCTTCCATGCCTGCAAAATTTGCAAAGTTGAATTCACACTCAGTAAAGGAAACAGTGTCAATGTCAGTAATTTGCCTAATAGAATAATGAAAAACAAATGATATGGTCCTTACATATCCTGAAAAGTCTTCTACACTCTCCTCATTGTGAAAACTGGTGTTTTTCTGGCCACTCACAATCTCCAGTACTAACACCCCAAAACTATACACATCTGACTTAACTGAAAATTATCCATACATTGCATACTTTGGAGCCATTTAGCCACTGCATATCAACATTGTTAAACACAGTGTTAATTGATTAATACAATGTAATGGAAAAAAACCTTCATCTAATGGTGAGACTTCAATTTTATGAAAGTGAGGTTAGAGTTGATAAAACTGACTAAAAGTCATTTGGTCCAGACTTTTGGGATATTTACCAGGCCCCAACAATTTTACTCGTATTGCCTTGAGTTTGATCCATATCAAACAGTCTTGCCGTGCCAAAATCTGCAATCTTGGGGTTCATCTCTGAATCTAACAAGACATTGCTTGCTTTGAGATCACGATGGATGATACGCAATCGAGAGTCTTCATGGAGGTACAGAAGTCCTCGAGAAATGCCAACAATGATCTTATAACGCCTTTTCCAGTTCAAATTTGCACGTTTCATTTGATCTGCATGTTCGCACAACTGTGTCAATGAATTGACTTGATCAACAAAAATCCCACTTCTAATGTTCTTGTCTCTTTGGGTCAGTTAGTGGCCTTACCGAATAAGAAATGATCAAGGCCGGTATTAGGTAAAATCTCATATATGAGAAGCCTTTCATTTCTCTCCAAGCAGAATCCAAGAAGCCTAACTAAGTTCCTGTGCTGCAGATTGGCTAGCAACAGGACTTCATTTTAAATTCTAGATCACCTTGTCCAGAACCCTTGGAAAGCCTTTTCACAGCTATATCTTGTCCATCTGAAAGGGTACCCTGTAAAAAGTTGTAAGAATGATTTCAGCATCCGACGATGCATTAACTTCAGGATTTAAGGTTTTAAAAATTTCTGAAACATTTCAACTGAGATATGTATGAACATGAGCATCGAGTATCCAATTTTCACCTTGTAAACTGCACCAAATCCTCCCTCTCCTAGCTTATTTCCCTCGGAAAAATTGTTCGTTGCAACTCTGATAGTGCTAAAGTCGACCTGCAAAGATTCCTCACATTTTATTTCATCTGCGACTGCGTAAAAAGTAAGAAGTTAGCGCACAGGAAAATAAGAAGCAGTCCATATGTCTTAAGCATAATTAAAGAGAAATGTGGAACAAGAAAAATAAGAATCCGTTTGGAAAATGCGAGGAGAAGACTTTATATGATAGACAATCCTCTCAAACCTCAGACAGCGGGAAGGATCGTCTTAACAGGTATGCTTCATGACAATATCATTGCATAGTGTTAACACTAATATATTCAGTGTTTAAATAATCCACTTAAATTTGAACCAGTATGTAACAATAGGCTAGTGTTCAACTTACTTTCAACTTTTCTACTTGGCTTTCTCAGTCTCAGAACTAAGCCGATGCAGAAGACAAGGATCACAACACCAACAATTGGAATGACGATGATAATGATAGTACGTGTCTTGTTGCTACGCTTTCCTGAAGAAGTCAACACAACAGTATAAATTAAAATTGTCGAATGTAGAACCTTAGTGCAGGCACACTACATAGGATCTGCTCTAAGCACACGAAAACATAAAGGGTCATCACTTTTATCCTTGTTGCCAGGTAGAAGTTTTACAATAATACAAGACAAAAGATTTCACTGTAAACAGGGACAATAATTTTGCATCAAATGGAATGTATTTGTAATTGAAATCAAGGTGTATTCCATGTCGTTTTCTTTAATTGAAAATTCTCATTCTAATAATAAATTTGTAGGAGGAAAAGAAAAGTCAGAGCCCATCTTTACCTTCAGGAGGTGGAGGAGCCACAGGCACGGGAGGCCACTGTGATAGTGATAAGTCAGGAGGAGTAATTGCAAAAAACCGGTAAACTTCATACCTATAATTGCAGCTGGGCTTTAGTACATTTGCTACAATCTTGATCCCACCCTTTGGAATCTCCCTGAAGGCCTCAACAAGGCAATCAACGCACTGCTGCTCAGACAAGTCAGGAGTGCATTGGACAAGGCCATAAATGGTGACAAATCCTGAGGTTTCATTCCCTGTCGCAAACTTTTTAAGGGAGTTGCCAGCCGCAGCTGTTCCTCAAAGCCTCTTCAAAAGTGTTTGGACGCCCTGAATGAACTGATTCACATTAGCGGCATTGGTAAAAGCTGTTCCTCACATTCTTGCAGGATCTGTCAAGCGGCGTTGGCGAGACAAGCTCTACAATCAGCCACAGAAACATCTCCTCTGCAGAGGGCAATTGCGTTTACTTGGTCAGGATGTTGGCCAGCGGAGAAATTGTAGAATCCGTAGTCGACTTTTGTGTCGGCAGCCAGGGAGGACAGGACACTGTGGAGGTTTCTTTGGTAGGTGCTGCCACTCGTGTAATTGCCTTTGTTGTTATCACAATAATTCCGGTACAAGAAGGGACCTGACTGATCCTGTGCAATGGCTGCACCCAATATTTGGAGGAGAATATAAGAGCAGGAAAACAGCAGTTTTGAACAATCCATTCTGCCAAGTGCTTCTGTCTGTCTCAATACATGCATACATATCTATATATATATATATCCCTTTAATGTATACTGGACTGCCTGGAAATGCTGGATTTCTCATTAAGTCTGTTGCCTTTTGTTATTTTCTTCTTCTATACATGTTTGTTCACCGTACAAAATTAATCAGCCGCCTGAACCTTTTAAAAATTTAGAGCGCGGAGAAATTGTCCACATAAAATGTAAAAATGAACTGCACACTATTTTAGTATAATTATAATAAAAAAATGTAAAATAAAAAATACAAAATTAAAACTTAAAATTAAGTTAATGTTTCCTTAAAATTTATAGTATAAATTTCAAGTGATGTATGCTAATTTTTTTTCTTTTTTCATGAAAAAATCAATGTAGTTACACTAAATTTACATTCGGTGGAATTTTTCTGTTTGTCTGGGGGCTCCGTCCCAATGGTGAATCCGGGTGCAAACCTTTACCCAAAAATTTAATGGGAAGAAAACTGGTGGCGACACCCAAGTCGACTCAAGCATGGGAGGGCGAAAAATGGGGTTGAAAAGCAAAGTAATGCAAAGCAGACCAAGAATGGGATATACAATTTTTAAATTCTAAACTTTTATAATTTTTTATATATAAGTGTTAAATTTTTTTGAAATTTCATCTAAATTCTAAATTTTTTAATTTCATATCAAATTAGTTCATTTTATTAAAAAAAGTGATCAATTTATTAAAAAAATAATTTTAACCTTACAAAAATTATTTAAAAAAAGGTTAAATACATAAATTAAAAATTTTTTCTATCAAAAAGTATGCACTTTATATATTTAATTTACATGTTTATTGATTAAAAAAGTATTTTATGTACATATTTATTGATAAAAAATATTTAATTTATTTATTTGACCTTTTTTTAATAATTTTTATTAAATTAAACTCATTTATTAATTAATTGATCACTTTTCATAAATAAAAGGATTGATTTAGTAAACAATTAAAAAATTTAGAATTCAAATAAAATATCAAAAAAGTTTAAAATTTATATAAAAAAATGAAAAAGTTTAGGATAAAAAAAATTATATATCCCGACCAAATATACCCCTGATAGAAAATCAAGAAACAAAAAGTGAAAGAAAATAAACCAAAATGCGGGTTTAAGATTTTTTTTTAAGAGGAAAATATGGATTTTATTTATTTTGAAACGTGCAATAAATCCATATGAAAAAGAGAAAAAAATATAAGGAAAAGTAGGTCAAATCCAGATGAATCCTTCCGAAAAAGACAAAGCTTACTGTGCCAAAACACGCGCCACCTTGTTGACAAGACTCTCTAGAAACATGGTTTAGCATGACAAGAACTTGAACCGGCCGGCTGAAAACTTTAAGAACTTTTTGGGTATCGACCCGGCGGTAGTCTTTGTTTGTTTATTGGGTCCAATTAATAGGAGCGTTTATATACAGCAACGGCATAATCAGACAAAAGTGTGACTAGTATTTTTTTTTTTCTTATAGATATATTGTATATCGTGTTTAAGTTTATTATACATCAATTTAATTTGCTTTCTACATAATATGTTTTTTTTCTTAAAAAAATAATTGTGTTGGAAATATTGTATATAAATCTTATTCCACTTCTTCTCTCCTGTTCTTTAGCTCGTCCCCTTCCATACCCTTCCTGTTATCATTTGCAAGAAAAAAAAATAGTCGGACGGGGAGGGAGGATGAGAGTGAAAGAGAGACGGTTCCCACTAACTTTTTAAATTATTATTCAAAAAAATATTTTTTGCATACAAGGAGTATAATTAGTGTATAATAGATATAATAATAAAAATTCTTTAAAATCATGTGTAACATACCTAAATTGATATGTAATAGATATCATGCATATAAAAAATAAAATTGTTGTGTAACAAATTCACAATTAATGTGTAATAAATTAAAAAGAAAAACATCGCGTTAGTCTCCGCGCCTTGATAGCCGGACGGGTATCAGGGTTGGGAAATTAATCAAAGAGTGTGAGAGGACCGAACCAATTTAGAAAATGTGCAATTTGAGAAGGTGGACCAGTAAAAAAAGCTCACAAACGAATGTTCGAGATAGAAATGGACGGGATTGGTTAGGACAAGCCACAATGGATTGTATGGCAACAACGTTCTAGGTTATTTGAGTTTTAATTGCAACTATTTTCTCATTTCCATCGAGGAGAATTATTATATGTATGTAGGATTTTATTAGTTATTATTAAAAGAAATGTCACTTGTTCTCAATAGATAAAACTTATTTATTGTTTTTTTTTTTCATAAGGATATAACCAAAAAATAAAATAAAGATATCTTGCTTAACTTTCAAGTGATCGCCCTTTATTATTCTTTTCATTTTATGAAAATGTATCAACAATCTTATGTTGTTTTCAAAAGATTAAAAATATAATAGATTCTCAATAATTTTGATGGTCAAATATTTAAATAACGATATTTTATGATTGAACCACCATATAGTAAAGTATTTTTTACTACATATATGAATAATTTGATAGGAAAATTTTAAACTATATATTCTACATGATATGTAATATAAATAGTTACACAATGACTCCACAATAACAAAATTCCTCAAAAAGTAGTCCACAACTTAACACAATCAAAGGCCTTACATCTATATTCTTTTCATGAAGGTTTAAAAACCAATCCCTCTAACTTATTGGAATGGATTGTATTCCATGTTCTTAGAGTTAGATTATCTGCTCCCGCCATAAAACAATTTTTAAAGTCTATTAAGAGTAGTAAAACTTATTCTTTCATTTTATATTTACCAGTACCAAGAACTATGAACATTAGAATGAAAACTTAAAAGTATATTGCTTTAATCACATTGACGATATACTTAAACTTAATCAACTCAAAATTTAATATTATATCGAGTGTTAAGTCGAGATTTCATCATAAATGATTAAAATGTATAAGCTTGATGCTTATCCTCCTTGGTGTCTTATTCACCAACTCAACCCCAACTCAACCACCCTTCTAATTTTTTATCACACCTAATCACAGTGCCCCTCGATTTCTATGCACTTTAGGTTCAAGACCCCAAAGCCAAAGCTTTTTTTCTTTTAGCTTTTCTAAATGTAAACCAACTTGTTAGAAGAGAGAAAATAGTTAAAGAAGTTTAAAATTTAAATTCTCACCCTCTTATTTATTGACATATCACCAATATTATTTGAATTATAAACTTACAACCCAAAGCCAAAGCTTTTTGTTTTTTATTCATAATCATCGTATCATCTTATAGGTGTGCAACACCTTAAACTAAACAATCAACAATCCCTTCAACGGAGTTTTTTTTTCTTTTTTTGTTAATGAATCCAAGGGAGCCTCTTAAATTACATTCACAATCAAGAATAGTTAATACTTGGACTAGTGGCAGCATCCCTTTCTCCATCAAGGGCCTGGTGTTCAAAACTGAAAGAACACAACTTTGATCAGTTTATGTCTTTGTGAACAGAAATAATTAAGGGTCCTTCCGACACGATCCTTCCCCGTCGTTACAACAATTAACAACCGCTGGTTAAAATAGCAGTTTCTGGGACTATTGTAAATGCCTTATGCTTGCCGCTTATCGAGCTTCGAACCCCATGTTTAGGCACGTGTTTGTTTTCCTCATGTCATGCCCCGTGTCATGTCAAAAAAACAAAATTTGGCTTGGCTTGGCTTAGCAGTCGACGCAACATTCAGAAAGGATTTGTGTTCCTCGATTTTGTGACTTAAATTTATGTCCCGTAGCCTTTTAACTGAGAGGAATTTTAATTTCCTCAACCACCGCAACCTTCTGTAAAGAGCCGATTTCTTTTTTTCCTTTAAATAAGACAGTTAAAACAAATAAATATATGGAATAATCTATTAGACATTTAAACCAACGGATCATATGCTTTGTACATAGAACATATATGCAAGTGAAAAAAGCATTAGGCACTCTGTTTTAATCCATATGCCAGCCTTCTTTTAAGTGTGTCGCTTTATGTAAACGGCAACCCTTTTTTTTTTTATAACAAATATTAACAATAACTACTACCAACCACCATTAAACTAGTTTTTATCTTTAACAAATATTATTATCAAACAAAATAAATTTCTATTTCACTATCCAGTATAGAGGTCAAAGTGTCTTACCAACCAATGGACATAGAATTCTACAGCCATTAGCCGTAATGTTTTGTTGCCTCCCTTGATAGAAAGAATAATTTTAGTACATTATTCTTTGTCAAGGACTCGTATCAAGACGTGCATTTGGCCTGATAGTAATGGCAACAGATACAGAAAAGCATAATTTGGGTTCTAATCCAAGCCAACCACCATTTTTCCTCATTTTTCCCTTAACACTATCCCCTAAAAATTGATTTGATTTGCAATAAATCTGATTAAATTTGCAACAAGTCTGATTGATTGAGTAATAAGTTATAAACTCTTACGAAATACACTAATCTACTTGTTTCACTTTAATATCAATCTTATTGCACATTCAATAGAAATTGTTGTGCATCCAGTGAATTATGTATGAAAATTTGTCTAATTTGTTTCTTGGACAATTTGTTACTTATTTTGTCCTTTTTGTTGCACGTCATATTTTGATTATTTCACATAGTATTCTATTTATTATAAAAATTTGTTATTTTGAATTTTACTTTTGTTCTTTTACTAGATAACTAAAAAATGACAAATAATTAATTTTGAATATAAAAATATACTTTCTTAGATTTCATCCTTAATTTGTTGGGTGGACCCCAAAAAATAAAAATTATAAACTATTTTGAGATTTCACTTTTCTACACGTAAGAATAATGTTTTCAAGAGACAAATGTCTAAGGGAACTTATATAAAAACATATTCTGTAAATAACTTTATTTTGATGTTATATAAGCTTTATGATTGTACAAAACAAGTATTTCCATTCTCAAGCATGTATTATAGATCTCATCCAATCAATTGAGTTTTAATTAAACAATATTAGAAGGTTTGTTGGAATAAGCTAATAATTTATTGGAAGATAACTATTCTTTTACAAATTCAATTGAAGCAACTTGCTTAATTTTGATCAAGTATAAAGATAATAATTCTTTGTAAAAATAAGAAAATGATGTTGATTTGCTTCAAATTTTTTACCCACATGCCAAATTATCTAATGGAGAGTCGTTGATCGCAATTTCAATAGATTTCTTTATTTGTGCAACAAACTAATAATTATTAGAACATGCTTGTTCTTCTATAAATTCAATAGAAGCAATTTTTTTTAAATTTTAATTAAGTAGAAAAATAATGATACTTGGCCAAAGTAAGATAATGATATTAATTTGTTCAAACTTATTGAATATTATGTAATGTTGTTTATTGAGAGTGAATGATAATGAATTGCAATATACTACTTAATTTGTCGAACAAAATGATAGTTTTTTGGAACTTACCTCTTTTTTTTTTGGCAAATTTTATTGATACAACTTATTTAATTTTAACCATAATGAATTGTTATAAACTTCCTAATTATAAACTTTTTAAATTTAATCATGTTTATTTTTTCTCAAAAAATTAATCATTTTTATTTGATAATTTTAAATTCATGCAGAAAACATTTGTTGCAAAAAAAAAAAAAAAATCTTAAATTGTCATCTTTTTATAATTAGGAGTCAACACAATTTTTCCCAAACTTGTAGTTAAGATTGCAAGCAAGCTGAAATGAGATAAGTTTTGTCAGGTTCAAGTGTCGGCTAGTTTATTAAATGAGTCTAAAATAAGGCTCAATGTTAATACCGTTTAAGAACAATCTAAGTTTTCGAACTTTTAACGAACTTTATCATTTAATTTTATAATATTAACTAAAATAATCAAAATTAAAAAATTTTATTATTATACATAAAATAAAAGATCAACAAATGTTTATTTAAATAAAATTAACTCATCAAAAATAAATATTTAATTTTAATGTATAAATATAAATATATGTAGTATATAATTTTGGAAATGAATATAATGAAATTACTTTTATAACATATTAAATATATTTATGTAGAACGAATTTTTAAACGAACTGTTTACGAATCTAATAGAGTCGAGCTTGTATTTGCTCAAATTTAGTTCGTTTATTAAATGACCTTTAGCTAAATAAATGAATTCCAGCCGAGCAACTAAATTTTTAATAAATGTATCGACTTACTTATAATCTTATTCGTAGTGCTAGCATCTCAAAATTTTTTTTAGTTTCCATCTCTTTTATAACGCATTTTATGAATTTTTGGGGAGTTACGATTTTTCGAGGCAATTTTCCCCCTTATTTTGCTATCCTCTCAATCTATCCTGCTCTTTTTTTCTTATTTTTTTATTTGCCTAGTTGCTAATGGACCATTTTTTTTATTTGTTTGCCAACTCCGATTGGAACATATTTGGATCATGTGTCTGCCCATTAACATTTTCCGTATATGTTAAGGTCTTTGGCCCACATCACTTCAAGTTGACATGGATTCCATTGAGCTGTTTCGTCTTTGTACATGCCAGATTGTTTTACACTTCAACATGTCACGTCACTAAATTTAATATATATCAATAATAAATTCAGATAGTGTACAAATTTAATTATATTTATTAAATATTTTATTTTATTTTATTTAAAAAATAAAAGACATTTTAATTTTAAATATTATTTTTTTAAAAATTTTTAAATTTTTTGAGAAAATAAAATATTATTTCTTTAAAAAAAATTTAGAAGTAATTTTTTTTTAATTTTATTCTCATTTGAAGAAATTTTAATGCAATTTTTTTTCTTTTTAAAAAAAGATAGGCAAATTTGAGAGATTTTTCATTTATTGAGAGATTTTTTAAATATTTTTTTGGTTAATATATTTTTTCTTTTTTAGATAGGAGAATTCATGAATAGTTTTTTATTATTTTCTTTTATTAGAAAATTTTATAATTATAAAAATTTAATTAGAGTCAAAATAGTTTTGTATGAACCAATAAAATTCTTATTAAATTACAATTGCATTTATATTAATTGATTAAAAGAAATCCTAATTCTCATTGTAATAAAATTTTGATAGTTATGAGATTTTTTAATTTTTTAATTTGTAAATTTATGATAAGTCGCCGAGTGATAGAGAGAGAAAAATTAAAGTTTTCTTTTATCTTCAACTTTATATACTTATAAATAAATAAATTATATATATATATATATATAGTAATAATATTTATTCTGATTAAATATTATGACCCGGAATATATTACAAAAAAAATGAAGTTAAAAAATGAGAAAAAATTAATAAATATATTTTTTTAATTTAATTTTATTTTATTTTTTAATGTATTTAATACATGATATTAATCCATAATTAATAATAATTTTTTTATATGAAAAATTTACATCTCACACCCTTATAAAAAAGTTCAATAATATCTCGCAGCCTTTATTTTAAATTATGACATTGCGCAACCTTTGATTAATTGGGATTAGTTAAAGTAAAGGGAAATTATGAAAATACTTTTTTGTCCCTTATTTTATAAGGATCCATGAAGACAAAAAACAAGGAAAACAAAAGGTCCTGCGACGGAGTCGAATTCCTCGTCGATTTTGCTGTTCGCTCTTGTTGTTCCTGATTTTCGATTAGAGAGAGGAAAGTTGCTTGCTTTTTAGGAGGTGGGTCGTCCTTGTCGACTTTGTTGCAGGTGTTTTGGGGACTTTGGGTTAGGATTCTCGGTGTCATTGGAGGTGGAGGGGTTGTCAGATTAAGAGAAAGATTCAGAAGCCGAAAGAAAGGGGTCTCGCTGTTGCTTGTTTTCGTCGTCGTTTTGGGTGCCTTCCATCTCGTTTCGCGGTTCCGAGACCTGAACACTGGTTGTAGTAGCAGTGTCGGCGGCAACGGCGACGAAGGCAGAGGTGGAAGATGAATGGCGTTGACTGTTGATGGTGGGACGTGGTTCTCCTTCCTCTTCTTTATCTTTGTAAACTGCTTAAAGGGAGTCCATTGAATTGACATTAAAAGACCAAATAATAATAGCAGCTCCTCGAAGGTAAATTTGGATAATATTAAACATTAATTTATCCCCCTTTTTTGTTCAGCATTCATGAAATATTTCGCAACTTTTTTTGATTAATTTCATTGTTTAATATATTCTTCTCTCCCTCCATATTTCTGGGGTTCTTCTATTTTTCTTGCTAGTCAGATCGATTTTGATGTCTCGCTTGTTCAATGAAAGAGGCAGTGGAAATATTTACTAATTTTATTTTGTAATGAGGCAACTTGGTCTGTTCGTGTTGTTAGGGTGGTTGTGAACTTGTAAGTAATTTAAATAATATTATTAATATAAAGAGTTTAAAATATTAATTTTATTTTTAAAATTAATTAATTTAAATTTATAAAATATAAAAATAAATAGGGTATTTGTGCTATTTGTAACGACGTTTTGGCAAATGTAACAAATTTTGTTCGACAGTAACTTAACAGTGGGTTTTCATTGTTACAAAAATCAAATAATAGGGGGTGCCATGCTACAATTTAAAAGAGAAGGTGTGGAACTACGTTCTGTGTCGTTGTGGGGGCGGGATATAAATTTCCTTTTTTTTACATTAACCCGCAGGTATGGGTAGAACATTCTACCGCTTTCTTTCTTTTTGCTTTTTCTTCTTTTTGGGTTTTTGTATTTGGGGCGTCACGAAACTTCTTGTATGTTCTTCTTCTATGCGTAATTATTTTAGTGACTTAAAGTGCAAAGTGAAAAAGCAGGCCAGAGAGGGAAAGGAAAGAAAGCAAGTGGCTAGGGGTTCCAGAAAATGGAAATCCAAGACAGTAACAATGAAGAAGGAATAGTGAACGATGTCAGATCGGTGGTAGAAGCAATTTCCGCCGACGATGTCTCCGACGCCCCTCTTTACCAGGTTGAAAGCCTCTGCATGCGTTGCGGCCAAAATGTATATTTTCTCTACACATATCTCTTTATATATGTGATTGTGTGTGTTCAGCATTCAATTTAAATATCATCTATTCTCCCCCTTTGAGAAGAGTGCTCGTTTGGTCATGTTGTGCACACTGTGCTTCAAATGATTTTAGGGCTAATATGTTGGGATTCGTTCTCCTTAACTTGGCCTAAAAACAGGTTCTTTTCAGTAGGAGGAGGAACCCCGACTTGTTAAAAACAAAACAAGAAGGATAAAGTAGTTATATCACAGTTTGTTTGGCCATGTAAGAAGTGAAGTCAGCTAAAAACATGAGAGTATAAGAACTCTGCAGGGTTGCCTACTCTGATTGAAATGATTCGGGGATGAATATCTTGGGGCTCCCGATCAACTTACTCGGTCTAATACGCTAAGTTTGGTGTGAGATGATCTAATTGTTCTAAATCCTTCGTGACCAAAGATTACCGAGTCAATGTGGGTCGTTCCCCCGCTCTTCTCTCGCCATTGTACTTGGATTTGGTCACCCCTCTTGATTGGATAACAATTCCCGACCTTCTGACCAAACTATATTTCTAACTGTTTGTTTCAAATTGTGAAGTGCTAATATGGAATGCACTTCAATGACTTGTTGTGAGGCAAATTTATGTGTTTTTTCAACAGGGTATGTCAAGGTTTTTATTGACGATGATTCCACACTTCAGAAAGGTACGTGTCTTATCTGCTCCTTATCATCAATCTTCTTTTTCTAATTTTCCGATAGACTTTTCTTTTGTAAATCTTATTTCTTTGTTTATGGCAATTAATCCGTTATTTTTCGGTTTGATTATTGGAAAGCTGCTAATGGGTCAATCTTAATACTTTCATCTTTTCTCTTTTTGGGTTTCATTGCATGAAAATCTAAAAGAAGTGCATCCTAAGCTTTGACAATCACTTTCTAATTGCACCTTTATGAATTATGAAGCATCAATTTTTTTTTTTTTTTCACGATTGGTCTGAAATCACAATACAGTCCCTATATCAAGTTTCTGTATCCTTGCAGATCTTGTTATCAGCTTTTGAATGTCCACACTGTGGTGAGAGGTAACCTGACCTGTTGCTTTAAGATGGGGGGACTTTTTTTGAATATGCAGGCAAATGGACCTTGTCCATGACTTATTCCATTCTTTGTCACTTTTCTTCTTTTGTTTTTTTAATTCCCTAGAAACAATGAAGTTCAATTTGCGGGTGAAATTCAGCGTCACGGTTGCTGTTATCAGCTGGAAATCCCATCAGGTGAACAGAAGGTAATCTCTTGAAATGATTAAAGTTCATAATGCATTTCACCAATAATTAATTTTGGAATAACAAGTTCTCTAGCTTAAGTTTGAATATTCTCTGCTTTAGAGGTAGTTTTTCCCGGCCATATATTGCATTAGATTAATAAGTGCTACTACCTTTTGAGTGCTGGCATCTCTTTTTACCTACTTCCTCTTTATTTCATTGATAAATTCTTGCATTTGGTTGTTCAGTATATTTAGTTGCATTGTGGGAGTATTACCCATGGTTTGATCTTCAGTTTTCTTGATTCTTTGAATAAATTGTCAAACTATGGATGTATTCTCCTCAAATGACCCCTGTTTTCTTCTGTTTTTTGTTTTCTTTTTCTTCGTGCCCTTCGTCTTCTTATCTCTTTTAGACTCTTCTTCTTTTTAATATGCTGAAGAAATTTTATAATATTTTTATTTCTCTCAAATTTGTGTTTCTTGATAATCCAGATGCTTAATCGACAAGTAGTGAAATCTGAGTCTGCCACCGTAAAGGTACCATTTCCTGATCTTGCTTTCCCCATTTCTTGCATCAAAGTTTTTTATAGTTGAACTTCCCTGTTTTTAGAGCTCTTTTCTTTCTTTGTTTTTTTTATCTCTCTCTAAATACCACCTTAGATAAGTCTGCGGCACATAAGGCTTGGTTGGATCAATTTTCCTGATTTCATTGATGGTGCCTCTGTCATAATGGCTTTGCTACTGCAGTTTGGTTGAAGTTGGTGTAATTTTTAACACTTAAATTTAAGATGGAATTTTAAGCTTACGCATGGCGTTAGCTCTAAATCTGATAATTCTGATAGGCGGCTCCTACTCCTTTCCATATTACGGGCGATTTTCCTGAAATGTTCACTGACATTCGGGAATTTTTTATTGGTTCTTGAGTACATTTCATGACCCCACTATTGAATTTTTCATCTCTTCTGAGGCAATTTAAATTAAGCTGCAAGTTGGCTGGTTGTTTTGGACTTTTTTTCTTATATGTTCTTGGCTTTTATATTCGTGGTATGGCGATTGTTTTGGTTGGGATTAATTGTTAGTTGAGTTGAGCTCCTTGAGGCTGAGTTAAAGATCACTAGTGGCTGTAAGGTAGCAAGTGATAAGCGTTCTTTCGTTCCTTTTATTGCATAGCTAGCACCTGTGTCTGCTCTATTTAATTCGGGATGAAAAGCTAATTGTTGGAATCTTTGCCGTAGGGCATATCTTTTGGCATTGCTTGGGCATTGAGAAAGGTGTTGGTGCTCGTCCAAATTTTAGTCTTAAATCTTTGACTTTGAACTAACCTGCAATTTTGCTTGTCTACCTATGCATACAGGTCCCCGAACTGGATTTTGAGATTCCTCCAGAGGCACAACGTGGCAGTCTATCAACTGTATTCCCTACATCCTTCTCTTTTATTTTATGTTTTTGGTTTCTCTGTTGGCATGACAGAATTCTCGTGGCTTGTTTTATCTGATTTGCATTTCCCTGGCCAATTGTTTTTATATGTTAAAAAAAACATGTTTGGTCACTGAACTTTATAGTTAAGTTTTGTTGGGCCTTTGGTCTTTTGTTGTGTTTGAGTAACATCACTTCTTTTTGGTGGGACAGTGTTGATTCTCTTAACAACTATTTTTGTATTTTATATAAGTTTGATGTTTCATGTTATATGCTTAAATAAATGACATTGGAAATGGAGCTAACGATACACAATGTTGCGAGAATTATTATGAAATAGGAGGTATCAATTGCATGCTGGAAGAACATCAAAATTGTAGAATTGCAAATTAACTTCAACTTCATTTTAAGCTTTCCTTTTCTTTCCTCAACTTCTTTCTCATTTGATTTCCTTTTCTGGCTGGCAATTTATGTTTGTATCTGTTGGGGAAAAGAAATGAGAATAAAGAATCTGGACATTAATTGGTAGTTGAGTTTTCAAATTTTCTCTTTCTAGTACTAAAATCAGGAAGAATAAATAAATAACTTAGTAATGCTTGCTTGACTGACTGATCATATCACTGCACCGACGGAGAGAAACCATAGGTCGGTAGCTTTTGCTAGATGTTGCACTGGAAAGTTCTCCTTTTACGTGCATCGGCAGACTTTGTTAGATGCAGGTTTGTTTCATTTTGACATTAATTGTAAGCTTACTCTTTGAATTCTGTTTTATTGATTTTGATTACCTGGCAGCTTCATAAAGGACTATGGAATGCCAATAAATTCTGTTGCTTTGTTTACAAGGTTACTGTGACTCACGTTTTAGAATGCTGCATACTGTGATAATGCTCACATTGGTTGCTGGTGCACCATGTGAAGTTGGTTGGAGTTTGTCCTGACCAATCATCTGGTTGCTGCTATGAGTTTGTTGCTCATGTTGCATAATCATTTCTAGGGCATATTTATGCTTTCGATGAACCCTTGAGCCATTTGGATAATTCCTTTAGGTGGAAGGTATTCTTGTACGAGCAGCTGATGAGTTGCAGGCACTTCAAGAAGAACGCAAGGTATGAGCTGCTCATGAGCTGCTTAGTGTTGTTTTAATTGCTTTCTTTCAATTTTTAATGCATTGTTCTGGGCTTTGCAGAAAGTGGATCCGCAGACTGCTGAAGCAATAGATCAATTCTTGCTGAAACTAAGAGCTTGTGCAGCAGGAGACTTGTCTTTCACCTTTATTCTCGATGATCCTGCTGGAAACAGTTTCATTGAAAACCCGTAAGCAATTGCTTTTATTGCTAGGAACCTTTCGCTGTTCATCTCTGGTCGTTTGAGTTGTGGAGTGATGTGGGACTTTCTCTCTCTCTCAGAGTTTGTGTTTGTGTGAGAGAAAGACATAGAAAAGCATCGTTATCTATGCTTTTGGTGGCACCTGTCATACTTGCATGCGTATTATAACCTTCAAAATTCTTGAGGACATTTGGTTGAAGATCCATTGTGATCTTTTCGGGATTTGTAGCTGAATTAGTATGCTCTTGGGCTGGCTTTTGGCTGAGAAGTTTATGGTTTCTTGTATAGTGTGTTGTAATGAATCTTTGGTAATCTCTGTTTGAATTCAAATAAAGATTTTAAAATTTGTGTGCAGAAATGCTCCTTCCCCTGATCCATCGTTGATTGTTAAGTTCTATGAACGAACTCTGGAGCAACAAGCATCACTAGGCTATGTAGTGGACCCATCACAATTGGGAGAAACTGGCAATGGGCCATCATCGGAGATGATGAGTAGCATTTCTGATCAAACAAGAGGAGAACCTCATGGATCAGTTGGAGCAGCAGCTGGACATCGGGCTATTGCGCAAAGCAATAGCGCAGAAATAGCAGAAGCTTTATTTCGGTACACTGCACCAGAGGAGGTAAAAGTTGTTAACAACTCCTGTTTAACTTGTTTTCATATATAAAGAATTTTATTGCTTTTGGTGGTTTGCTTTGGTAGGTAATGACTTTTCCATCGACTTGCGGAGCCTGTGCCACAAGGTGTGAGACTCGAATGTTCGTCACAAGTATCCTTCACCTCCATAATTTATCTCTACCATCAATATTCGGTTATTTTATCACTGCACTGGGTTAAGGCATTTGGATTTGCGAATGCAACTAGCTAGTTGAGCTTTTAGTTTATGGTTATATTTCCTCAAGCACCTTTACTGCTCAACATGCAAGATATGAATGTTCCAAGCAACTTGCCATGATGTTTGAATTATTTTGGTAGATTGCTTTGCAGGTTTTATCGTGCTTAGGTTTTGTAAGAGGATAAGTGATAATCAGATAAATGCTTGTAGAGCATATCTACTCTTACTGTCTTTTTCCCTGCATTTTCTTTTCTGATTTCCTCCAATCAGGAGACACTATCCACTTTGGGAGGTGCATACCTTTAAACAACTACAGTCAATCAATTATGTGCTGTTATGTATGAATCATTAATTGGGAACTAGTATGAGTTGCTGTTTATATTAATAGGATTTTATGTTGCATGTATTAAAAACTATACTATAAATCACTTGACGAAATTGCAAGGGTGGTAAAACCGTTGCCTGTTATGACCTGGTCTGTGAATGCACTGGGTTCTCAAAGAGCAAAAATTATTATTATTATTATTATTATTCTTCGAAGTTGTGGATCTAAATTTTACTTTCTGATTTTGTGCATGAGCACGTTGACTTCCTCGTTTAGTGGACAAACATGTCAATCTTAACTGACTGCAGAGATCCCATACTTCCAGGAAGTAATAGTCATGGCATCCACTTGTGATTCCTGTGGTTACCGAAGTTCAGAGGTTTGTAGTAACCCAACCATTTTTTTTTTTTTTTGGAATGATAAAGGTTTGTGCGTTTTTTTTTCTGTGGTCTCTATTTTCTTACCAAAGTAGTTATTTCCCATGCAGCTGAAGCCAGGTGGGCGAATTCCTGAAAAAGGAAAAAGAATCACTCTTTGTGTGAAGAATATAAAGGACTTAAGTCGTGATATTATTAAGGTCTCCTCCAATTTTTTCTTTTTTTCTTGTTACACGAAATTATTTTCTCTTTTATTGTAGTTTCTGTGATCTGGGGTTCACTTTTATATATCCACTAAAAAGAAGAGGGAGACAATTGGGATAATTTTAAATTCTTGGATTTAATACGTGATGGAGAGGGAGGTTAGCAATCCTTAGCTTTTTTTCCCTGTTCAAAAATTAGCTTATGAGGAAGTTGAATCATTGGAAACTTTTGTTAAAGCATGTATTTCTTATTCAGAATATGTCAATGGGCATTGCTGTTTGGATTAGGATATGCTTCTACGCAAATGCTTGTTTTTATGCAATAATGAATCATGAGTTTACTTTGAGTTTGAAGGATTGTCATTATAACGTGCAATTAGCCCTTGTTACCTCCCTTCATGGCTTTTCTTCAGTGACCAATGCCTCCTATCTCTAATATCATTATCCTAGATTTCCAATGGTCACATATCCTAATTGCAATTCTCAATATAGCCCACCAAAAAAGTACATAGGCTGTGTTTTCTCTAATATCTCTTTAAGTCAGTCATGAAAAGGTTGTGCAAGTGTGATAAAGAACCAATCAGGGCCATGGTTATTGTGTTGCTTGGAACTGCATGGTTGTTGGCCTTCCCGTGTTTTTTTTTTTTATTTTTGAGGTCTGTTGTCCTACTTTTTCATATTCTGGTGCCTTTACAATGGTATCAATGTACATAATTAGTAGTCCAATTATGAACAAAAATTGAATTGAATGATTAGTCGCAGCTGCCTACTCTTGCTGTCCAGCTACTTGTCTTCTTTTTTTTTTTTCCTTCCTTTTTTTGTGTTCTTGAATTTCTCATCCCACAGGAGATGAGTTCTGTTCTGTGGAATAGCTTCCAACACATGACTAAGCTTGAGATGGAATAGGCATATAAGATATTGCATTGGACATGCATGTACATGAGACTATTGTCACATAATAACATATATATTTCATGTACCAAGAATGGAGGAGAATATTATTTTGGATGTTGCTTTGTGTCTTTTGTGAATATTGAAGCGGTAACTATGATATTTCTAAGGACCCAACGCCCTTTTTTTTTTTTTTTTAATCTATGGAACGCTTCACTTGTTTTCCACATAACACGAGGTCAAAACAGGTCTTTTTATTAGCTATTACTGTATGGTAAAAAGTAGAAATAGAGGTCAAAACGGGTCATTTTGTCAGGTCACTTTAGGTTCAGTATATTTCAGGCCGTGTTGCTTGATATATGCATATGACAGAGGGTCTCTTTGACGTTAATTAAAAAAACAAAAATATTGATTCTAAATCAAGAAAGTGGGGAAGCAGGCATGGACCTCTAAGGTTCTGTGCAATACTCGCACATCTTTCCAGGTGCTTCAGAAGACAATAAAGCCAGAAAATGTTTTTTTTTTAGTGGTATAATTGATCAGCCGTCAATCCTTCACGATGTCCCCAGCCCAGAGTTACTTTTTATTTTCAATTTCTTTCTTTTTCAGGATGAATCTCCATTTCAAACTTTCAGTGTTTAAGAGATACCCAGTACTTTGGCACGTTTCACCTGTTTTATATATATATATATATATATATATATATATATCAATCTAGATCTATTGGTGGTTGATTCATGCACAGTTTGATAATTCTAGAATATGAAACCATGGCCAAATGACTTTGAGTCCATTTAACTGTGCGGATGCAATCTTCTGTATCTGCTGCAATCACTGTTTGAACGACCCTACATAACAGGCTGTTTTTGTTTGGTTAATTTTATATGCAATAGACAGCCTAGATGCCTAATCTGATTTTAGTTTGGCTTTTGTGTGATTTTTGCTTGCAACTGTTCCATATTTGCTGGTTGTGATGGGATAACAAATACCACCTTCCAAGTGAGAAGGAGATGAGATAATAAATTACTGTTGGCTTTATTATGTGTTTTATGCACAATACATGCCCTTACTGTTTCTCTCTCTCACTCTCTGGCTCTCTCTTTGGGAGTGATAAGAACAATTTTAAATTCAAGATAGATCTTTTGAAGGTAATCTAGTCTATTTTTGGTTTGCAAACATGTTAATTTTGAATGAGTGCATGACAAGGATTTTATTTGACTTCTGCAATATGATTTCTCATTTGTATTTGTCCTTTCGTTTTCTTTGGTCCATGACTCTTGGGCTCAATGTTGTTCCAGTGTTTTAGTGTAGGTGGAACTCTATTGTTTTTCTTTCTCTTAGTGATTTAGTTAAAACACGTGCTTTTGAACTTAAGATAAATGTTCATGCTTTTTTAAATGGAAAATTTTTTTTTTTGTTTATTTGTGTTATTGGCTGGAGGTTGCAGAATTAGAGATGTTTCTTATGTTTAGGCCTCCTAAAATGTTCATGCTTTTTTAAATGAAAAAAACAAAAAAATTGTTTATTTGTGTTATTAGTTGGAGGTTGCAGAATTATAGATGTTTCTTATTTTCAGTCCATTAAGAGGTATATTTGTTTATGAGCTAAACAATGAGGGTAGCTGCTCCATTCTCATAAACCTCATACCCCTTTTATAGAATTAGAATGCGACCTCAAAGATACAGGTGTAAGTTCATAATCACTGTGGTGTCCTCGTAGGGACATGTTTCTCATTTTTAGACTCATGCATTTTGTATTCCTTTTGTGTCTGCAAATCATGTTGTCATTCTTTTGTGTTACCAGTCAGATACTGCGAGTGTTAAAATCCCGGAGCTTGACTTAGAGCTGGCAAGTGGGACATTGGGTGGAGTGGTTACAACTGTTGAAGGTTTGATTACGAAAATCTGTGAAAGTAAGTATAAAACTTAATTAAATTTCTCAGTTGCAGTTTCATGTGATTAATTTGTTACTGCATCAATATTTCATTTTTTATTACCTTCAATCTATTCATTGAAAATCTGTATTTCATTCACCTAGATTCTTATTATTTAGTCTTCTCAGAATGGATACAGTGCATATGCTGTCTCATCATGCATTCCATGTTGATAGCTAATGAGCGATTGATCCCCTCACAGACATCCATATGGTTGAGAGCTTGAGCACCTAAATTGGGGGTCTAAGGTCCGCACCATTAGATAGGATGAGAGGGAATTATGGAATAGCTAAACCATTTGATGGGACTGGGGTGACGGGGTGCGAGTTGTGGGACAGGGGACAACTGCCCTTTGTCGTGTAGGTACATAGCTCAATGGGCCTCTTAGTAGACCAAAAGTGGGAAAAAGAAAAATTCGTGAGCCATTCCATTTCTTCTGTCGGAAAGAACACAAAATATTTGAGATTCTACAATTTTGTGACTATAATATGGTATCAAATTGGAGGAGTTTGTTTATTTTCCCCCTTTATGCTCCTGTATGTTTATGCATTGTTTGATCTGGCAATGGGTTAAATTTTTTATGGACTTGCAATTTATGGTTACCACTTCCAATGTTTGTGACTTGATGTATAGGCCTGGAGAGAGTGCATGGGTTTACGTTTGGAGATAGCCTTGATGAACATAAAAAAAGCATGTGGCAGGAATTTAGAGCAAAGCTAAACAAGGTATGATGTTTGCCCGCTCTTTTATGAGCCAGCATACAGAGATGAAAAGTTATGTTTTTCCTTTCTATTTAATTTTTTCCTGGGGTTTTTGGCTGGTTGGTTATCCTTTTGTTATTTTTTATTTTGTACACTGAGATTTTTTGGCACTGTGTGTTTTACTCTACAATCCTCCATTCATTACTTGCTAATGTGAATGTGAAGAGATGATCTTTAAGAGCATCATTAACTGCGAGTTTTTAATTAATTTGCCAAGAAAAGTGTGTGGAATCTCTTGTATTCTTTAATGCTTCCCAGTTTTTCTTATTTTGTTCAATATCTTTAGAATGCATCGCTTAGTATTTCCCTTAGCCAATAGTAATTTTCCATCATGTCATGAAGAAGTGTTGAAAACGTTTTCTACAAGAAATTTCCTATTTTGCTGTTTTTCTCTCTGGAGATTGACGTTGAGTTCCCATTTTTCACTTTCTATTGAGATTCTTGCCTTTTTGTCTTCTTTTCATTATTATGTTAATTGCAGCTTTTGAATATTGAAGAACCTTGGACTTTGATCCTTGATGATGCATTGGCAAATTCTTTTGTTGCACCAGCAACTGATGATATTAATGATGATGCTCAGTTAACATGTAAGTCATTTTCCTTCACACTTTGACTTTTAGGCAGGTTTAATGTGGTGTGTGAATACTTCCTTTGTGGATTTCTGGGATTCATCTGGGTGGATGATGTTTCTATTGCCACAAGCCTCTGCGTTCATATAGCTAAGAATTAGCTTTCTTGTACCCTAATAAGGTATTAGGTCTCCTTATTTCACACTGAACCTATTGTGTGCTTTCCACCATGTGCATACATAAATAGAATCATGTGCAACCATCTATACTGAACAAGGCACTAAAAGGGATGGCTAGCTTTGTATTGCATGGGTGCCTTTGGAAAAGGCACAATTACCTTGGATTGATTTCCTTTCGTGCAAGTATATGTGCTTGAAGGTCACATTGCCAACTTTTTTTTGTCAATCCTTTTAGTTCTTCCTCTGCTTAACAGGGGCAAAAAAATAGGAGTGATTTGTTAGTCAGGACATGTGATTTTGAACAATTACATGAAGCATTGCAGAAATGTGTGTAAAAAGATGCATTTAATTTGGGAGCTTTTACTTTGTGGAGCAGCCAACTGGTGGCTTATTTGTTCCTCAGCAACGTGCAAATCTTAATATAGAATACTTTACAAATCTTGGATAGCAATTATGTGCTGTGTTATCTCATGAGTTTATTACATGGTATTTGACAGTTTCATTTTTAGTGGCATTTGTTATTGTCAATTAATGCATGCATACAACTGACTGAAATGTTCAAAGGAATTTGTGTGAGAAGACCAAAACATCAAGTTTTTTTGGCCTGTGAATCTATGATGTCTTGAAAACTAAATGTTTTTCATAACAAATTGTTTTTATTTGTCAAAATTGCTTTGATAAGAGTTCACATATGAAAAAGATAGTAGTTATTCGATGAAATCCTTGATGCAGAAGATCAAAATTTTTTTGCAAATAATTCTACTTCTGATATTGAGTAAAATCTGGACGCTATTTCGTCATGGTGCTTATGAATTTTTCCCTCAAAGGAATAAGATTTGTATCCGTGTTCTGGACTTGTTAAGAAACAGAAGTGGATTGGTTTTAAAATTTGTTGGTAGACATTACTTTCTTGATTCCAAATTTGCTATTTCACCTACTTACACACTTTTTGAGCTTATAAAGAATATGTTGGGGAGGAAGCAGCCATGTAAAGGGTGGCACAAGGTATCCTACAGCGTGCAAGGAATTTCTCATGTTACAGATGAACTTATTCTTAATTTACTTGTTTTCTTAAATGCTTCCTAGGAAATTTTATTTTCCATCGGCATATTTGGTTGTACTGTTTATGCATGCACATCATGAGCGCCACTGTCTTCTCTCTTGAATAATGCTTGGTTTGCCATGTTCAGTTGAAGAATATGAAAGATCCTGGGAACAGAATGAGGACTTGGGGCTGAACGATATTGATACTTCGTCAGCAGATGCCGCCTACAAGTCGACGACCTGAAATGAGAAAAACGGTGGCTGAAGTTATTAAAGTTTCAGTTTTCTCCTCAAATGTTTTTTTCTTCTTTTTGTTCGTCGGGTTGGGAGCTTTATGGCATTTTGGCTTGGAAATGGATATATTGGGGGATGTTGGTTTAGAAGATGGGAAAATGACAGACAGGCACGTATGATCCAAGAGTTTTTTGTCTTAAACTCGGCATCCGAATTTGGTACTTGCTAGGTGAATTTACGTTAATTTGTCAAAGTGAGCTGTTACAGAATAACCTTCCACCATGGTTTCCCTCCTTGATTTGTCATTACAGTCGAAGCTGTTTGAGGAAATACTCTTTACAGGTATTTTCAATTCAGGTACATGATAGGACATAATGACAATATAATAGTTAATCTCAATTATATTTGGAATTAAGACTTTATTATTTTCTCATAGTAGCCAGGTATCTTGGTCAAAACAGCACTAACACAAACACCTTCTATTGTGAAAAATATGAAGAGGTGGAGGGCAACAAGCAGTGCCCGTGTTCTCCATGTCATGATCATAATCAACGTCTGCAATGTTGTCGCATGGGGAGGAGAGTTGCACTGAACCTCCGCTGAAATTTCATTCATAATTATTTCATTGGATCAATTCATCATGTGCAGGTTGATCCAATCTATAAACTAATATAAACACATGGATATTTAAACCTATTAACTCTAAGCCATTGTAAAAATTACTTTTTTTTTGCCCCCCTTTTCTCCCAATTTCCATCTGAAAATTGATTTCTAAAAATTTGGACCACCAAACAAACAAAAGGGAACAAAAGGGTAAAATAATAATAATAATAATAATAAAATGAGTCAAGAAACAAGAAAATCATGCATGCTTTAGCGAAGATCAGAGATATTTCTGGTTTTGAAGGTCCAAATTGCACATACCTTGTCCGTTTTCATCAGCCCCAATTGATGATAGGCAAGCATATTTGACAAACCCCAGTATGAATAAGATTGAGGGTCCAGAGTATGATGCTATAAATTCCCAAATAATCACCTTCCTTCAGTGGAGGATTTGAGTGGCATTGACGAGTATACACATACAATGGTGAACAGGAGATGTTGCCTGCAGACATCCAAATACAACTCCCATTTTCTAGGCTCCTGAAACACAGGCACACAACACAAGACTTTCTTCACACTCCTTGATATCACTTATCAGAAGTAGTGCAATCTGCCTCAAATGCCAATTGTCATCTCCTTCACTCTTCTGTTAACTCTTTCAGCTCTTCAACAACAGAAGGGAGGAGATGAAGATTGGCATTATGGGCCAGATTGCATAACCACCTATTTTAGCTTCTTCTTCTTCTTCTTCTTCGTTCCTACCTTCTTCTTATTCACTATTTGAAAAGCAATGAGAGAAGGGAAAAGGGTAAATGGGAATTGCCGAGGTTGGAGAAATAGCACTTTCGCTGCCTCGTCTCAGTCGTCTGTATGCAATTTATAGATTTTTCTAATGTCATCCAGTTGTTTCATTTTTAGCTATTTTCTTTTTTTTTTTTTTTTTAACCAAATCTCATTGTGTACTGAAAACGTCTTCGTTTTCTTTTCTTGTCTTTTCATTTTTTTTTTTTCGTCGTTGTTAGTTTCGCCTCAAATTTACTGCTGTTGTGCAATTTGATTGAAAATGTCCTGTACCAACCTCTCTGTTAGGTGGCCCTGCAAACTTAGGATTATTCAATGCTTTAGACAATGCGTGTCTTCTGCCCATTTATCGTGACTCCAGCTTCGTTCATAAATGGAAACGGGACATGTATGTATGTATGTATCTACACCGAATTTGGAGTGATATTTGCACTTACGAGCTATGTTGCAGTTCTTGGTAATTATGACTCTAGAGGTGGTGTTGAGGCACAACTGATTCCAGTCCTCAGAGGAATTGCTTGAGACCTTTCATTATGAACACTGATAAAATTAATCATGAGTTTTGTTTCAAATTTAATATTTATTCTCATCTATTGGGGCCCCTTTCCCATCCAAAATTTTCAGCTATTTAACACCCAAAAAAAAAATCATTATTATTATGTCAATTAATTCCCTTTTTTTTTTTCCATAAAAAGTTTTTGTTGACAATTGCTTTGAAGAGAAAGATCATGCCTATGATTGAAGTGGCATATTAGTATTACCACGAGAGTAATACTTTTTAGATCTTCTTAAGAGAATGAACCCGCTTAGCCATTAAACATGATTAATTGTGAGAAATTTAACTTCATCGCTTGTTGGAGGCATCTTCTCAATATATATATATATATATATATACTTCAGGTTATATGACTTTAATTTCTGTAGGTGTTAATTTTACATTTTAATTATCAAGAAATCATTCAGTTGAACACTTCTATTAAAAACAATTTTATGAATATGATCATACAGTGTGAATTCTTTCTTGATCCTTTGTTGGGTCAGACTACGACTGTATAATCATCATCCAACTTAATTGTCTACCAGAACATGGCAGAACATGTTTGCAACTTTGCATCATGGACCAGAAGATTGATCTATCGTCTACCACTAATTTCTATACAATTTCATTGTTTTTTCTATTTTGATGATTATTATTAGACAAATGAAATTTAAGTAAGGAATATCTAGCCATTATTTACTACTAAGCGTATTGCTTTAAATTTTCAGGCAAACAATGTTGATCTCTACGTAAATGGTTATGATCATTGCTTTAAACATATAAGCAACTATAACGAGTAGCACTCGGTTTCTTTTCATGGAAAATATTTTCCGAGAGAACGTTCGCCTTATTTTCATTGTTTGGTATATTTTGCAAAATGATTCAATCAACAAATATTTCCTTTTACAAATAAAATGAAACCAAGTTGGAGGAAAATGACTTTCTCTTTCGAAATAAACAAGTCATTTTCGGGCCAAACTTGTCGATAAAAAGCAGTAACAGATTGTCACTAATAAACTCCGTTAATACATTTGATCGCGGTCACCTGAAAAAAAGAAACTACACTCAATCACATAAACAAGAGAAATAGTTAATAATTGGCAAGTAAAACCTGCTCTTCATTGTGTTCTCCCTTCCCTTACAAATAAAATGTCAAGAAAATTGTTAAGGCTAAGAATAATCTTATAAGTTTGATAAATTAGAGAGAGAAAACATATTTAAAAATAATTAAATTAACAAAGATCAAGGATATTCAGGTAGTTAAAAAGGTTCATAATAGAAAAACAAAAATAGATAATATAAGACAATATCTTGATGAAATAAATGAATATCTAGCTAGCAAATTTATTTAGGATCTTCTAAATTTGTATGATTATTGAAACTTTTCTAAGAAATTGAGTTTGGTCTGATAGTATTTCAATAATTTGGTGAAAGAAAGGTTTAGTGGTGATGGTCAGCTAGAAAGCCGTTGGTCGGCCAAGAATATGATAAGATAGTCCCGACAGGTGGTTCCAGCACTAATACCTTTCTAACGGTAAATTATAGAGATAATGTCTAAACTTACTCAATCTATTAGTAAAAAATTTCATAAATCTATAAATTTGGAGGATGAAAGTGAAGTAGATTACTATAGGCATAGTTTACAAATAGCTAGAATAGAACAAGATCTGCAAAAATGGAAATATTCCTAAGGAAGCTAAAAAGAGTATTTATAAAATTGGCACTTTTCTTAATTTATTTTTTAAATATATTATAGATACTTTAGAAAAGACTTATCATGTAGATCCTAATATTCAGGAGATTAGTTTGATTAATCATTCTATAGTAGACACCTATAAATCAACATATCAATTTTTACATATTGGTTTAATACAAATTGTTACGAAACTTTTACATAGATTAGGTATTGATACCCCTGTCTTAATATATTTACGTGATGGACTTTTAAAATTTTCAAACTCTCTACTGTATTTCAATCTAATTTGGCTAATGGTCCTGTGTATTTTAATTTTTATCCTAATTACTTTATATCTTTATTTGACTATAATATAACAAAATCATTAATATTAAACTTACAAGTGCAGGATAATATGCTACCAGTATCTAGAAATATAACTTTAATTTATAGAATATGTTATAAATTATTGCCATAAACCTTCTCTCTTAATGCCTTAATAAAGTCTCCTAAAGGACAAACTTTACTAATAGAAGTTAATACTGAAAGATCATTTGTAGAAACACAAAAAATGATAGAATGGTCTAAAAAATATAATTATGCATATCGTCAAAAAAAAAAAAAAACAATAGATATGCATAATTATATTTTTTATAATTATAATAAAAATAGTTTTATCTATTTAAAATACATAAAATTATTTTAACAATGAAAAATATATTGAATATATGCATAAGTATTTTTAAAACATTAAATATTATTGACTTGATGATTTAATCTGTGGTCTACTAACTGAACCAATGACCTAGTGTCCCAATGTTTTAATTCGGATGATGTCTGAATCCAATTGGATAATTATGAATATTTGTGTAGATTTGAGATTATGGTTATAGTTTGGAAATGTGTTTTGAGTCAAACCCAAATTCTCGTTAGTGTTCGGTAAACTCTCAAATTTGTCGTTGGTGGAGAACACTGCGACTTAAACTTGATTACGGAGACTGCAGTACTTTGGTATGGTGAAAAATGGCGAGAGTTCGCACCAAAGTTTCATAATTTTTCAGATGAAAAATAATCATATTTAGATAATGTAATTTCACTTTGATCTTATAAAACAATTTTAAAACAGTATAGACTATTACCAAACAGACAATTACTTTTGCTTACAACAACTTTTGTAACTGTTAGTTAATCAACAGTAAACGAAAACTCAACGAGAATGTCAAACGGGACACATATCAGATTCCAAAATTGAGTCTGGGGAACCAAGAGCTCAAAAAAGATGGATGAAGGAGCACGGGGATTAGTTAAAGGTCCAAGGCTCAAAACGATGGTTTTTTAGGCCCTTAGGCCTCATGAATCCGTGCGGAAGGTCCTTGAGGATAATTGTACAACGTAGGCCCATCAACATATATGTATTGTAGATGGGTTGAACCAATTTTTGTGTAGTGAAAAGGTATTGGCAGGCCACGTCCAGGCATGGAGCTAAGTTTTCCATAAATAGCAGCCCAATTGTGCATGTGTGTCAGTCAGGTGAGGAAATGTGCCTTACAATCTAGTTGTTTAAAGGCACTTGGTTCCAAACGAGAGATCTTATGTTGAGCACAGTTAAATGCGATTTTGAGGTCACAATCTATTGATGCAACTAAATTTAAACTTTCTTTAATACGAGTTCTATCATAATTATATGAACTATTTGCACTATTAAGAAGAGATTCAATATTCTTTAACGGGACTATCGAAGCAACAATTTTATTCTCCATTTTTTTTGACCTATTTATATGTGTGTGTATATGTATATAGCCAATTAACTGGCTGCCTTAGAGCAACTAGTTATTGCACCAAAAGAGGAAGAAAAAGAAAACTAATTATTGGGACTTCTCCCCAACTAATAGTAGCTTGATAGGAATTTGAGTCTATATCCTCATTCTCACTCGGAGAGCTTTTAGCACTCTTAAAAAAAACAAAAAAACAAGGGCCAATTAGCTTTTCAATGCCATGGCTAACCTATGGTAGTTGAGCACTGGTGCTGATTAGATGCACAATTTATACTCAGAAATTGTCAAGCATGCATCTTGTTGCATCACATCCCGACATTTCAGTTCTCACTATCTCTTCTGGTTTGATGTCCTTTATCCATTAAATCACTTTAATTTCATGCCCAGAAATCCTAACCCCATGTCTCTCTCTCTCTCTCGCTCCCTCAATCTCCCTCTCGCTAACTGTGATTGTAAGGAGCTACTGTCAAGTTGAGCTATTGATGATGTCATAGACCAGTTCTGCTCAATCTTGGGCCATTGGCTTTCTGCAATTTACTTCTCTGGGCCCAAATATGATTTTTGCTATGTATTCTCACCTACTTTTTACCAATTCCAAAGAAAAACATTCCTTACGAGACAATAAAAAAATAATTATCATTGAATTCTGTTTTTTGGAAAAAAATTCCAGCCAAAATTATTCTTTGTTGGTAAATTATTTTTTGGGAAACAAAAACCTTTAGTAGTCATGTGACATTAAATCTTAAAACATATTTAAAAAGCAAAACATATATTAAATCTGAAAAGTTGAAAAAACATGTACTGAAAAGAGAAAAGAGATTAATTAAATAATCGTGTTATTTTGCAGTCCACGACAATTTTGTCTAGCCGGGCGTCTCCAAGGCATGGAGGGGATCCGTTAGTTGGTGGAATCGAGGGGAAATCAAGTTTTACTGTGATGGGCAAGAATTCATGTCTGTTAGCTTGCTGTTCGTAGGATAGTAATTATGATTGATATGTCCCGTGAAAAAACACTACAGAAAAGGAGGCTTAAGTAATTAAATCCAGCTTGCTAATTATAATATAATTTGCTTTTGTGTTGTGTAATGCAGCCTCTATCAAAACGTGGTCAAAATCACATAAACAAAGGAGGAAAGATGCTACAGTATAAATATCTGCTAGCTTATATAAAAAAAAAAAGATAGTAATTAATTATCTCTTTCTTGTTTGTCATGTACGGTCCACATTTAGAATTATCTGCAATGAGCATTCTTGTACGCACTTATGTTACATCCATTATGGCAAAAATGGGTGACCATGATAATTAATTAAGTTATCAAACTAAATCATCGATACTTGATTATGCAATTTTAACCGAAATCTTAGCAATTATGATGTAGACTACCACGTACTTCTTGTAATCTCTCCTTAAAATGTCAAAATCTCATTCTAACAGAAATCCCATTATGGTAATGTTATAAGCAGATTCTCTGATTGTTTGTCCCTCTCTAAGTGATGTATTCACAGAGCAGAGAGCGAAAAACATCAATATAGCAGCTCTGGGGTCAGTAAAAATCTCTATCACTTGTGTCTCTTGATTTGCATCGCTAACCGCCCATAGAATAGGGCAATTCAACCGATCGCAATAAATAATAGCATTTCTTTTAAAAACAAATTTTGATGGAAGGCTTAAAATGCAAAACAATTTTTTTTTTTTTTTTATTGCTCCTTGCACTGGTATCCAAAGCCTAATGCGCATCTGACTAATCCAGCTCAGGGTACTGTAAAGCCCATATAAGGGACTACCCCTCCCAGCGAGTATTGTTCCATTCACAAGTCTCAAATCAAAACAATTGATTCTTAGAAAAAAAAAAAAAATGCATTAACCTCTGGCTATAATTTTGTTCATTTCTACTTCTGCTTCCACTGGACCACTGCCAAATTGCACGCATTCATAAGGACCCTTCACCCTACTGTTCTGGCAAACATAGGAAAAAGAATAGATGGGCCAAATGAACCCCGGACATGGATTTTTCTTGGTTTGGTAAGTTCTCATATATTTTCATCAGTGTTATTTGTTTATTAGGCATGATTCCCCATCCCAGCTAATGGTGGTGGTGGTGGTGGTAGTATTGCCAGCAAGTGAGGTTCAGACCATCTACCTGATCAGCCTTTTAATTTGGCTTCACGATGCAAGTTAATTTGTCTTCTCAATTTCCGCTCAATCATTTTCTCTCAATATATTGCATTGAATAACTTGTATCATTTTCTATAAACATTATATATATATATATATATATTTGTTGTATATATATCTTAAGAAGTTGAATGGATATAGCTAATGCGATCCGCGCTATGGTGTATGGTAAACGAGCTGAACGACCCGAGTAATTAAAATGTCTTGATATTGTTGAGAGAGTTTCATAGAGGAGAGATTGCAGTTTTTTCAAATAAATAATACACAAGGCTTCTAACGAGTTCAGTTATTATATTCTATATTGCATGGCATCGTCCGTTGTTGCCCTCTTGTGTAATCCAAGCTGATAGACTTGAAAAAAAAAAAAAAAACAAGGAAGAGAAGTGAGTATATTCCAATGCCCATTGGTGCCCACTCGTCTCCTTTAGCCTCCTTTGGGTAAATACCAAATCGCAGGAAGCTTAACTGGTAGTGAGATTGGCTGGTTAAGTTGCAATTATTGTACGTCTTATTGATGAAAACCGACAAACAACAGCACTTCCGTTCCATGAGAAAGGCAAAAACATTACACCAGCGTTCACTTGAAATTAGCTATGCACCACTAAGTACAGCAAACAACCCACAGACACCTCGCAAAGTCTAGTTATATATATTATAAATAAGGGTTCCATTAGGAGGATATAAGTTGGTGGATAGAAAATTTGTCAATAATAGAATGGTTATCATTATTTGTACAACAAGACTAATAAAATGTGGTACAAAAAATTATTACGTTATTTTTTGTTGCACAAAAAATTAACACTAGTGCATAAATATGTTTTGTATGTGCATTATTGATACTTTTCTATCAACTTCTACTATGTCGCCCAACACTTTTCTTATAAATAAGTTCCATTAGGAAGACATAAGTTAGGCTCAATTTAAGAACTTAACCTCCCTTCTCTTTTTTGTTTTTCTCATTTGCTCTGGATTGCACCACTTGTCAAAATTGTAGTGGACTTCAAGTCTCAGCTGCAGATTACCAAATTTTGTCAGATTTTGTGCCTTTCTTTTTTTTTTTTTTCCTTCATCAGTAGGGCTGCAAACGAACCGATACGTTCGTTAAAAGCTCGGTGGCTCGGTTCGGTAAAGGCTCGGTTCGGGCTCGTTTATTTACTAAATGAGCAATATACGAGCCTAAAATCAAAGCTCGTTTAATAAACGAGCCGAGCCTGAACAATAGCAGGCTCGGCTCGGTACAGGCTCGTGAACAGTTCGATAAATGTATCATTAAGAGCTCGTTTAATATGTATCATTGTGGGCTCATTTAATATATTAATAATACTTAATTGTATCATTTAACTTTTAATATAAATACTAATAAAATTAAGATTAATTTTTTATTTATTTTCAAATGCTCTCAACCTTCATTATTTCTTCCTGTCTCTTTTTTTTATTTGAATTTTTTCTTAATTAAAATAAACTTGCATATTTATTTTTTCTTTGCAAAAGAATATAAATTTTTTAAATTAGAGAAAATTTAAATACAATTAAGTAAATTGATTGATGATCGTGGCTAGTTATACAATTAGGAATTCAATCAATCAAATAGCAATTGAATGAATAATTGGCTTTTATCCACATATCCATTTTTTACATATATATATTTCCCTTTTTTATATAAAATTATATAAAAAAAATAATTTTGATTTTTTTATTTTTTTTATTTTTTTATTTTTATATATTTTTATATAAATTTTTTATTTTTATATAAAGTAGAAATAACATATATAACAAATAAATAAAATAAATCAAATGGAAAAAGCATATATATATATATATATAAAGCTTAAATTAAAAAAAAAAAATACAAATCGAGCCGAGCTCGAGCCGAGCCCGAGCTTCAGTAATATTCTGACGAGCCGAGCTCGAGCCTCCACCTCCAAAGCTCGAACCGAGCTCGAGCCGAGCTCGAGCCTGAAGAACTCCTTAACGAGCCGAGCTCGAGCCTGGCCAAGCTCGGCTCAGCTCGGCTCATTTGCAGCCCTATTCATCAGCATTGGCAAGTAAAATTTAGTTGTCTCCTATCATAAACTATCCCACTTGTTGTTCTGTTTTGACTTGCTGAGTTCTCTACCTGTGCTTTTTACATCTCCTCTTGATCTTTATGTTTATTAGCAATGAGTCTGAACATTTATTTTCTCTGAGTAGTATAACTATTTGGTTGGTCTTCTCTCCCTCTGTCCCCCCTCCCAAAAAAATCTATATTTTCTCGAAAGTGAAATCACATTTGAAATCAAGAAGAATTGAAACTGGAATTGCTAATTTGTCTTCATGTTCGACGCAGCAAAAGATTTATTATTCGACTACTTTTCATGGACATTTATTTATTTATTTTGTTACTTGTCTGTAAATTCTCATGAGGGATACAGCTAGGGCAGCCTGCTACTGTTAAAGTTGCTACCAACCTGGTCAAGTTATTGTCCTACAATTACAAGGTTTTGAGTCAATTTGAAATTTGATAGGTTCCCATTATCATTATCAAGGTGTTGGACCTTGATTTTCTCGTTTAGTTTTCCATTATTTATTTTTTATATATTAGTTTGCATTTCTCTCTCTCTCTCTCTCTCTCCGTTTTTGTTGATCATTGCTTCCAACTGTTTGTTTTTAATAAGATTTGGGAATTTTTTCAATTGGCATGTTGAATTTTATTTCATATTAATTTGTATTTTATTTGATTTGGGGATTTATTTATATGCATTATGGTCCGTTTGATCATTATGATTTTAATTTCATAGGTTGTGTGACTGCTGCATATAGGATTTTATACACGATTGTTTTGTTTTGTTTTGTTTTTTTTCCCCTACGGACTGATTTGTTTTGTTTTTTGTTTGATGTGGAAAAGTAATTAACAAAGGACAAAGTCCCACTCTATGTGCACAAGTATATAATTAAATAACAAATATTTCGAGATTTGTCAGTTTATGATGGCATCAACTACTTGATAAAATGTACAGTGTTCACTTTCAAGTTTATTGAAGTGTACACTACTTGATAAATAATTTTAGTGTATAATATATCTATATATATAGTTACATTTTGTAAAGAAGTCCCCACATTGGTTTGCTATTTAGAAAATTAGTCATTCAATTAAAATAGGAGACTAATAAACTTGTAGCATAGTTGACCAGAAAAATTATATTATTGGGGAGCTTCAATGATACTCACAGCAAAAAAAAAAAAAAAAGTTTGTGAGATCTACATTTTCAATTACAAATTGACTAAAGTAAAATACCTAAAATCAAAAAAGAATAAAAACAAATAAAATCTATATTTTCTTACAATATCATAATTGAATTATATATTATTATCAATTAGAATCAATCAATTCAATTTAATTTGATATCCAGATATATTAAAATCTTAATAACAAGCTAACCTTAATTTTTTTCATAGATACTTGAAATTGGTCTAATAAATAAATGGAACTAGTATAAAAAAATAAGTTCTTCAACACAATTAATTTGTCAATACAATAGAAGAATTTATAAATTAATGATGAAATTTGAGTCACAGTTTAGTACTTATTGTATGGATGATTGTATTATAAAAATGGAATTCAATTTTTTTTTTATGAAAATAAGAAAATTAAACATTGTTATCAATTTAATTTAAAAAACATGTACAGCTTGTATATGAATAGAATATGTAATATTATTTTATCAAAATTATTGTTTATATTTGTGCCGAAAGATATTTAATTATTTATATGATGATTTTTTCCTACAGTGTAGATTTTGTCAAAAAAAAAAAACTAGTCATTCCAATTTCTGTGTATCTACGTACATGTCCACTTTCTTTTTATGAATGAATCTGGGTCCCGACGAATTGGAGAAGACAATGTCAAAAAACGATAAATTTTATTGTTAATTAATGACTACTTGAGCTAGTATATTCCTCTTATTTGTTTTTTCCGAACGCTTGGGATTATATAATTGCACGCAAAAGGAGGGTCTACTCTTGTTTAAACAATTGCTGCAAATAAGAATTTTTGTTTTTTCATTTAAGAAAGAAAGCTCTCTCTCTCTCTCCCTCCCATTGTTTATATGGGCGTGCGAGTAAATAAACAATATTAATTGCTTATTAAGTCGCATCTAAAGGTGCAAGCAAAACTAACAACGAAAAAAACAAAAGAAAAAAGAGTAAACCAAGAGGTTTCCAGCACAGTATAAGATTTGGAAAACAGAAAAGTTGGCCTGAAAATGGGATATCTATTAAATAAGTTCTAAATCTTTATAATTTTTTTATATATAAGTTCTAAATCTTTTAACATTTTATTTGAGTTTTAAATTTTTTAATTTCATATTAAATTAGTCCATTTGTTAACGAAAAGTGATCAATTTATTAAAAAATGATTTTGACATTACAAAAATTATTTAAAAAAAAATTAAATACACTAATTGTAAATTTTTTTCATCAAAAAATATACATTTTGTATATTTAATTCGTATATTTATTGATAAAAAAATATTTTATGTGCATATTTATTGATGAAAAAAATATTTAATTCATTTATTTGACTTTTTTTAAATAATTTTCAGTAATTTAAATTCATTTATTAATGGATTGACCGCTTTTCGTAAATGAAAGGACTGATTTGGTAAAAAATCAAAAAATTTAGAACTCAAATGAAAGATCAAAAAAGTTTAAAACTTATCAAAAAAAATACAAAAATTTAGGACCAAAAAATTATATATCCTGACTGAAAATGAAACATTTGGCTAACTTTCGAAAAGTCTATAAATTGTATACAAGTACTTTTTCTCCGACTTCAACAATTCTGATTTCCCCTCCTGCCTTCTCCCATCGCATTTCAAAATAGGGAAAAAGAAGAAGAAGAAGAAAAATAAATGACAGAGCCAAATAAGCGTGTGGAAATGGAAGATGTTGGAAAATAAGAATATATTTTAAAAGGATAAAATCTCATATAGAAAAGAGAAGTTAAGTTTTGTTTAATAAGAGAGTGTTTAAGAAATTAAAATCTCATATAAGAAAAAAAAAACTTAGTTTCACTTGTTTATAAACTAACATATTCTTTATACTTCATAAAATAAAAAATCCATAAGAGGTTTTGTGTAACACAAACTCAGGTCCAATATGAGCGGGTTCATATGATCCTACGTGGTAGACTATCTCGAGTCCAATCTTTTAAGACCACTCAGATTTTTCGATTAAACTAACGGTTTTTAGCTACTAGAAAACTAGCCGTTGAAACATTCAACCCCTTAACTGTTATACCCATTTTCAACCCATCTACCTACCGTTATGTCCATTATAACCATAATTCTTATTTATGAGACATACAACCTAAAACAGTATATAGTGATCCTTCTTCTTCTCCCAAGCATGCAAATGATCATTCACTGCTACTCTTTTCTTATTTTTTCTTGCTGAAAATTATTGGGTTAGCTAAATTAGAGTTATTTCTGTTACTTTACTATTTAAAATGTATATTAGTCAAAAGTCTGTTGTGTTTTAAGAGGATAACTACTGTGACCTGCTGCACTAGAAGTACTCGTTTATAGGAACAGAAACTATTTTTAAGAATAATGTACTGCACGCCTCAAACATTTCATATCCTTAATAGTTTTTTTATTTGCATCCATTCTCTTGTTATCTGATGTTATTATTTCTAACAGAAGAAGCTCAAGCTGATAAAGAAGAGCTAAAAGAGGTAACTATGTAATCTGCCCCACTTGTTGGAGTTGTAAGTATGAGTCTTAAGGCAAAAGATAAATTTCCCACATTAGAAATGAGTGTACAGAGCAAGCATTATATTAACAAGGCCAAAGGACTTATAACCAAACTAACTGGTGTTGGTAAGATATGGAGTCCAAAGCTCATTGTATTGTTGGTTACTTATTATACTCTAGAAGACCTGAATTCATTATGTAATTAATTAGATTCATTGTATAATAAAAAAATAATAATTTTTTTCTTTATTTAGGTACACATATAATTAAGATAATTATTTAATAAATCTAAGTAGTTGTATTCTAAAAAATTTTTTGACTAATTTTTTCGATTATATAACAAGACCTTGTTTTTAAAATACTAATCAAACTCAAAATCTTAAACTTTTCGCAAAAAAAATTATATGGGACACTGCGGATTCGTTTCTCACGTGCAACCACCGACTACATTAAACACGAGGCCCCACTTTTTAATTAGTCTACGAAAATCGGATGGTCGTTCTGGTTTTGGTTTTTCAAGCCATGTGAATGTGACTTTTCTCTTTGGTTTTGTTTTTTTTGTTTGCCTTATCAGTCTCTCTCTCTCTCTCTCTCTCTCTCTCTCTATATATATATATATATATATATATATATGTATCCCCACATGAGTAGCTCCCAAGTGCCAACATTTCAGTTGTCCTTATGAAGCCACCAATCTTGACAAGTAATTAATTTTGACAAGTCATCAACGTCAATTTTGTTACGTCAATTTTGTTAGAATATTCTTTAATAATATCCTATTTAAAATTGACTCAAATCAGTTATATTACATTCTAATCGCTGAGAAAATAATCTATACACAATTAATTTTAACTGTTAATTTCAGTATTTTAATGAACATGCTAAATTAATTCTAAATAATATATTATCGTAAAAAGTGAGAAGAGAGAAAGCGATTAGTAAGTGAAAGTAAACTCTTCAGATACATCAATAACTTCAGTTTCAATTTTGACTTTTGCTGATTCAAGTATGTTATTTATGTTATTATTTATATGATTATAGTTAATTTCAAGAACGGTAAAACTAACATAATACATATTAATTCACTCCGGTTCGGTTCAGTTGAGTACAACCAAACCAATCCAATAATCGGTTTATATGGCTTGAGTTAACCAATTTTAAAATGGGCTTGAATATGGGTCTCGGTACCTGTACCGAAATCAATAAAAAAAAATAACTGTTTTTTGTTTTGATTTTTTTAAAAAAAAATTAAAACTTAAATTTATATGAGTATTACTCTAAAATATAAAATATAAATATCATGTGAGATTCTCTACAAAAACATTTTAAAATTTTTTTTGTTAAAATAGTATAAAAATATTATTATTTTATTAAATGTGTATACTTTAAATACAAAATCTCTGTATTTTTAACTTTCCTGTTTTAAAATTTAACTCCGTCGTCAATTTGACTTTTTAGGTTAACTAATTTTTTATTTTTTATTTTTTTAATACCTCTATCGCGGATTGGTAATTAGAGCAATTGAAGCAAAAATTTCTAACTCTGATATACTTGTTTTGTCGAGATGGCTCCTCACCAGTAGAGATTCGAGGAAGATCATCTGAAATTTTTGATTATTGGGAGACGGGGGGAGTGCGCTAAGTCCGCAGCGCACCATGTTCTTTATTTGTTAAAATCAACGTTGATTGGGTGCGTAAAAAGGTCTCCGAGAATTGCTGGATTTGGTGGAGTAGTGCGGAATGATTTTGATGAGTGGGTCTTTTGTTTCTTGGATCATCTATGGCTATTGATGTGAAACTGTGGGCTATTTATATGGCTCTAAGAGTTGCACGAGAGAGAGAGAGAGAGGGATTATTATTAAGAAAGATTCAAAGTTTGACATTATTATAAAAATTATTTAAGGAGAATTTGGAGTTAGATTTGTTCAGGCTGCTTATTGCTAATACTTGATTTTGATGCGGAATCCACGAGAGAGCGTTATTTGTAGCACATTTTATGAACAGTTAATTTTTGTATAAACTTTGTAGCACACGTTAGATTTGAGAATTTCCTCTTCTAGGCATCAATGCTTTTCTTTATGTCGGATAGCATTTCCAAGAGGGGATCAATCAATTGGTATTGCCGGATTGTGTGTTTGGTTGTTTTGTTTCTTTTTTTTTTTTCTTTTCCTTGCTTTTGTTAAGCTCTATGTCACCAGCCAAAAAAAAAAAAAAAAAAAAACAAAAAGAGAAAGAGCAGGAGCCAAGAGAAAGGAAAAAAGAAGCCATAATACTTTTAAAGAAAATCAGCCAAACAAATGTAAATTGATTAAATGGTTTTTTATTTTATTTTGATGCTCATGATTGCACAATATCTAAAGCCATATTAGTGTTTATATATGAGACAGAGCCTCTTTCAAATTAATGGATGAACAAATAAGAAAATCCCCCCTTCCCCTTTCTACGTCCATGGCTAGCTCACAAGTCGCTTGTTGGATAAATATGCAAGTGTTTTTTTTTTTTTTAACAATAGTGTGACACATAGTGATGTCATAATCATATCTGTTAATAAACTATTTTAGAAATATCATGTTCATAATAAATTCAGATATTGATTATATTTATGAATAAAGTTAAGTATTATTTCTTTCACAAAAACAAAAAAGAAAATTATCATTAATATAAGTGTGCATATAAAAAAACACATACATGTATAAACCCTTTGCTAAAGAAAATAGTGGATGTAAAAGGTGCAACTATGGTTAAATCATAGTATCCTTGACAACATGTCAAATTTCTCAACAACCTATTAAAAAAGAAAAAATTATAAGTCCAGTATACACAGCAAACTATTTTATTTTCCATGCGTAATATTTGGAACTTTTCTAGATTAATTTAGGGTGGGGTGCCTCAAACCTATGAACTGAAAATCAACTATTTTTATTTTTCTAGAAATAATATTTGGAGTATTTCCACATTAGTAATTAATTTAAGGCGGAGCGCCTAAAATATACAAATTAAAAATGAAACAACTCTTCTCAGAAAAAAGAAAAAAACGAAGAAGGAAAATGAAACAATTGGCTAGCTTTTTTTTTTTTTTCGGTCAAAACAACTGGCGAGCTTTCTAGTCTCTGAACATGTAAAACATGTCTGGCTCGTGCTAAAGCACGATTCGAATTCAGGCACCGATGGACCAGAGTTCAAATACGACCAATTTTATGCCTTTTTTTTTTTTTTTTTAAAGAAAAGTATTATTGAATATCTTAGAAAATATTTAAAAAGTTTGTGTCATGTAATTAGATTAAAATTTTATCCTTAGATAATTAAAAAAAAAATTGACAAAAAATTTGTTTGGAGACTTATCAAATAAAATAAAATAAGTTGTTGCTCAACGTCTCGAATACTTGTCGAGTTCTTTTGTCTTCATCAAATAATCTTTTAAAGTTATTTCATTTCAAATTTTTATTTTCATTCTATTTGCGATTTGAATTTATCTAATTAGATTTTGTATACAAATATATTGTTTGCATTGTCCTTTCTTTGTCAAATTCAATAATTTCACTTTTTGTAATTTTTCATTTTATACATCAAGTTTAAATATAGTGATTTTTTTAAGAGTTTTGTTACATGACAACTCAACAAAGGGTATCCAAAACTTATGCAGTTGATAAAATTTATCATCTTATTTTTTTTAAATTAATATATTTTTTATAATTTAACAATTCATATTATTACATGTTAATTACTTATTTCTTTATGAACTATTGAGATTTTTTTTTTTCTTGTGTTAATTTTTTCGAAGAATCTGATCCAACACGATATAATTTAAGCACGAAAATTAATTCATGTGGCTATTTAAGCAAGATAAACAATTTAGAACACGGTACCGCACGAATACCATGCATGATAAATTTATGAACAGTACATAACAGATTGTTCAAATGTGTAATAAGTACAGCATTGCACAATATGGGCGGCACCTAGTACTAGACTAGCAGGGCTTCCACCCATTTTACACGTCTGCTAGTTTCCTTCCTTTTTTTGAATGATAGTTGAGTTGGTATTCACTTTGAAGATTTGTTTAATGTTTTGGGTCATTTCTTCTCTTCAATGAATGTCACTTTTAAAATCAAAAAAATTACTTACACGCCTAAACCTAAACGTGAAGTGTAAAGCGATTACGTTTTTTTTATAATAAAATACTTAATTATTACAATAAAATTTAAAAATATTTTTTAGTTTTTTAAAAAAATTAAGTATTTTGTTATCAAAATAAAGCAATTAATTATAATGAATCATTCTTGCATTTATTTTTGCCGACACTTTAAAAATTCGAACCCTCTCATTAAAAAGTGTAGTGTCATTACATGATAAGAGAAAACTAATCAAAAATATATTTATAATACAATAAATAAAGATTTTTTTATATTTACATTTAAAAAATATATAACAAAAATAAAAAAAAATTTATTATTTTTTTATTTTATATTTTATTACTATTATTATACAAAATATAATAATTATTAAATTGCAAACAATAATCGGACAAAAATATTCAGTCCATCAACATTTATCCTCGCCAGTGAGAGTTAGAGGTGTTAAAAAGTCAGATTGAATCAAGTTCGGGTTAAATCGTTTTTGGTTTGGGTTATTTTCAGTTGGATTATTTTCAAATTACGTTACATTCGATTTGAGTTTACGTTAAGTCGTTTCAGATTCGGGTTGGATTTAGATCGAATTTGGGTAGAATTCGCACTGAACCATTATTTTTTTAAATTATTTTTTAATAAAGTAAAATATTTCAATTAAATCTAAAACTTATTTTTATAACGAATTAAATGTTTAAATTTAGTTTTTATATTTTATATATATACTTATATTTTATAAAAATAGTACTAATTAGTATTTAAAAAAAATAAGTTAAAAGTAAATAATCAAAATTTTTTTATTATTTTATCTTTTTTTTAATCTAACGAATGATCTGAATTTAACATAAATTTTTAGGGTTATTTTTAAGTTGTGCCACTTTTAAACTTGGATTGAAAAATTGAACTTCTAATCTAAGTTTTTTAAATAAATTCAATTGACTTATCGGGTCGAATTACTTTTTGAGACTGTTAGCGTGAGCCATTCATAGGCAACCCAGGAGTGCTGAGCTAAGTTTGTTCCAACCTCTATTCTCCCATTTTCCGTTCCCCTGATCACTCTTCAAGTTGTGAAGAAGAAGAAGACGAAGACGAAGAGCAATCCAATCCAGGGGTGCTTGTGTGCATGTACGTGTGGGAGTGCAAAAACGAAGAAGATGGAAAGAGGAGTGCAAGCAGAGGATGCAGCGGATGTTGCGCATGTTGAGTTGGGACCAACAGCGCAAACGGTCCCAAATGCCAATCCTCATCTCCTTCACTCTTCTTCTGTTGACTCTTTCCTTCCACCCAACCGCCACATTCTCAAGGTTTCCTGCATTCTCTCTATTACAGCAACTTAAAAAGGCATGAATGAAGTAGCAAGATTGATTCTTTATTTAACGTTGTTTTCATTCAAACTCCAATTTTGACATCGTCTTCTTCCCCACAAATTTTTGTTTTCTTTTTTATTTCTGGGGTTTTGACTTTTCTCTTGAATGTTTATAAATACATCAGCTTTTGGCGAATTTGAGTGTGTGTGTGTGTGTGTGTGTGCGCGCTTGTGTTTCAGGAGACAGGAAGATGGGAGACCCTGGTACTGGCCTACAAGACCATAGGAGTTGTGTTTGGAGGTCTGGTGACATCACCACTCTATGTATACCCTTCAATGCAACTCAAGTCCCCCACGGAAGGGGATTACCTGGGAATTTACAGCATCATGTTTTGGACCCTCACTCTTATTGGGGTTGTCAAATATACTTGCATAGCCCTCAAGGCTGATGATCAGGGAGAAGGTATATATGCTGCTCTATATTTTGCCTTCGTGCTTTCAGGTTTGGCCTGGCCTTTCTTGTTGTGTCCCAATTTTCGCTTCCTGCTATGCGACATGCTGATTTGGGTTGCCAAACCACATTTCTACTGTCAGTTTTGTCAATTTATGTTGTTAATTTGGACAAAGCGTGTGAAAAGCTTATTCTACCAATCATTTTGTTTCTTGACATATAGCCTGGATATTTGGTCTTGTTTTCCTCTGTAGATCGACCATCCTATATGTTGTTTCAGTTGGTATATTTTTTCTTGTTTCTTGACTCGTTTCATTTTGTTGGCTTTTCCCCTTTCTTTATTTGCTTTCCTTGTACTCTTTTGTTTGTTTGTTTGTTTGTTCATCCAAATTTCTAATTGGTAGTTGTCGATTGGATTTTGTTTAGAAAGAAAAAAGAATGTGCTTCTTGCGAAAGTTATGGAGTTCAAAGAAGGTTTAAATATCCATGTGTTTCTTACTCAGTTTGGGAGTTCAAAGAAGCTTATTCTACTAATTATTTTGTTAATATAGCCTGAGTATTTGGTCTTGGTTTCCTTTATAGATTGATAATACTTAGGTTGCTTTAGTTCTCAGAGTTTTCTCATTTCTTCTTAGATTGCAAGACTCACCTCATTCTTTTGGCCTTTCCTGTTTTGTTTATTTGTTTTCTCTTTGCTTTTTTGTTGGTTTGTTCTTGAAAATTTTAATTTTCAGTTTCCAAATGGGAACTCAGAAAGAAAAAGAAGGTTTTCTTTAAGGAGTTCAGAGAAGGTTCAAATACCCATGTGATTGGAGACTTATTGGCTTATATGCTTTTTGAATTTTGATGTGGATGATAATTTTTTGTGGATTTCTTAAGAAATTCTTTTTGGCTGTAGACTATGGATTTATGTAATTTAGTAAGCAATTGTAAGCAGTTGAAATTTAGTGTGTTTCTTGTATGTTTGATTCTTTCATTAAACCCATAGTGCAGAAGTATTGTGCATTGATGCATTATCTTTTTAGTAAGCAGTAGTAAGAAAGATATATAATACACAGCTAAATTTAGAGCAGTGAAGATGCTGCTTGTGCATATTAAATTGACTTATGCATATAAACGAGTCTGCGTCTGAGAAAACATAGAGAAGACTGAGCTATCATTGCATAAATGGTCTGTGGAAATTTACAAATTTCTGTATATGTTTGTTTGTGTGTGTGTATAGGTATTGACCCTTCAGTCAATAAACAAAAGCCTCTAAACCTGTTGACTCTTGGCCCTAATTCACAGGCACAGAGAAGGTTATGAGTTGTTGAGGCCTTCAGGTCGGGCTTCTTATCAATTAGTGCAATATCAGGAAGAAGGAAAAAAAGAGGAAAAACAAAATCTTTCAATATGGACAAATTTCATGAACTCTTAAAAAAAGTTATCAATCCTTTCCTATCTTATTTTCCTGTTTAACATTTTTTTAAGTTAAAGTGGTGAACGCCCAACCTACTTTTCTTATCAATGTTGCCCATCTGTTAAAGGATTAAGTAGGTTGACTAAGTCACAGGCATGCATGATTTTTGATATTTTGATGTGCATTCTTTTGATTCATAAATAAATTCTTGTAATGCCTGAAAAAGGTACATTGGCAGTTTCACTCTTGTTGCCTTCGATACTCCAAACTCTATTGCATTGATCTGTTATAATTTTTCTATTATTGAACTTTTGAAAAGTTCCATCATTATTTTGTTTTTCTGCTCTAGTCTTTCAGTTCTTTATTTGCACAAACAAAATTTTCACTCATTGTTGTAACTGAATGATTGCAGGTGGAACATTTGCCTTGTACTCATTGCTCTGCAGGAATATGAATATTGGTATCCTTTCTTCCAAACCTGCAGAATCAAAGTCAAATTTCTCGCACTATATCTTGCCTGAAGGTGCGGGGAACAAAAGCAGGCTTGGGAAGTTTTTCGAAAGAAGTGTAGTTGCCAGAAGAATACTACTTTTCATTGCCATGCTTGGAACGTGTATGATAATTGGGGATGGCATACTCACCCCTGCGATTTCTGGTCTCTTATCATTGACTTTACTTCTCACTTTTTAGATTATTTGGGGGTTTTGGAGTTCTAACCCTCAACTATATTGCAGTTTTATCAGCCATGGATGGCTTAAGAGCACCATTTCCTTCTGTCAGCAAATGTGAGTATTTGATCTAGAGCATTTTAAAAATGAAAGAGTTGCAATAACCATATTAATGCAACTGGTTACCTTAATCACGAAAAAAATTATTGCTCGGAAGAATATATAATTGAGAATAAAATGGGAAAAGTAGGGGGAATCATGTTATAACCATAGGGAGCATAAGGGCCCCTAACTTTAAACATCAGAAACTTTAGAGACCAAAGTCAGCTGTACAAGGAGAAGCAGAACAAGATTAACTCGTTGTACCCACTTTATAATGCCGCAATGTTTCATGTTTCTTTGTGAAAGTGAAAAATAAAAGAGTCAAATTAAAAATGTCCTTGCTGTCTTCACAAGCTGGAGCATTTCGTAATGCCTTACATTCTTTTTGAACAGACAAGTGGTTACATAATTAGGAAATTGTCTCTATGGGATAGCAATGGGATCTTAGAAACTTAGAAATGGTAAGTTCCACAGCATGGTGTTCTGGTTTGATTTGCAGACCTAAGGTGACTTGTAAGATTGCAAGCTTTGGTAATTACCTGATATTTTTAATCAGCTATATTTATCTCCTAGGAGAATGGCAATGCATTTTGATTGATGTTATCCCTCTCATACTTGGATAGACATATGTATATAGTTTAAACTGATATGTGCCTTTGACATTGCAGCATTGGTGGAAGCACTTTCTGCAATCATTCTTGCTGTTCTGTTTCTGCTGCAAAAGTTTGGAACCTCTCGAATGAGTTTTCTCTTCTCCCCCATTATGTGTGCATGGACTCTGTCTACTCCTCTAGTAGGGATTTATAGCATTATACGATATTACCCTACCATATTCAAGGCTTTATCACCACACTATATTGTAACCTTCTTCTGGAGAAATGGGAAGGAAGGCTGGCTGTTGCTCAGTGGCACTATCCTCTGTATCACAGGTGGGCTGCCTGCTTAAACTTAATGCTTTTCTTAGTAAAGAATATATTGGAACATCTATTGTCTATTAACATACATGATAGCGTTTTCTGAACTCTAAATGGCAAGTTGGATATGTTCCTTTTTATGGGTACCCAAAAATTACTTGTTAGAGTATTGTACCCATCTAATTGTTTAACCACGTTGGGCGATTAGATTTGATATTTCGACATTAAATAAGCTTTTAGAAACTTATCACATTTTTTTGAGCTAATTTTCAAAAAAAAAAAAAAAAGTGGGAGGGCCTTCTGTTGGATTTTGCATCTCTCAATCAATCATTCTGATAGTAGGGGTTCATTCTTTCAGTTTTTACAGGTATTAACTGTTCATGCACCTTTATTGGCATCAATTGTGTTATACAGGTGCTGAAGCAATGTTTGCAGATCTTGGCCATTTTAGTCGGAGCTCAATTCAGGTGAAATATTATTTACCCTCTACTTTTTTTTTCTTCTATTTTCACCTATCGATCGTCAATAATGCACTGTCTTTCTGAAATTCTTTTGAACAGGCCGCTTTTCTCTTTACTATATATCCATCCCTTGTTCTAACATACGCTGGACAAACAGCATACCTCATCAAGCATCCTAATGAACATGATGATGGATTCTACAAGTTCATACCAAGACAAGTCTATTGGCCAATTTTTATCATTGCCACATCGGCTGCAATTGTCGCAAGCCAGTCATTGATATCAGCCACCTTTTCTGTCGTCAAGCAATCTGTAGTGCTGGATTATTTCCCTCGGGTTAAGGTGGTCCATACATCTTCCAGCAAGGAGGGGGAAGTGTATTCCCCAGAAGTCAATTACATCCTTATGGTCCTTTGTGTGGCTGTGATACTGATCTTTGGGGATGGAAAAGATATAGGGAATGCTTTTGGTATGTTACACCATGCTTTCAGCTTTTCTTGTGATTTTATTATGGATTAATTGATTCCATGTGCCATACTATCTATAGACATTGTTGTAACCGATGGTTATCCTGCGATGGTATTATTTCTCACACCACTCACTGTTGTGTCTTCCATCAATTGTTCACTATAGACTAGTAGAGCAGTTGGTAGTTGCAGGCATTCTTTGGATCCCATTTTGAATTCTATGTCACTGATACAGTCTGTTAAATCTTTTCTCGTAGGTGTTGTTGTTATTCTAGTTATGCTCATCACGACAACATTGCTGACATTGGTTATGATCATGATATGGAGAACATCAGCATTGCTGGTTGCCCTTTACTTCTTTATATTTTTTACAATGGAAGGTGTTTATGTCAGTGCTGTTTTGACCAAGATACCTGAGGGTGGATGGATTCCATTTGCCATCTCTTTTATTCTTGCTTTCATTATGTTTGGATGGTTCTATGGAAGGCAAAGGAAGATAGAGTATGAGTTGACTCACAAGATAGACCTAGAAACACTCAAAATGCTGTTGTCTGATCCAGGCGTACAACGGGTTCCCGGATTGTGCTTCTTTTACACCAATGTGCAAGATAGCCTGACACCTGTTCTTGGACATTATGTAAAAAACATGAGATCTCTGCACAAGGTTACTATATTCACCACACTTCAGTACCTGCTGGTTCCTAAAGTTGCCCCGCTTGAGAGGATCTTTGTCCAAAAACTTGGCATCCCGGGAGTTTATGGCTGTGTGATTCAATATGGCTATTCTGATTCTCTGAATCTCGAAGGAGATGACTTTGTAAGTCAAGTCACTAATAGCTTGCGGATGCATATAGAAAATTCCTCGGACTGTTTGCCATCTGATCCTCAGGAGGTTCAGCGAGAGATTTCTGCTTTTCAAGAGGCAAAGGAGGCTGGTGTGGTGCACATTCGAGGGAAGACGAGGTTTCATGTTGGTAAAAACTGCAGCTTGTTTGACCGGATCATACTTGCCTTCTATGAATTCATGCATAGCAATTGCCGTTCTTCACTTCCAGCTCTTGGGGTGGCACCTCCTCATCGTATTGAGGTTGGAGTGCTCTATGAGGCCTAGTTAGATAATGATTGACAAGTTACATATAACCATTCCCACAAACCCTTCTCTTAGCCGTTGTCAAGAATGGCACGATGCCAAGTCGACTTGAGTAGAGATCTGGTTTAAAAATAAATACTGCAAGAAAAAACAAAGTGAGATGAGGGAAGGAAAAGAAAAGAAGAGAGGGAATGTTTTGAAAGCCTTCGATATTGTTCTGTCAATGTTAATCACTAAACATAATTAGCCATATTAGAAATCGTTTTCAAAATCTATTTTACAGGCAATTCCTCTCTTTTGTTGTGATTATGTCTCAAAATTATGTTATATTTGATACAGAAGCAAATGATATTTTATTATAAATAATTGAGATCACCAATTGATAAGTTATAAAATCCGTGCAGCTGTTACCTTTACACAAGGGAAGCTTGTTAAAAATATTTTGCTAGTCAATCAATATTTGCTAAAGAACACTTCGAGATTATCGGAGTTGGATGATTGATTTTTGTGGCCGAAGGAACACAAGTTAAATTGATCGATTAAATGTCTACTGTTTCCAAATCAGGTTACTTTTAACTTTTCTTGGATGATAGTTAAAAAATACTTGATTAACCGCTTTGTGTCAAAATAGAATTCGAGTAAATTATACTTCCTCTTTGTTTTATGTGCCCTTTATTTTCTCGACGATAAGAATTCTTGTATAGATTTTGACTATACAGCCTAAGCACAAGCCTCAACATACGGATCACTTAGCAAGGCCCATAAGGAGGCCCACTAAAAGTGGAGACCGAAGGCCCAAGTCAAGAGCTAACCGCAATGTTGTTAGCCATCTCGAGTTCCCGAGCTCCAAACATCCAGGTCACTGCTTACCAGTGGAATCCAACAAGTCCAATCAATTGCCCCTTCCATCATCAAAATGAAGCTGCAGTCTTTTCAAGTATAGACCTACTGTCAACATTGGCTCATATATAAAGAGTAAACACACAGAGACCGACATACGAAAATACATTCACTCACTCGTACATGTAAAACTGCAGCCATTTTACTCCAAGCTCTTTCTCTGACCTTGCTCTCTCCCTTTCTTGCTTGAGACGCACATTTATGAGCACCCTCACAGATGGTGAGCCATCCTCAGAAAGTTTTGGCCTCCTAAGCTCACCATAGGAACAGCCAGAGTCCTCTTATCTTTATTGTGTCGTCACTGACTTGAGAGTTGGAATACTTATGTTGGAGATCCATCCCGACCTAAGCCCTCTTCTATTTTGCAGGTCCATTAGAATGGCCCAAAAGGCAGATGAGCTGCTAGTCAAAGACACCGTCAATCAGTGCCACATGTAGGAACGAGAAGCTTTGTGCCTTTCCATTCCCTTTTTTTGTGGTAGCTGTATTTTCCAGAAAGTCACTCGGAGATTCGAGCACTCACCACTCTCCACCGATCGACCTCGATAGACCCACCAATGTTGTCATTGTTCTCTCCTCCTGTACAAACACCAAAGTCGCATCCAATGCGACACCATTGTCTTAAACAAGAGAACGTGTAAATATCTCATACTTTTGTCCTAACTTTGACCATCCACCAGTTTGGTGCTAGGCCCGGAGGAGCCTCAACTAGCAGTAGTACCCAGGTGAGCTCTATCAAGCGATTAGCCAACCTGGGAAGATGGATGGAGCCCTACATGCAACCTTGGACACCTTCTTTGCATCCCAAGGCACACTAATAGCACCTAGGCCGGGAGATACCATGACTGGTCGAGACGTTCGACGTCTAGACTGTACCGCTATAGAGGGGTTGAGGACTTAATGACTGGCCACTACCATCATGATCTAGAGCCCACCATATGAAATGTCTCCCTCGGCAGGAAAAAGCTCAAGAAAGAACTCGATGAATTTACCCCCAACAAGTTGAAAGAACCTCACACTATGTGGACAGGGGATCCTGAGGATCTCAACGAACACAAGACGATGTTTTTTTTATTAAACCCTCTTATTGGCCCCATCACAAGTATTTTTGTTGAGGGACTCTACTAGTTCAGAAGAAAGCTACACAATCCCAAAAAAAAAAAAAAGTGGTAGAATCTGGGCATAGAATCACCGTCGTGTTAGGGGAGCACGTTTCACAACAACTGAAGGACATGCAAGCCCATATATCAGCCTTACAATGGTCAAATCAAACTTATGCCAATAAGTCTTGTAAGAGTTAGAAGTTGCACCTATCAAAAGAGATCTAAAAAGCCCTTGATGTAAGAAAGGTACAAGCTTTTCTTCTTAAAGGCCCGCAATGGTAAGTTTCCAAATGAGCATTATAGCCATTTAAGATGCTTATGTCCTTGCATGCAATCTCAAACATTAAAACATGCAAAGTTTTCTCATCAAAAGAGTAGCAAATATGTAGTACTTACTCTATTAAAAACTCTAAGTAGTTGGGTGACTAGTTTGTCACAAAGTTCGCCACAAGCAAGAGGCAAAAAAAAAACTCAACTGTAGTTAAGGAATCCCTGAGGGACTACGTCACTAGATCAAAATGCCATGTTGGATATTGAGGATGTCACATTGAAAAATGATGATGACTACTTTTATGCGGAGCCTACGTCAGTCATAGTTCACTTGGTCCTTGGGCAAAAACTCACCACACAATTTTAAAAAACTTAACGTCAAGGAGAAATGTTTTATCAATGCTAGAAAAGCCAATCGAGTTCAGAATGAGTTGATGGAGTCTTCACTCAAGACCAACCAACTCGAAAGGCCAAAAAGTGCTTCAAGAGACGAGATAAGAGGAAAGGTAAAGGTTTACCTCCTGTTTTGTAATTAAACTAGTTAGCCCTTTTAAAAGCATTACAGCTCCTAGAAGATCACATCATTTTTTTTGCAATGATACTCCTTTTTGTGGCTCCACTCCTTTGAATAAGGAGTTATGCCTAGTAATAGAAAATGTGCACTTAGTTTTGTTCGAGTATGTGTTTGGATTATAGAAGCCCCAAAACTAAAAGGATCCTATATACTAGCGTGCCATTATCGGACTATGAGGTTACCCTCAATAATGAGGTGTTCGTTAACCTTTTTGTTATAGAATTGAGCTATCTTCCTTTCGTGGGCCGCAGTTTGAATAATGACGGGCAACCTTTCTTTATTTAAGGCAACTTAACTATTTCTTAGCCGTTAATTTTTTGACTCCTTATCAAAATAGAGATTTTTGTGACTAGGATAGCTATCTCAATTGAAACCATGACCTCAATTTTAATGGCCAAGGAGAAAGGAATTTTTTTCAGTGGTTGCTCTGGAAATTGTATGATAAGCCCATAGCACTCTTGGTAACTCATCTACCCATGCCCCTCTTTTGCATCTGAAACACATTTTAAGACCATGAATGATACTCCTGTTAGTTACTTTTACTTGTTGCTATTAGTTACCCTTAACTATCTCTGTGAATTTATAGGTGATGTTTAAGTTTGAGTAAAAGGTTTTACACCTCATTGTTGAATTGCTCACAATTGTCAGTAATGAACACCCTAAGAATCTCAAAGTGACAAACAACATTTTTACATATAAAGCCTTCGATTTGCTTGGCTATAATAGAGGCTTGTACCTTTGCTTCTACCCATTTGATGAAGTAATCCACCACAACTATGACAAACTTTTTTCCGCTCTCCCCCCAGATGGCTGGCAAACTAGGACCAATTGAGTCAAGCCCTAATTGAACAAATGATCAGGGTTCTAATTTGGGAGTAAAGATTGTTACCAATAGTTCGGGGACATTTTTGAGTCGTTGTGGGATCAATCATACTTTTTGATAAACTCTTTTGGAGTTTCCTATCATAGCGGCCGACAGAAGCCCTACTTCTAAACTTTGGTTTAGAGTGTGCGAGTGCCTTTATGATTGTTATAAATTCTCTTATAGATTTCTCTTATCTCGATTATACCTTTATTAGAGTACAGTGTTTAAACAAAGGCAAGGAGAAAGCTTGATTACAAAGGCAATCCTTGTGCACTACATACTTCGTTGGCCTATATTGAAATCCACTAGCTTCCACCCATTGTAGAGGTATTTGATGATTGGATCTATTTATGAAGGCTCTCGATCTATAGACATGATTTGTTATAGCCCAGCAAACACTAAGCCTTCTCCTCTCCATTCTTTACTAGATTACACATCTATGTGCAATGTCCAACACTTAGTACAAGTATATTTCAGGTTGTTTTATCTAAAGGCCATGCATTTATTTATAAAATCGACCAAGGTTCGGGATTTTGAGCAATGTTCCAGGTTGAAAATGAAATCAAACTCTCTAGCTTGATAAACCACTACAATAAATGCATAGCCACTTTAGAATTTTATAAGACTAACCTTGGAGGTTTTTCCATAAGTACATTCTCATGTGCACTTGAAAGTATGCCTAAAGTTTTTTTACCTTGGTCACTAAGGTAAATGCTATCTTATCAAAATTAGGGTACATGAGTTTTGTACCTTGTAAGATTTTTTTGACATAGTTGATTGGCTTTTATACACGACTTTCTTCACAAACAAGAATTACCCTTACTATGTGCTTATTCACCGCCAAGTACAGGTACAAGTCCTCCTCATATATTGATTTACTAAATAATAGGAATGCTAATAAATACTACTTCAATTGTCGAAAAGCTTGCTTACAATTCTTAGTTTATTTAATTTCTGTGGGATGTTTGACCATCCAAAAGAAGGATTAACCTAGGAGACTGGTCCATGAGGACAATTATCTTATACGTGAAACGAATTTTTAGTGTCGTGGTTACCAAGGCAAATCCTAGCTTGTCAAACTTAGGATATCCAAGTTCTACCTTGTAAAACTTTGTTGACATAATAGATTGGCTTCTGTACATTATTCTCTTCTCAAAAAAGACCCACACTCATCACGTGCTAATTCATTACAAAATATAGGTATGGGTCCTCTTTAGGTACTAGTTCACTAAGTAGAGGGAGTGTTGACAGATGTTGTTTCAGTTGTTGAAAAGCTTGCTACTACTCTTTAGTCCACTAAAAGTCCATGAACTATTTAAGGATCTAATAGGAGTGAAGCTGTTTGCCTCTAGACTAAAATATAAACCTACCAAGGTAGGCTGTCATCCCAGTGAATATTTCTACATTTCAAACATTCTTTGGACACAAAAGCTTCTTTATGGTCTCAATCTTCTCAACGTTAGCTTCAATCCCTTTATTAGATACAAGAAAGCCTAAGAATTTGCTAGTTTGGACTCTGGAAGCACATTTTAAAGGATTAAGTTTCATGCTATAGTAATTCAAGGTGGCAAATGTTTTTTGAAGCACTATAACAAAAAAGGCTTATCCTAGCAGTTTTCTAGCGATGGTTTTAAAACTGCTGCTTAAAAGATCTAAGGTAGTTGTTTTTAGCAGTGGATTTGTAAACTGTTGCATTTAACATTTTATGTAATGGTTTTATTGTAGCGATTTTTTAACCGCTGGAGTAAATGCTTTTATACTATGGCTTGAAACAACGCTTTTGTATTACCACTCAATTAAGCAGCAATTTTAATTGCTACAGTTTAAAACTGCTACATGTATTTTCTGTAGGTAGTAGTTGTAAATGTTAATGCAGCGATTTATTATAAAAATGAACAAGAAAAAATTTTTGAAGCATCCGACTTTTTTTTTTTTCAAGAACTTGAAGCATCCAACTTTACCTTTCTTTTTTTGTCAAAAACACTTATCTTCCTCTTGAAAACACTTACCTTAAAAAGAGCTTTCCACTTCCTTCAATCTATTTCATCTAAATCATTTAAACGATCAAAAACTTTTTGGGTATAATAAATTTTGTCTAAGTTTACTCCATTTCTCGACCACCAAGCTTTTAGAACAAGCTGCTCCTTCTACTCTATCTATTTCATCTTTAGGCCTGCTCTGTCTATTTCATCTTCAGGTTTTTCTCTTTCTCTTTCTTTTTTTATAAATGTCTCCCTCTCTTTCTCTTCTTCATTTTCTTCAAAGGGTATTTTTCACAATTTTCAATTGCTTGCCTATTTGAATCCAAACCAAATCGATGATTGGCTGAGGCAATACATGTGGCGGTTGCCAATTACTCAATAGATTCAAATTATATCATGTTGCTTTCTGTGTTATTTGAAACCTTCAATTGATTTTAAGGGTTCGATTTTTGAAGCTAGATATAAAATTTTTTATAAATATATTTTAATTTTTTTTCCTTTGATAGGTTGGGAGGGGGTTTATGATCCAAAGGAGAGGAACATGAAGTTTAGAGAGCAGTTGTATAATCTGCAAGATCGATGCAAGAAGACAAAGGAGATGGAAAGATCTATGAAGTCGAAGCTGTGTCTTTCTTTCAAGGCTCCAATTTACCAAAATATGTCCTTTCTCTGGTATATTTACTTTTTGCCTTTCATTTTCTACTTCATTTTATTTTTAACTATTGCCTACCACTTTTCCCTTACTTTGAACTTTGGTTTTGAAAAAATAGTTAGGTTGACAAACGATAGAAACAAGAAGAAAAAAGAGGTTTTTTTTCTAGATACTTTAATTGACTACCTTGTTTAGTTTGTTGAGTTTTTTTTTTTTTTTTTTGGTTAATTTGTATTTGAAGACCATAAATTGAAACTAGATTATTGAGATGCCAGAAATTTGGTCGGAATTTTCAGTAAGAGAATTTGTTTTCCCAAGCTCGCTTATCATTGTGACTTTTGGAGAAAAACAAGATGGAAGACTCAAATGTTGATTAGTATAGCTTATTTATTTTTATTTTTGTTCACCAAAATGACTTATCGTAATATATGGCCCTGGTCATTGTTTTTATCTGTTTAACCATTATTTTAGCGATTACGTTACGTCTTTTTAAAAATCTACAGAGATATTAATTTTCTGCTCTTATTTTTCTTTATTTGTTATTTTTGTAAGTAAATGAAGCAAAAATTATTTAGTCTCAAATTCTGTAGGCATTTTTTAAGGCATTTTGGCTTACTTTGTGTCTTTCCTAATTACTCTTCTTTTGTTAATTAGTTAAATTGCTTGTGAGAAAGATTTTTATGAAAGTTTTTGTTAATTAATTAATTTGATTGTGAGAAAGAATCAAAGTTTCTAGGAATCATAAACGTCACAAATCATGATAATCTATCATCCGGAGATCATTATGTTTGTGGAAGTTTGCTGTTGGAAGTTGTGTATAAGTTTAATAGGTTACTAGCAATTGTTGTTGGACACCTAGTGAGTATTTTCAACTTTGATTTTTAGTCAATTAGCCTCAATGATAAAGTGCATCATCAGTTGGCTTGGTGAATCTCTCAACCTTTCACAGTCATTTTAATAGAACATTATCAATTAGTTTGGTGAAGTATATTATGAGGTGTACAAGATAGAAAAAAAAACACTTTGAAATTTATGTAATTTGTGATCGTTTTGATAGAGCAATTTTTCTGTAGATAAATTTCAAAACAATGTGATGTGTTAAAGAGAATTGGATTTATGATGAAAGCTATCCTTTATACATGAATAGTTTACGTCCATTTATAGATGAAGGCTTTGATTGTGTTGGAAATAAGAAGCTAAATAAGGATAAAGGATTTCATGAAGTGGAGGTTGAAGCAACCCAAAAAATGTGAATTCCACAATATTTATCACCATCTCTACTTTCAGTTTTTGTTTTCTTCTGAATTCAGCTGCAATTTGTTCTTTCATTGAAATTTTTAATGTTTTGTAGTCAAGAGAAGCACACCGTGTTAAGCATATGTTGTTCTTGGTGGGGTTAGGGATGGGTGATTGTTTCACAGGTTCCATACGACAAAGATGCTGGAATTGATCAGAGGGAAAGGGCTAGCTTTTGTTGGGTTTTCATAAAATAAAAACCAATGAGAGTCTATGTTGTGCATGTTAATGGGAGAAATTGAAAATTCTAAGAAGGTTAACGAGACCTGTGGAAGGAAAATCACAAAGGAAAAAGGCAATTATAGTTTCAGATTTGTGGTAGTGACTTGTATTCTACAACAATGTTTTTATTCATTTTTTTCCAATTTCTACCAGATTTTCATCTGATATTTAAGGCTAGTATTCTCATGATCACAAATGTAAAGTTGAATATTATGCCTCACATTTTTTAGTTCATGAGAGCAAAGCCTGACCTTGTGCATTGATTTTATTGATCATGTATCTTCAAGATTGAGAGGAGTTGATATTCTGCTGCACATTGGTGGTCTCATTACAAACATTATGACAATATATGGTGATGGGAAACAAACCAAGAGCTTTTAATATGTTTCTGATTTGGTGCACATATCTTCTTATGTATTCTTTTCTTGAAGGCAATTTCTTTTACAAATTTTGTATGTTCTTGAAGCAACCTTCTTTTTTTAATGCTTCCCTGGTTGCTCTTTACTTTTTAGTGAATTGTATTCTTGTCAAGTGTTTCACATTGCTGCTAGCTACCAATTAGAAATATGCCACTTAATAAGCAAGATGCAGTGATGTGGAATATTTTTGTTTGTAAAGCCTTAGGCAACTATGCAAATATAAGACTTCCAATATTGTTTTATGCATACAAGTCTTGTGTTGAAGGTCTAAATATCATTCAGCTATTTCCAATGACAGGTTGATGGACTAGCGGCATTAATGGAAAACAAGCATGTGGAGCCTTTCAATCTTCGCAACCCTGGGGAGTTTGCCATGCTAGAGCTTGCTGCGGTATGCCTTTGTTTCAATTTATTAATTTATTTGTTGATACATGACTCCCTTTCAGAGTATTTTATTTTTTTTACCTTGTTCTTTTGCTGATCCAAATAGAGGCTATAAAATTGCTATGGTTCTTATGCATGAATTTGTGCATTTATTGTGTTGAGAAAGAGAAACGAGAGAATTAAAAGACATTGAAATTTTTTGCCTACAATGACATATTAAACTCTAATATGTAGGTTGTCATAGAAATAATTGATTCAAGTGCCATAATAGAATTCAAACCAAATGCAGCTGATGATCCACATATGAGGAAACTAGATATTACCAAGGCAAAGGAGCTGCTGAACTGGGAGCCAAAAAGTTCTTTGGGAAGCTTGGGTTTACTGACATTAGTCCAAGAAAGAAAGTTTTCTTTTGTAGTCCAACACCATTCTATTTGAAGTCTACTATGAGACTTTTTTGTCATAATTAATTTCTACTTTGGACTCATCCATAGTATTTTGTCGAGTAACTTCTACTCTATTGTACAAACAATAGAATTCTAGTGACCATGTATAGAAGCTACTCAGTTTTTTAACAAAACTCTAAGCACCAGCTATTTTGAGAGAAATGCAATCTCAAAAGACTAAATTGATTACAATTATTTCATGTAGATTATATAAAAGCTGTTGTAAATATAGTAGGTAATTACACTATTGTATATATATGATAGGTAATTATAATGGCTTGATTATAGAGATTGATTGATTATAGGGTTTTGATTCTAGAATCATCCCTACTTGTACATATATATATACCTCTTATACGAGTTCTAAAATCAAATTGAATGAGAACATTCTCTTACATGATATCAGAGCAACCCCAAGTTTTTTGTGAGTTTCCCTGGAGAGAAATCCTAATTATTGTGTGAGTTTTCCCAGAGAGAACCCGTAGTTGTTGTGTGAGTTTCCTAAGAGAGAAACCATAATTGTTAAGAAAGCAAGTTTCCCAAAAGAAAAACACTACTGAGAAAAAAAAATTGTGACCAATACAGCTGCTACGATACCATGAACAGTACTCGTGAATAGTGCCATAAACAGTAGCCGTAAACAGTGCCGTGACCAATGCTGAGCTATAGTGCAGAGCTACAGAAACAATATTCTGCCTTTTTTTTTCTTTTCTCTCTCATCTATTGTGGTTTGTTTTTGGTTGTGGGTGTTGTTTTTGACAATGGCTGAGAGCTCAAAGATGAAGTCTATAATTTTTTATATTGTTCCGATGACAACAAAGATTACATAACGCAACTTAATGGCAAAAATTATTTAGATTGGAGCAAAACAGTGCAGGTTTATCTCTATAGTGTTGACAAGGACAACCATCTTATTGATGATCCACCATCGAATCCTCAGGAGAGAAAGAATTGGTTGAGAGAAGAAGCTAGAATATTTTTGCAGATTCGTAATTGGGTTGGTTAATCATTGTGAGTTGGTTAAAGAACTTATATATTATTTGACTTTTTTATATTTTGGGAAAGGTAACTTGTCTCATATATATGATGTTTTTAAAGAGTCTTATCACCCAGAGAAGAGAGAAAAGTCACTACTGAAAATTTTATGGATTTCAAACGGGAGTATAAGGAGTTGAATGCTTTCCTTCCTTTTAATTATGATGTGAAAGCTCAATAGTCTCAATGTGAGCAAATGACTATTATGAGTTTTCTTGTAGGATTACCACCGAAATTCGATGCTGCTCGAACACAGATCCTCTCCAATTCGTAAATCACCACTCTTCATGACATTTTCACTAGATTAAAACGAGCTGAGGGATTTCAGCCTCCTCCTCACAATCCTAATATTGCCCTGGTGTGTCGAGGTTTTGGGAGTGAGGCTGGTCGTGATGGTGCTGGTCATGGTTCTAGTTGGAATGGTGGTTGTGGTTTTGGGTGGAATGGATAAGATGACCAATACAGACAAACTTGCTACTATTGTGGTGAACTTGGTCATACAAGGCGCAATTGTTGGAAACTTTATGGGAAATCTCAGTCTCCGATTGCTAATATAGAGATTCAAGATAATAATCCTGTTGTTAACGCATCATTTAGTTCTACTTATAAATCTGTTTTGATTTCTATTGATGAGTTTGCTCGTTTTTCTAAGCATCACGCCTCATAAAAGTCTTTTACTCCCAATGCAACTATCGGTGATCAGTCAGGTAAACCAACTATATGTCTTGTGTTATCTTCTAAAAAATGGGTCATTGACTCATGTGTCATAGATTATATGACAGGTACTACAAGTGTTCTTTTATCTTTTAAGCCTCACACAAGTCTTTTAAGTGTCACTTTGGCTTATGGTTCAACTACTTCTATTGTGCGTCTTGGAACTGCTATGCTTACATTTTCCCTCTCTTTGACATCTGTCTTATGTTTACCTAATTTTTCGTTCAACTTACTTTCTGTTAGCAAAATCACTCAAGCTCTAAATTATTGTGTCTCATTTTTCCCTAATTATTGTGTTTTTAAGATCTTATGACGAGGAAGATTATTGGTAGAGGACATGAGTCTGGAGGCTTGTATGTGCTTGAAACTACTCTATCAGTCTCAAAGTACATTGTTTGTTCGAGTATTCTGACACCACTTGAGATTTATTGTCATTTGGGGCACCTATCTTTATCTACTTTAAAGAAATTATTTCCTCATCTTCAGCATTTGTCTACTTTAGATTGTGAGTCATGCTAGTTTGCCGAATATCATCGTGTGCCTTATGTTCCTAAAGTCAATAAACGTGCTATGCCTCCTTTTGAGTCAGTCCATTCTGATGTTTGGGGTCCATGTTCAGTTGTTTCTAAACCCAGTTTTCGATACTTTGTGACGTTTGTTGATGATATTCTCGTGTTACTTGGTTATATTTAATGAAAAGTCACTCAGAGTTATTTTCCATATTTTGTGCCTTTTATACTGAAATTAAAACACAGTTTAACACCTTTATTCGTATTTTACGGAGTGACAATGCCAAAAAATACTTTTCTAAGCCTTTCAATTCTTACATGTCAGAAAATAGAATACTTTACCAATCTTTCTGTGTAGATACCCCACCTCAAAATGGTGTTGCAAAAAGGAAAATAGACATTTATTAGAAACTGCTAGAGCACTTTTTTTTCATACGAAAGTCCCTACACAATTTTGAGCTGATGTTGTTTCCATAGCTTGTTTCCTAATTAATCGTATGCGCTCATCAGTTCTTAATAGTGATATCCCTTATTTTATTTTGTTTCCTTTTCATTCGTTGTTTCTGCTCGAATCACACATTTTTTGTTCTATATGTTTTATTCGTGATGTGCGTCCTCATATATCTAAATTAGATCGCAAGTCTCTCAAGTGTATCTTTGTAGGGTATTCTCGTTTTCAAAAAGGATATCAAGGTTATTCTCCTAATTTGGGTCGGTATTTAATTTCTGCTAATGTCACTTTTTTTTAGAACGCACCATTCTTTTTTGAGTCTCCTATCTATAGTAGTGAGGGAGAGGACGATGACCTTCTGGTGTACACTATAGCCACTTCTATTACCCCTAGCGAGCCTAAGAAACCCCCTATTACCCAGGTATATACTCTTCGTACTCCAAATAATGACTCAAGTCCTTTACTGGCTCCTTCATCTACAGATCCTAATCTTGACCTTCTTATTGCTCTTTGAAAAGGTACACGAACATATACTCATCCTATCTCTTTTTTTGTCTCGTATGGCTATTTATCATCTTCTTTGCGTTGCTTTATTGCTTCTGTAGACTCTATTTCTATTCTTAAGACAATTGCTGAGGCTTTGTCTAATCCTAGTTGGTGAGCTGCAATGGAGGAAGAGATGATGGTGTTAGATCATAATGGTACTTGGGAACTCACCCACTTACCAATAGGTAACTAGGCTATTGGTTGAAAATAGGTGTATGTTGTAAAAGCTAATTCGGATGACTCTGTAGATCGTCTGAAAGCTAGACTTGTTGCAAAAGGATATGCTCAAGCATATGAAGTTGATTATTCTGAGACCTTTTCTCTGGTTGCTAAACTTACTTCTGTAAGACTATTTATCTCTCTTACTGCTATTAATGATTGGCCTTTGCATCAGTTATATGTGAAAAATGCATTTCTTCATGGTGATTTAATCGAGGAAGTATATATAGAGCAATCACCTGAGTTTGTTGCTCAGGGGGAATCTAGTAAAGTTTGCCAACTTCGAAAATCTTTGTATGGATTAAAACAGAGTCCTCATGCTTGGTTTGGAAAAATTTAATGAAGTTGTTTAGGAGTTTGGTATGAAGAAGAGTAATTGTAATCATTCAGTATTTTATCAGTAATCTAAAACTGGTCTTATAATATTGGTTGTTTATATTGATGACATTGTTATAACAAGAAGCAACAGTGCAGGTATCTTAGCACTCAAGTCTTTTCTTCAGACACGGTTTCAAACAAAGTTCTTAGGTGTGTTGAAATATTTCTTGGGCATTGAGATTACAAGGAGCCAGAAGGGCATCTTTTTGTCTCAAAGAAAGTATACCCTTGATCTTTCGCAAGAAATAGGCAAGATAAGAACAAAACCTTGTATTGCACTTATGATTGCCAACATGCAACTTACAGCGGATGATGGAGATTTATTCCCAGATCTTGAGAGATACTAGAGGTTGGTTGGAAAATTAAATTATCTTACTGTGACTCGTCCTGACATTGCATATCCTGTTAATGTTGAGAGTTAGTTTATGTCTTCTCCACGACTTACCCATTGGACAGCCTTAGAGTAGATCCTATGTTATCTTAAGGGATCTCCTGGACGTGGTATGTTATACAGTAATCATGGTCATATTTGTGTTGAGCATTTTTCAGATGCAGATTGGGCAAGTTCTAAGGTTTATAGACGATCCACTACAGGTTACTGTATTTTTGTTGGAGGAAACTTGGTGTCTTGGAAGAGCGAGAAACAAAATGTGGTATCTCGATCAAGTGCAGAGTCAGAATAAAAAGCCATGGCACAATCTACATGTGAGCTTATGTGGATACATTAATTGCTAAATGAGATAGGAGTTGACAGTTCAATACCTATGAAGTTATAGTGAGACAACCAAGCTGCTCTTCATATTGCATCAAATCCAGTTTTTCACGAGAGGACAAAACACATTGAAGTTGACTGTCACTTTATTCATGAAAAGATTCAACAAAATCTCATTTCCACTGGTCATGTCTCAATAGGAGTATAGTTAGGAGATATTTTCACCAAAGCTTTAAGTAAGCTTTAAGTGGTCCTAGAATTGATTATATTTGTAGCAAGTTGGGCATGATTAACATCTATGCTCCAACTTGAGGGGGAGTGTTGTAAATATAGTCAGTAATTATACTATTGTATATATATGGTAGGTAATTATAATGGCTTGATTATAGGGATTGTTTCTTGATTCTAGAATCATCCCTACTTGTTATATATATGTACTTTTTGTACTAGTTCTAAAATCAAGTTGAATGAGAACATTCTCTTACAAAAGCTTTAGAAATTGTTGTTTATATACTAATTATGGATTGCTAATAACTTATAGTTTGGATGTTTGAACTCATTTATTCTTGTATTGCACAAATTAAATGTTATATTTGCAATTTTGTATGTGTTTGGGTGATGAAAAGTTGTCTTAATGCATCAAATTAGTGGGAAACAATGGCCTTTTCTTATAGAAAAACCGCAGTTTATTTATTTATTATTTTTTTGCATAACCGCTGTCTTAACTTCTCTAAACTGTTGTCTTTTACTATTAAAACCGTTGCCTTTTCCTATTAAAACCACTGCCTTTTACCATATGAAAACCGCTACCTTTTTCTATTAAAATCGTTGCCTTTGCCACTCTGAACGGCTGTCTTTTCCTTTTAAAATTGCTACATATTCGCTTGAAACCGCTACTAAAAATTTCATAAAAATTTCCTAATTTGATTTATACGAGGGAATCTACTCTTACTTACAAAATCCATAAATAAGCATCAAGACCTCATGGCTTGACAATTCGTTAACCAGTTGGTTGATGTAAAATAGGGAATAGTTGTCTTTGAGACTCATTTCTGTTTAGACTAGTGAAGTCCATGCACATTTGTCACTTTCTATTTTATATTTTTACCATGAACACATTGGAAGTTCAGTCCAGGTATATGAAATCACAAATTTAATCTATCTTGACATGCTTCTCGACCTTTTCCTCAATAGTAAATTGTCGTTCAAGTGAAGTGTTGCGTTTTTTTATTTGTTTGGCAAATGTTTGTCTTTATTGAAAATTTATATACCATCATATCTGAGATAATACCTAGCATGTTGGTGTCCATGTAAAAACCTCTAAATGCAAAAGGAGAAAAGCAATAAGCTCATCCTTTAACCATCCATCTAGTTTCTCTCAAATTTGGACAGCACAAGAAAGATTAAAGGGGTCAAAGGGAATTTGGACAAGTCCTTTCAGCTAGTATTCCTTGCTCTTCTATTTCATTAGGTTGATAATCCAAGCTTGTCTATTAATAATGGGTCTTTTTCCTGACATTTTATCCCAACAAGCCAGAGCTCTCAGGCTTGTTTTCATGCACCCTTGGCTCTGCTGATTCTTTTGTTTGATTGGTAGGTGTTTCTCTTTATTGACAATTTTATTACCATCGTATCTGAGTCAATGCCTATCATGTGTGTTAGTATCAATGTGAAAACCTTTGAATGTGAAAGGAGAAAAGCAATGAGCTCATCCTTCGAACATCCATCTAATTTCTCTCAAATTTGGACAATACGAGAAGGATTATAGGGGTCAAAGGGAATTTGGACAAGTCCTTTCGGCTAGTACTCCTTGCACTTGTATTTCATCAAGTTGACAATCCAAGCTTGTAATATCCATAGAGTTTTTTCTCCTGATCTTTTATGCCGACAACCAAGAGCTCCTATGCTTATTTTTGTGCATTTGCTTTGCCAATTCTTTTACTTAATTGTCAAATATTTCTGTTTATTGACTATTTATGTACCATCGTATCTGAGTCAATGTCTAGCATGTCTGTTGGTATCCATGTAAAAACCTCTAAATACGAAAGGAGAAAAGCAAAAAGGTCATCCTTCAACCATCCATTTAAATCTCTTAAATTTGGATAGTATGGGAATGATTAAAGGGGCCAAGGGGAATTTAGACAAGTTCTCTCAGCAAGTATTCTTTGCTTTTCTATTTATGTCATGTCCATAAAGGGTTTCTTCTTCCAACCTTTTACCCCAGCAACTAAGAACTCCCATGCTTGTTTTTGTGCAACTTTTGCTTTGCTGATTCTTCTATTTGATAGGCAGATGTTTCTTTTCGTTGACAATTTATATACCAGCGTATTTGAGTTAATACCTAACGTGTCTATTGGTATCCATGCAAAAACATCTAAATGCAAAAGGAGAAAAGCAATAAGTTCATCCTTCAACCATCCATTTAATTTCTCTAAACTTCAAATAATATGAGAAATATTAGAGGGGTCAAGGGGAATTTGGACAAGTCCTTTCAGCTAGTATTTTTTGCTCTTATATTTCATCAAGTCACTAATCCAAGCTTGTCATGTCCATAAAGGGTTTATTCTCCTCACATTTTATCTTAGCAACCAAGATCACCCATGCTTGTTTTCATGAACCTATTGCTTTGTTAATTACCCTAGGACTAAGGAATTTGATTTTTAAGTGCTTAATTGACACACTAGCATCTAAAGCTCGAGGACTAGGTTATCCAAGGACAAGGCTATATATATCCACTGTTAATAATTGTAGCATTGTCATACTAGCTCTTGATGTAGACCCAATAGTGACAAGCTCTATACATCCACATGGGACGAGAAGCACCTAAGAGAACATGTGCAAATGAAAGTTAGTGGGTTTCAGCTCATCTGACCTAAATTTAATCTGTTTGAAGGCACTTAAGTATAGTATGTTCATCGAGTTGTCAATGTCTACTATTACTCTTTTAACATTGAAGCCTATGAAATTATATCATTACTCATCTTCTGAGGCTACTCCACTCCCTCCAGGTCATTAGCTTTATAGATGATAGGGTAATCATCTTCTTCTATATGAAGTCCCTTACCTTAGACATTCATTGAATGGATGAACTGCTTGAAATGGTGGCTCTTCCATTCACCGAGAGTCCTCTGACATTGGTGTTAGTGGCAAATCTACTAGCTTTGGTATACGATCTGCTCGCTAGTTGCAAGGCCTTTCCCAACCATGGTTTCTGGCTCAAGGCTTGGTATCTTACCAAGGCCAATCTTATTAATGGGATTCACAAACAAATTGTCATAGGTAGCCTTACTTGATGAGCTTTTCTACTTTATTGCAAAGTTTATAGCTCTCATCAATGTCATGGTTGTGATCATTATAGAAATGACAGATATTTTTAGGTGTCACATTGACTAGGGTTGGTCCTTATTTGAGGTGGACAAACTTGTATTATGTATTTGAAGGAATACTTGGGACAATAAGGGTGTGATCTTGTGTAGTTAGAATACCGACGCCCCTATGAACTACTATATAATGTATGTCGCTTAGGGGTTAGACTTTTGGTCCTTTTTGTATGTGCTTCAATGTATGCATCCTTGATTCCCGCTCTAGCTACTCCTAAGCTATGACTCACCTAGCTCTTCCCGAGCATTGTCTGGTTCTTCGGTGTTGAAGAATTATTCTACCCTCGATATGAGATCAACAAAGTACCCAAGTAGATTCTAGCGTAGAGACTAGGCAAACTCTTACCACCAAAGATTTTTGATAAATATGTTTATTATTGATTTGGGCTTCAAATCCTCAAAATTTGGCATAGGGGTATTGAATCTAGCTATATATTCTCTTAATGACTTCTAATTTCTACCTATCGGGAACAAAGGTCGAGGAGTTCTTTTTTCACCTTTTGCTTAAAACAAACCTTGATATAAATAGGTTGCCCAACTATTTCGAGCTCTTAAATAAATAAGCTAGAAGCAAGAAATACTAGTGTTGAGCTACACATTTCAAGGTTGTCGAGAAGGCTCTGCACATGGTGGCATCTAAGGCTATATGTGATGAAATTAGAGTTGGAAGTCATTTTTTAATGTTTATTGGGGTCTTATGTACCGTTGTAGGCTTTCAGTGAGGCAAGTTTGAACTTTTTTGGTGGCAACGTATCAAGAATCTCTTTCAAAAGAGGAAGCTCAAGGCTTCTCTAAGATTCTTTGGGTAGCGCATGTTTTGAACCCCTCAATATTGCATTCCACGCCTACATATTTTTCAACTATTGTGCTATTTGGTTCTCTTCTTATTGAGTAAGGTGCCATGATGCGACTCCAACACTTTATCCCTTTGGAGACTAATGAAAGGCTCTTGGTTGCATATCAATGGTGCAAAATTCTTTAAGAAAAATCCAACAAAGATTCATCATTAGTCATAGCATGGGATTGTCGAGGGTTACCATCTCATCTAAGTGAGGACCCTCCAGCCTGTCATGGGTGCTGAGCATGTCCCTCCTAACCACCTCCTAGAGGGGGGTATACTAGGTCTTGGTCGTCTAACATAGGAGGTGGCAGTGTGTCATTGTCCCCCTAGCTTCCAACAGCAACCCCCCTAAGGTGTTAGCATCGATTGTTCAACATAGGGTTCATCTAGGTTCTCGCAGTAGGAGTTCATTTGGATGCAAGGAACGCGTTGAGGGTTGCATGCAAAGCCCTAAAGAGGCTCTTAATAGAGGAAAGTCGTTCATCAGGCGTCGCTCTTGTGGACCAGCTCATGGAGCCCCTGTCTTTCCTATGTCTGGGTGGTCATTATGGGAGTGAATGAGAGAAAAATTTTCATATCCTTCTTATGATGGTGATCTCAAGTTCGATGCATTTTTGGGTGAGCACATAAAAGGTAGAAATAATAGGAGTGTTCAAGGGTTCATCAACTCCAATAGTCCTGTATAAAAGGTGCCAAATGTCATCCTATTTCCCAGTTAAAGACAAAAATCGTAAAAAAGAAAAGGAAAGACACTTAACATGTCTTTTCAACATACATTGCTAACTGATGGTGTCTTTAGTAGAGAGCTTACCTACTTCTTGGGCTTAGGCTGTAGGCTTGCAAAACAAAGGAAAGCTTTGGCTGGGAGTAGTCCCTGGTGTGAGGACTCTAACATTTAAGTCAATGCCTGAATGAGTAGAAAAAGAGGAAACACAGTAGATGTCAATAGTTGACTCAATGGGCTAAGCTTCCCCCAGAGCCTAGTGTGGGTATGTGTTCTTCTCTTGAGGAGTGAGACGTATTGATGGTTCGTGTGAATTTAGAGGTTTGAAAGACTTTGATGGGCGAAGCTTCCTACCTTTTTTATTTCTCCATAGTTGGTTTTAATTACTTGAAAAGATAATTGATGGGACATATGAGGCTCAACTCATGCTCGAGGCCCTTTGGTCAGTGCTCAGGTACATAGCTTGGAGTTTGGGCCCATAAAGGGTAGTAGATCAATTGTGGACTCTGGCCCAAGTCGGATTGGATTGGCGTTGATCGTGGACTAGGGCTCATGCCTTGCAATTAGAACTTTCATAGGTCTTTATCAATAGGTGTCCAAACTATTAATGGGCATCTTTGAATCGACCGCATATTTGAATCGACCGCATAATAATCATAAGCAGCAACTAAAATTAACAAGATGATTTTGGGGATGCCGATCGACTGGACTTCGCGTCCTGCTTAAGTGGACCCATAGATTCCAAATCTTAGTCTAGTGAGTGGCATGTATCCAATAAAACAAGAACTATCACTTAGACTAAAATGAATTTAAACACTTTTAATTGCTCGAAAGGGTTTGAAGACGTTAGAAGATCAAATTTAGCACTTCAAAAAAAAAAAAACAAAAACAAAAACAAAAAAAAAACTCTCACATGAATTGAGATGGAGAGCAATGCACTCTCTTTCACACTGTTATTGGATCTAGAAAAATTTTATATTTAGTAATAAGTAACATTTAATAACAAACTATTTTAGTGTTAAAAAAATTTGCACATATGAAATGGATGACTATTAAATTGCCATCAAGAGGAGACGAAGAGGTGGGACCCTAATCTCATTGCACTTAGCTATAATAATGAATGAATGCAGGTACATGCATGTTATTATTTGTCACCCAATTATTAAACTTAGAATTGTACACGTTTCTTTTATTAACTTCTTTATTGTGACAACACTTCCAATAAATCAAAACATGCATGCATTTTGTTGATTATTATTATTTTTTTTTTTTTGCAAAAGAAGTCAAATAAAAAAAACTAGTTGTCTAAAAAAAAAAAAAAAAAAAGTTATTCAAAAACCAAAAAAAACTAACTACTCGCGAGCAAAAGTAACGTTCAACCGGTCATTGTCAAGACTTTGGCAAGATATTTTATTGATGTTATTGCGTTTGAGTAATAATGCCATATGCGATATGACATGCACCAACATTTTTTTTGTTAATGAATTTGGCCTACCAGTATATATAAACAAAGAAATGGTATGACTAGAGGTGTAAAAGAGTGATTCGATCTAATAATTTATTTGAATTCATCTGAAAAAGTTAGGTCAAGAACCCAATTTTTCAATTCGAATCTAAAAGTGATTCAACCCGAAAATGACCTGAAAATTTTGGATTGAATCCATGTCACCCGTTGGATTAAAAAAAAATAATAATAAATTTTTTTTTACTTTTACTTTTGACTTATCTTTTTTAAATACTAATTAATATCATTTTCGTATAATATAGATATATATGATATAAAAATTAAATTTAAACGTATAATTCATTATAAAAATAAGTTTTAAATTTAATTGAAATGTTTTATTTTAATAAAAAATAACTTAAAAAAATAATAGTTTAGTGCGAATTTGACTTGAATTCAATTTGAATCCAAATTTGATTTGAATTCAATCCGAATCTGAAACGACTCCAACTAAACTCAAATTAAATGTAACGTGATCTGAAAGTAACCTAATCGAAAATAATCTGAACTCGAAACGACCCAACTCAAATCCGATCCCACCCGACTTTTTGACATATTTAGTATGACCAAGGATAGTTGAAAACTTCAAATCTTCTTCCAAGGAAACATTAAATATTCATCATAAAAATTAAGTATTCATCATAGAAATCTTAAATTTAAGTTACGAGGCAGCATCCAAATAAAATAATGATTCAGACTACCCAACAGGGGAGAATTAAGAGGGGGACGAGGTGACAGGTATCTATTGTTGTGTAACTCCTGTCTCCTTTATTTTTTTTTATAAGTTACATTTCTCCATCCCAGAGCTCCATGAGAGATTTGAAAGGACCATCATCGGAGATGAATGTATCAGCTAGACTCCCTCGACTTTGTGGGATTTCGTTTATCTTCTTCAAGTCTTCTGCACTTAGTTTCCAATCAAATATGTCCATGTTTTCTTTCATTCTTTCCTTGTTAAAGCTTTTCACGACCACACTAACTCCTTGCTCATAAGCCCATCTCATGCACACCTTCCGATACCAAAAAATAAAAAGTAAAAAAAAAAAAAAACGGCTTGTGCATAGAAAAAAAGAATGACATATGGAACATGACATCACATAAATAATTATGCTCAAGAAAAATTACGAATTTTTTAGTTTTCTTATTAAGGAGATACAAAAGTGTCAATGCACAAAGCCGCAAAGGTTCATATTCATTGCACTTCTATGGTTTTAATTTTTGAAGGGATTAAATGCATTTAACTTTTTTATAATTTAGTTAATTTTCATTTTATTTTTATTAATTTTAATTTAAAAATTGAATCCCTTACAGTTATCAAGTTTTGCAATTTATCCCATTAGTCAAGATTATGTTAAATCTATTTATAGAAATAACCAAAATTACATTGTTTTGAAATTGTTAATTTTTTTCTCTACCAAAATTATAAAAATTTCATATATCTTTTAAATTGAATTTCAGTGTATACTTAAATTACATTTTATATTATATTCTTTACAGTTTTTGTTGTTTTCAGTTGATTACGCATGTTGATATACAAATGTTTGATACAATATTTATAGTTAACTTTTATGTGAAGACATGTGTAGTTAATTTCTATTAATAGGTTTAAAAAATTACTGTCAATGGGTTAATTGTCAAATTAAAAAGTACAAGAGAGTTATTGTTTAAATTGAAACCACAACAGAATAAAATATAAAAAAAAATCAAACCTCATGAGAGTTAAATACATTTAACTATTGAGTCTTTGTGTCCAATTTTTTTTTTCAGTTATTAATAAACATAACAGCCGAATGATTTTCTTTGTTTTTTTGTGAGAAAATTTGTGAAAATAATAAATAGACACGGAAACATTTGTAAAATGTTTCAATTCACTACAAAATTTTCTCTAAAAAAACCCATTAAATATATTTGTGACTAGAGAAAAAAATTTTGGATAGGCATTTATTTAAATTTTTTATATTGAAGTAAATTGTCTGAATTCATTCTTAATCACAAAAAGTCAAATATGTTTGAGAAGAGGCTCGTGTGTGATATTCATTATGGTTTGATGTTTACTCTATGCTTGATCGATGTCACTTTGTTTGAATTATCTTTTTATATTCGAGTGATCGATTTGCAGCATGATTTGATTTACATATTATTATATATAATCGTGATTCATGATATAATAGTCAATACCTTTGAATTTTAAATTTAAATAAAATGAGCTAACCGTTTTCAAAGATCTTGTAGGTTCTTTCAAATCTTTATTTTCAGAAAAATATTGAATGAGATCTGGAAAGATCTCAAAGAAAGATGGAAAAAATCGTCGTTATTCAAAGTTGGCAGAAATTTGGGACTAGTCAATCAGAGGCATCAAACAGACAACACATGAAAACAGAAAAGAAGCAAAAAATATTACAGATAATTTGTGTCGATCGATCAGACCAATTGATCGAACGTCAGAAGGCTTTTAAGCTGTAGACTTGAAAAGGTTTCGAAAAATTTTATCAGTTGACTACACCGATGTCAAAAATATTGGAAAGTGCATAAAGCTAAAAAAGTTATAGAGATTTTGGATCAGTCGATTGGCCCATGTGCTGCAATCAACCAATGCTTCAATAGAAAAAATTTCCTATTTTGGAAACGATTCTCTTTATGTAAAACATCAATGTCAAAGAGCTAGTAGAGCCTTGCACGTCTATAAAAGACTTTGTAAAGGAAAAGATTTGGGAGCCGGAGATGGATGGATCTCTTGATTTTTATCTTAAAATATTTGAAAAGAATAATTAATTATTAATTTTTTATAATAGTTATAATAAAAAAGAATAATAAAAAATATAATAATAATATTTAAAAAGAGTAATTAAATATCAATTTTTTGTAACTGTCATAATAAAAAAATAATAAAAAATAAAATAATAATTTATATTTCAATCTTTTATTATTTTTTTTATTATAATATATCCAGACATATCCTCGTGATAGATCTATGGAGCTCCCTAAGCAAGCTCCTTTGTGAACTCTTTTATCAGACACGTTGAATTAAAAAAAGAAAGAACCAAACGGAAAAAGAGATCAAAAGTCAAAATCAAAGAGCAAGAACTATGAAGTGAAAACGCTAACGTAGTGATAGAGCAAGATTGCTTTACGGACAAGAGTTACAGCTTAAGTCTCTAATGTTCTAAACAATTATTATGTTATTGTGTAAAGCCTTTGCGGAAGTATTGTGATTCAAATCAAGGGATCAAGTGTAAAGGATTAACTTCACCTTGTAAATGAAGATAAGATTAGAGAATTAAACTCTCAAGGGAGAAATTTTGAGGAGTGGGTATCAGCTCTCAGTTGAGGAGTGTGATTTATCCATATTTCTTGCTTATATGCATATATTCTTTACCTGAGCTACAGTTTTTCCCCTTGCATTGGCTATGTCTTTCAGCGCCTCACTTTCCAACACTCGATTGTTTCCCCAACATGTTCCTTTGCCTCCTAGTGGAGAGTAAGCTGTCAAATGGATGCCCTTTTCCTGGCATAGCTTCCTTAGATTCTTCTGCTGCCAGCAAGGGTTCATTTCCACCTTTGTCAAAACAAGACACAGGCGTAATCAGAACCAAACACAGCAGGAATTATATAATAATACATAAGCTGTTCAAGCTTAATTTTCCATGAAAATCGGCGATTGAAAGCTCGGGACATATGATGTTACTTCTTTTTTTGGTTCGTTGATGCTATGTTTTGATTCATGTATGGCATATGACTGAAAATTTAACTGCTCTGGCTGTTTTTCGAGATTCAAATTCGAGATTCTCATCAGTTGGAAGCAATGAAAAATTACTCACTTGGTTGACAGCCGGAGGGATTCTTGCAGTTGCAAGTAAATCTTCAATTTTCTTACAGGTGAAGTTGCTAACCCCTATTGATTTCGTGAGGCCAAGCTCCTGGCATTCCTCCATGGCCTTCCAAGTGGACTCAAAGTCCATTTTTAGGATGTCATTTTTTCCGAACGGAAATTGGGAGCCCGGCTTCAAGCTGGCCGGAAAATGTATGAGATATAGGTCAACGTATTCCAATCCAAGGTTCCTGGAACAACGAAAGCAAATGATTCCATGCATCTTTTCTTTCTGGGAACATTGGAAAAAACAAAAACAAAGAGAAAAAGAAGGCAAAATAAATGTTACAGTGAGAAGTAGCACTACTTGAGAGTGTTTTGGAGGGCAGGGATGACAAGGTGGCGGTGAGCATCGGAGCTATAAAGCTTTGAGGTGATGAAAAGCCCGTCGCGTGAACTGATCAGTCCACCTTGCAAGGCCTCGGCAATGGCTTCGCCTAGAGGCTGCTCTGACTGGTATAATGCAGCCGTGTCGAAGTGCCTGTAGCCAATTTCTATAGCTTGGAGCACAGATTGCTTCACTGCTTCATTTCTGGAACCGAATGGGAAGTCTGCTGTGCCAAAGCCTATTAGAGGAATTGTTTTCCCAGTTGAGCCCAAAGGGGCTTCTGAAATATTGATCGTCTTTGCCATTTTCTTATTTAATAGTTCTAATTACAAATGCTTGGAGTCCATGACTGGCATCCAAGGTTACATACATATATATTTTTAGCAATTGGTGGGAGCAACATCATCATTGAAAGTGATTGTCGGGATATTTTTTGCAAACTGATAGCCAAACCACAGGACTGGACCATAACGCCTATTTTGTGGGATATTTGTAGAATATTACAATCTATGAATAATTACTTTTATTATTTTATATTTAGACTAGTTAATAAAGTAGTAAATTGAGTCACAAATTAGTTATTATCGAGACTCTGCTCTATGGATTGGGTTAGCAACCTTCCTTCTAACTTTTGACTTTTCACATTAATGAATATGATTTTATTCCTTCTATCAAAAAAAAAAAAAGTTAGATACATATATATATATATATATATATAGGATTACGTGCATCAGAAATATGACTCTTTGTATAAATATTAGCCAAGGTTAGGTACGATTTTTTTGAACTCAAATTAAAATAAGATCAAAGTAATATAAATTTGTCTGAGTATTTATTAAAAAAATTAAATAAATTATTAAATGTTATTAGATAAATTGAATATAACTATTTTAGTGTTACCTAAAATACAATCATACTATAAAAGTGTAAATTTATATGTAATCCTTAGTATACTAACAAATCCAGTTAACAAATAGCACGGCACAAGACCTATACTCCAAAGAGTGGATTACATAGTTTCAAATCAATAATAATAATTAGTTATATAATCTTGTATAATGATATATAATATTTTATTTATATTTTTTTTGTGAATTCTATCTTTCAATAATCCATAGAAAAAAACAATTTATATCATTTTATTTCAATTTCAAAACTATATCTAAATAAAGCAACTGTACTTTTTCTCCTTATAAATTGGGCCGGTTAGGGTTTTTTTTTCTTTTTTATTTTTTTGTTTTTGTTTTTGTTTTTTTTTCTTGTTGACAACTATTCTCATTCTTTTTTTTTAGAACTTTTCTAAACTTAAACCAACTGATTGGGGGAGGGGAGAACAGTTGGGGAGATCCAGGATTCGAACCCTTAACCTTGATAGTAATAATTAGTCTAACGGGCGTAAATTTTGAGTCTACAACAGTTAGACTCGAAAATATAAACAATAAATTACAAAAAAAAATTAAAATAAAAGAAAATTTACGTGGGTCGATTTTCGTGATTCTTCCGATTAGTGTTCCTTTATGACTTCTGTCAAGAGTTACTCGAACTTCATTTTGACAGCAATAAATTCCACAGTTTTATCTTGAACTCCGTATACTGAAACTAGATCTGATGTAGACATTGAGATTACAGTTAAGAACCGCAGAGACCTGATTTGAGCCGATCTGTCTTAATTTCACCAAGGGTCGAAGAAACTTGTTCTCTGATGAGCTGTTTGGATTTTGTTGAGCTGTAAGAGGCTTGATCTCAATCGGATTTGTAATATTTTGATATTTTTAAATTTATATTATCATAAATTCAGATTTACAGCGATCAGAGAATATAAACCAAAAAATAACCTTAGAAATAGAAACAACAAATTTTTTGGAGTTTACACCTGAAATATCTCTAAACAAGGAGTTAGGAGAGTATACTGCAGAGTAAAAAAACTTAGAAAAAAGAGAAATTTTGTTAAGAAATTTTCAAAATTTTCTTTTCTCTCAAGTTCTATGTATTTTTCTATTTGTAGATTTGATAAATATGTTTTGAACTAGAGAGCGAAAGCCTATTTATAGGGCTATTTTCTCATGTGAAAATCACATGAGAAAGGAATAAAACTTTTCTTCTGCGTCGACGTTGCCAATTTTAGCCGACATTGACTTCCTTTTCTTTTTTTTTCTTTTCTAGAAGCTCAGTTTTCCTTTTTTCTTTTTTTTAATATTTACAAATGCCCCCACTTCAAGGGTTGGTAAGGAAAAACTTTGCAGACGTAATTCGAACCGAGTCTTGAAATCCAGTTTGAAACTTGAGATATCATGATAAATATTGAATGTTGAAATCTTCTATCTTCGGCTAGCCCAACTGTTGTTGGATCTCAATAAGAAACAGATACGATCTTGAGAAAGTTAGCAGCCCAACCAATATAAAAATTGAAATATTGGCTCTAGGTGAGGTCGAGTTTTTATAGCTCGCAAAAATTTTTTATAAGTTTTAAAGTTCTATGGCTCTAGTGAGGATGATCTAGTAGATAAAGAACTTAAATCTCCTCATGAGGAAGGTCCAAGACTACAGAACTTTAAGACTTGCACACAGAGAGACGAGCTGTAATGATGATTTCTGAGTCTGCTCCGACGTAAGGAGAGTAGTTGGAATTTCCCTGTACGTCGCCGCATCTAAAGGAAGATGAGAATAATTGCAGCTTCTCATCTCTTTGTGGTATATGTGAACTAATGAGAGTGGTTGGAACTCCATGACATCGATGACGTTGGAGACTGAGTTTCGAGGGATCCCTAAAAGCCCTCGAGGAGAAACTACTCATTCTTTTTTTGGCTCGTGCGCCTTCAATTTCTTGATCAAAGAACTTCCTGAGATAAATGTAGAGACTAGCCATTTTTTTTTTGAGAAAAAGAAGAGTTAAGAGATGAGTGTTATAACTCGGGTATGCAAGATATATATACATACATTAAAGAGTTTTCTTTTTTTTTTGAAATGTTAAAAAGAAGGTACGTAGAATCGAGTAGAGTCCTCCACAAGCCTTTCCCTCATAAGAGATAAAAGAGACAACGACTGACGCGCGTCACAGAAGTCGTTACCGTGTGCGGTAGAAGTCGTTACCGTGTGCTGCCAAAGTCGTTGTACCTTATCTTGTCAGCCGTCCTAATGGGGCCTGAGGCGTAGCTCCAACTCAAGTCTGGCCTCGTCTGGTGGGCTAATGATGTTGACATCGCTGGAGCCTTCCGGCTAGTTGATGCTGCTGGAATATTCTAGAAAGAGAGGCAAAGTTTCACATGAATGACTACATTTTGTTAGAAAATTTCCTCCTGAAGTTAAGTACTTAGGAGGGATAAATCTTCGACTGACTTCGTAAGACCTACGGCTTTGATCGTTATAGCCTGAAGAGACCATTGCAGTGGTAGAACTTGGACCTGTTTCATTTGAGGGCGAACCTGTATTGGTGGAATCTACTATCGGAACGGCAGACTGTACTTTGAAAAAAATAGTTCTCAGTGCTATTTTCTTCCTATTTCTCCGATTTTGTAACCAATAAAACACATTTTTTCCTTTGATTGCCACAAGCGGGCGCAATTGTGAGACAAGTTGGTAAATCTGAGATATATTAAGAATAATACCTCCATTGTTGTGAAAGACTTCCTCCAAAATTTACAGTTGTGCCATAGTTGGTTGCCAGCTTGTGCGGGGTGACCTTTCTTCTCTCTTGTCTTGAGGTTCTGCAATTGGTTCCATCTTTCTTGTAGTAGAGGAGCAAAAGTCTGGTATATGGTAAAGATCGGTTGAGACTGAGGCTGGGTTTCAGACTCAAACCCTCCGTCATTTTTATTTTTATTTTTTTTTAGTTCACAGTTTATACTCATACGGGCCAGAAGTTGGATTAGATTTTGAACTTGGGTTCTGGACTTGCGTCTAGAACTTGGGATTTTTGGGTTTCGGGTTTTGGATTGGATTTGGGTTTTTGGGCTTAGGTTTTGTGTATGGGTTTTAAATTGTACTTGAGTTTTTGGGTTTTCTTGATTTGGGCTTTTAGATTTGGGTAGAGTGTTTGGGCTTTTGGACTTGGACTTTTTGGATTTGGGTCAAGTGTTTGGGTTTTGGATATAGACTTGGTTTTCAGGCTTTAGAGTTGGGCTTGAGTTTTCTGATTTGAGCTTAGATTTTCGAGTTTAGATTTTCGCTTGGACTTTCAGATCGGGACTTCCGAATTCTTTTTTTTTCTTTTTTTTTTTCTTCTTTTTTTATTTTTTTTTATTTTTTTAACATATTTACACGTAATACTGCTTCAGAAATTTACCATTGATTGGGCCAATTTGAACGTCTTCTTAGTCTAACAGCATGTAATCGTTGTGAGTATAGACCTTCTGTATTAAGTATGGCCCGTCCTATTTAGAACTAAGCTTGTCATCAGGCTGATATTTCATGTTGATGGGCCGTTGTACTGCAAGAACAAGGTTTCCAACTTGAAAAGATCGAGGGCGAACCCTGCGGTTGAACGTGTTGGTGAGCCGGGCTTGGTAGCATTCAAGTTGCTATTGTGCTTTGAGTCTCCTTTCATCAAGGGCTTCTAACTCATCCAGACGTAGGCTAGCATTCTCCTCCTATGTGAGTCCTTCCAGGACAGCCATGCGCAAAGATGGAATCTGTGTTTCCAACGGCAGTATTGTTTCAACACCGTAGACAAGTGAGTATGGCATCGCCTGTGTTGGAGTGTGGTAAGTTGTACGATACGCCCGTAATGCCTCCAGAATTCTGTTATGCTAATCTCTTTTTGATTTAAAAACTACCTTTCGCAATAGGTTGCCTAAGGTCTTATTGAATGCTTCAGCCAAACCATTAGCCGGGGCATTATACATTGATGACTTGTACTGCTTGAACTTGAACTTATCTTAGAGTTTGTCGATCAAGCTGTTGTAGAACTACTTGCCATTATCAGTGATGATGAATTGAGGGACTCCATAACGATAGATGAGCTGAGTCCGGATGAAATTGGCAACATGCTCCTTCTTTACCTCTCTAAGTTGAATAGTTTCGGCCCATTTTGAGAAGTAGTTTGTTACTGCGAGGATGTAAAGGTGACCCAAGGATAACTTTGGGAAGGGCCCCATTATGTCTGCACCAGCATCATCACGCTTTGCTGCACCATCAAAGAACATCGTCCATGGTGGCAGTGTCTCAATGTAAAAGACCTCTTCATCGGGTAGATCATCTATGAACTTCCAATTGGAGGGGACAGGGTGATCTACAAGGAAGTCTGCTAGAGTTTGTCCTTTGACTGCTTTTTGAGGCACGTAGACAATGTTATAACTCTATAAAATTACTGCCCACTTGGCAAGTCTTCCTAATAAGATTGGTCTAGATAAGATATATTTGATAGGATCAGTTCTGGCAATAAGACGTACCGTGTGAGCCTATATGTAATGCCTCAACTTATCAATGGCGAAGAACAGTGCTAGACATGTTTTTTCAATGGGCGAATAGTTCATCTCTGGACAATACTTCGTTGCCTGTTGTTATATCAAATGTGATCTCTGTTATGGGCAATGGAAAATCATCTTTCGGACAGGCCTTGTTAAGATCTCGAAAGTCAACACATACCCTTAGCTGTCCATTCTTCTTTCTTACCGGGACTATGTTGGCAATTCACGTTGGGTAGGTGATCTTTCGAATGAAGCCGGCATTGATAAGCTTGTTGACCTCCTCTTCTATTTGTGGAATGAATTCCGAGCGGAACTGTCGTTGTGGCTACTTGACAAGACGAACACCTTTCTTTACTGCTAAGCGGTGCATCGCAATCTTTGGGTTAAGTCTAGACATTTTTTTGTAACTCCATACGAACACGTCCCTGTATTGACTTAATACCTGAACATATTCTTGCTCATCTTCTACAGTAAGTAAAGCACTTACAAATGTAGGTTGGGGATCTTCCGAAGAGCTAAGATTGACTTCCTCGAGTTCATCAACAGTTGCTTGGCCACCATCTTCAAGTTCCAGGCCTTATTTCGCCGTCGGATAAGTAGGAATCAGCCTCCTCGCTAATTGTGACATGAAATGTAGAGCCCCTGACTTTGTTTTCTTTGTTTGATAGGATAAGCCTGTCTTGTTTGGTGGTAATGGTGATGACACATTCATCGGCTGCTCGGCTTCCGCTCTTTAGCATGATCCGCACTAGTGACTTCTCTTGATAGTCTAAGCCGGTTCGGAACTGTGATGATTGAGAAGTGGTGCCATGTGTGGATGGCAACGTACTCACTGTGCTCGCCTTTGAGAAGTCATAGTCTGCCTTAGCCAAGAGCTTGTATGCATTAAAATCGAATCCTTCGTGTGTTCTTCTTTCTGGAAGTGAGCCATCTTCGACTGCCTCTATAAGTGGTCTAACGAAGCCTTTTAATGGTTTTGAGGAAAAACCTGGCTCAATCTTTGGTATCGACAGAGTGTAAGTCTCATTCAAGTTGTGCAGTTCTTTTGTCTTACGTTGGTTGTGCCCTTACTCCTGTTTAGGATCAATACAATAAGAGAAAGGAAGTTGACATTCTAGGCGTCGTAACTTTGGTACATAACGTAGGACTGGAGTGGAGCTCGAAGATGCAATATCCTTCAGGCGAAGTTCAGCAGGCTATGGCAGCTTGTCATTTGTCGGAGCCTGAGATTGAGCATTAGCAGGGTCTTCAACAGCTTTTCCCTTTTTGTGGATGCCCCAAGTCCAAGTAGCTTTTGATGGAATGATTTCTAGATTGTCTGTGTCGGTGTCGAAGACTGCATGTGCCAAATGTGATTCAGCATCATCAAACGGCTTTAAGTCAGCATTAACCTATTGAACGCCATTATTGTAGTATTTGAAGCATTGATGCAGACTTGAGAGCACAACTCCATTTCTATGAATCTATGGTCGTCCTAGTAGCATCTTATACGTAGTACGTGCATCGATTACATGAAATAAAGTGCTAGAAGTGAGATTACTGATAATTAGCTCTAAGCGAATCATTCCAATTGCTTTCTGTCCTCCTTGATTAAAGCCATAAATCATCAAGCGGTTTTATGATAACTCATCAATGCCGATGTCGAACTCCTTTATGGTGGATTTTGGGATAATATTGACTGCCGAGCCATTGTTGATCAGAAAATGTCGGATCTTCTGTTCTCTCACATAGCCTGATACATACAGCAGCCGATTATAGGGTTTGGACCCCAACAAGAAATCCTCATCTGAAAATGAGATAGTGGAATAACATCTGACGTTATTTTGGGTCGTCCGATACTCCGTTGAGCTGGAATTACTCGATGGAAGAGATCCAGCTGAGGTATGGAGAGTGTTGCTGACTTGGTTCTGCCATACTTCTGTTAATTGTAAAGTTACAAATAACTGAGGGTTAGCGAGAAGAGTTTGAAGAGTTTCATATACCTTCTCAATTGTCGACTTTTTGTCATTGAACGGTTCCTTCTTATGGTGTGTCGCCTTTTCTGATGGATTTGAAGTAATAGTGGTCTGGTTTGCCGAGATTACGCGTTCTTGGTCCAAAATGATTTTATTCTGGCTCTTGAACTTCATGATTAGCTCCTTCAAAACAAAACATTTACCAGTTGGATGACTTACTATGCAGTGATATTTACAGAATCTTGGATCGCTGACTCGATCCTTTTCATTGGGGCACTTGCATTCTGGGAGTTTAATCAATTTCACATCCAAGAGTTGGTCAAGAATGTCTGGGACATTTGAGTTGGGAAATAGATATCGCTTCTGCTCCAACTCTCGCAATGTCACATTTCATCTTTCCTGTTGTTTTGGTTGAATTATTTGAGTCGGAGAATTTACCTTAACTTTAGTTCCCACTTTTACTGGTGCGACTTCAACAGTCATCACTTCTTTCCTTTTTCTTGAGCTGTTGAGTTTCTTAATATCCCTTCTGCCTCCTTACTGGTCTAGTTGGATGGGAATCGTGCCCCCGGAAGTCTGGATGCTTATCTTCATATTATGTGCGCGGGTCGTTAGTTCTTCGAAGGTTTGAGATTTGATGCCCTGTAGGATGTATAACAGCTCTCAATGCATTCCCCGGATGCACATCTCTACGGCAGAAGTCTCTGTCAGGCGATCTTTGCAATACAAGCTAAGGGCACACTATTTATTGATGTATTCAACAATGGGCTCTCCTTTCCTTTGTTTAGTGCCAGTAAGTTCTATCATATTTACTGTCCTTCGAGTGCTGAAAAATCTGTTGAAGAACTCTCGTTGTAACTATTCCCAACTGTCGATCGATTCTAGTTCAAGATTTATGAACTAGGTGAAAGTGGTCTCCCTGAGTGAACGAACAAACTGCTTCACCAAGAGATCTCTGTAAGTCCCTACATTGTTGCAGGTTTCAACGAAGTGGGCGATGTGCTGTTTGGGATCGTCTCGTCCGTCGAATTGTTGAAATTTAGGCGGCTGGTAGCCCAAAGGCATGTTGAGACTTTCGATCCGTCTGGTATACAGTTTGACGTACATCTGTGATCCTTGGAAGGATGTAGTAGCGAAACTACAGAATTTGAAGGTGGCAGCTGTGTAGAACTACCTGGTTGCTTTTCTGCAGTGAAGACGTCGGCTTGTGTGGCTTCTAGAGTGAAACCGGTTGGATATGGTTGCTCCTCGCGAATTTCAGGATCAATTTGGATCGGGGCTGTTCCTTTAAAGGCGACGATCTGTTGATATTTTTCCTCCACTACTCTGATTAGCTGCAAAATCTTGTTCTCTAATTTTGAAATCCTTTCTTCTATGCTGGTTGTGTTGGTCATCATAATGGCAACAGATGAGGCTTTGCGAAGGACTGGGGTAGATGATTCCTCTGATTCTTCTGTGTAGATCTCTACAGAATGAGTCGGATTTTGTTGAGCAGGCTTTGTCGTGTTGCCCTCGACTTCGATCAGTGTGGGTGATCGACTTCTCCATGCGGCAAGAGAGTCAGGGAAGAGATCCTATTACTATGCGAGCTGTGGACTCTCCGTTTCGATATTTTGTCGGATTTGGACAGTGAGAAATGATGTCCGTCCACAAGTTTCTGGGTCTGCGTACTTAGGTAGGGTAGTTGATGCAGGCAGTGGAACAGTTGCCTTCTTATTGGTACTGGCCGCTGTACTTCTATTTGGTGTCATTGAAATATTAGATAACTGCTGAAATTTTTCTTTTTCTTTTTTTTGTCCTTTTCCATGTTTTATCTTTTTTTTTTCTTTTTTTCTTCATTTCTCAACTCTTTTCTTTTTTTTTTTCCTTTTTTTTCTTTTTTTTCTTTCCACTGTTGCTTTTTTTTTGTTTTGTTTTTTTAAGGAACAAGAGATGAGAGGTGAAGAGATTCCATCGAACGTGCCAGAAATTTGTAATGGTCGTAAATTTTAAACCTGCAACAGTTAGACTCGAAAATATAAAAAACAAATTACAAATAAAAATTTAAAATAAAAGAAAATTTACGTGAGGTCGATCTTCGTGATTCCTTTAATTAGTGTTCTTTTGTGATTCCTGTCAAGGGCTACTCGAGTTTGATTTTGACAGCAATAAATTTCACAGCTTTATTTTGAATTGGGTAAACTAAAACTGGATCTGATGTAAACGTTTAGATTACGGTTAAGAACCATAGAGACCTGATCTGAGCCAATCTGGCTTAATTTCACCGAGGGACGAAAGGACTTGTTCTTAGATGAGCTGTTTGGATTTTGTTAAGGGCCGTATGAGACTTAATCTCAATTGGATTTGTAATATTTTGATATTTTTAGATCTATATTCTCATAAATTCAGATTTAAAGTGATCAAAAAATATAAACCCAAACATAATCTTAGAAATGGAAACTTAGAAATGGAAACAGCAAATTTTTTGGAGTTTACATCTGAAATATCTCTAAAAAAAGAGTTAGGATAGTATACTGCAAAGTAAAAATACGTAAGAAAAGTAAAAATTTCTTAAAAAATTTTTAAAATTTCCTTTTTCTCTCGAATTCTGCGTTGCCAATTTTGAAATTGGTAACGCCGACATTGACTTCCTTTTTTTATTTTTCTTTTAGAAGCTGACCTTTTTTTTTTTATGTCTATAATTAATTATATAATCTTGTATAATAATATATAACATTTTATTTATATTTTTTTTATAAATTCTATCTTTCAATAATCCATAGAAAAAAATAATTTATATCATTTTATTTCAAATCCACCTTCAGAAGTGCCTGTAGCCAATTTCTATGGCTTGGAGCACAGATTGCTTCACTGCTTCATTTCTGGAACCGAATGCGAAGTCTGCAGTGCCAAAGCCTGTTAGAGGAATTGTTTTCCCAGTTGAGCCCAAAGGGGCTTCTGGAATATTGATCGACTTTGCCATTTTCTTATTTATGTTGTTGCATGGTTCTAATTACAAATGCCTGGAGTCCATGACTGGCATCCTAGCAATTGGTGGAAGCAACATCATCATTGACAGTGATTGTCGGGATATTTTTTACAAACTAATAGCCAAACCACAGGATTGGCAGTGTACCATAACACCTGTTTTTGTGGGATATTTATAGAATTTTACAGTCATAAACAATTATTTTTGTTATATTATATGTAAACTATTTAATAAAGTAGTAGATTGGATCACAAATCAATCTTTATCAGTACTCTATTCTGTGGATTAGGTTAGCAACCATTCGTCTAACTTTTAACTTTTGTTGTTTGTAAATCTTTTACATTAATAAATATAATTTTATTCCTTCTATCAAAAAAAAAATTTTAGATATATATATATCTAAAATTTTTTTATTAGAAATATTACTCTTTGTATAAATATTAGCCAAGGTTAGGTGTCATTTCTTTCAACTCAAATCAAAATAAGATTAAAGTGATATAAATTTATTATAGTATTTAATTTAAAAAAATTAAATAAATTATTATATATTATTAAATAAAGTGAATATAACTATTTTAATATTATCTAAAATGCAATCATACTGTAAAAGTGTCAATTTTTATGTTATCCTTAGTATACTAACAAATCCAGTTAACAAATAGCAAGGCACAAGACCTGTACTCCAAAGAGTGGATTACATAGTTTAATTAGTTATATAATCTTGTATAATGATATATAATATTTTATTTATATTTTTTTTATGAATTCTATCTTTCAATAATCCATAGAAAAAAATAATTTATATCATTTTATTTTAATTTCAAAATTATATCTAAATAAAGCCACTGTACTTTTTCTCCTTATAAATTGGGCCGGTTAGTTTTTTTTTTTTTTGTTTTTTTTCTTGTTGACATCTATTCTCATTCAATTTTTTTTTTTTTTTTTACAGTTTTTCTAAACCTAAACCAGCTGATTGGGAGAGGGAAGAATAATTGGGGAGATCCAAGATTCGAACCCTTAACTTTGATAATAATGATTAGTTTTATAATCTTATAATGATATATAACATTTTATTTATATTTTTTTATAAATTCTATCTTTCAATAGTCCATAGAAAAAAACAATTTGTATCATTTTATTTCAAATCAGTCTTTAGAAGTGCCTGTAGCCAATTTCTATAGCTTGGAGCACAGATTGCTTCACTGCTTCATTTCTGGAGCCGAATGGGAAGTCTGCTGTGCCAAAGCCTATTAGAGGAATTGTTTTCCCAGTTGAGCCCAAAGGGGCTTCTGGAATATCGTCTTTGCCAATTTCTTATTTATGTTGTTGCATAGATCTAATTACAAATGCCTTGGAGTCCATGACTGGCATCCAAGGTTACATATATATATATTTTTTAGCAATTGGTGGAAGCAACATCATCGTTCAAAGTGATTGTCGGGATATTTTTTGCAAACTAATAGCCAAACCACAGGACTGGCAGTGGTCCATAACACTTGTTTTGTGGGATATTTGTAGAATCTTACAGTCTATGAACAACGACTTTTATTATGTTATTTATATTAGTTAATAAAGTAGTAGATTAGATTACAAATTAATTTTTATTAAAACTCTGTTCTGTAGATTGAATTAACAACCTTTTATTTTTAAAAATAAATTACAATGAGAGAAAAATATTTTTTTAAATGATCTCATTAAAAATATTATCACTTTTATTGTTATCTCATATCATTTTAATAGTAAAAACATGTCTGTTTTGACAGAAGGATTCAAAGAATAAAAAAAACTCTAATCATATGAGACAAACCACGCCACGTTACCTATGTCCACCCTACGTCCAAAAGTTTCTGTCTGCTTATGTTTTGCCATTGTGGTAATTCCATTCAAAATACTAATAAAGTAAGATGTATAATTATATAGTTAAATTTATAAAAAAAATAAATATTTTATTAAGTATTATTAAATAAGATTATATTCTTACTTATTATTACTAAATTAAAATTATGTAAGACTCATAAAAATTAATAAAAATAACAAATGCTTTAAACTAAAGTCTTTCAATGGAACTTGTAATCTAGTGTTCACTAATTTTTTTTTTTTTAAAAAGCGTAAGTTATCAATAATTTTATATTAAATAAATTTATTTTAATATTTTTATTTTAAATAGATCATATTTACTATGTGATAGAAAATTATAAATAAATTATATTAATAAATAAGTTATAAATGATTTATAAATAGATCCTATTTATAAATGATATATATTTATAAAAATAAAATAGTAAGTTAAATTAAAATTTTATTTTATAATAATAATAATAATAATAATAATAATAATAATAATATGCTCATATCTTTGATTTTTGTGGCCCCTCCTCCTCCTCAGACGCCGTGTCTGGTGGGCATGGTGACCTAGGTAAACATCAATTTTGACTTGACTTCTCCTCCTCAGATAGCCCCACACTCTCAATGTCTCTAGCAGAGCTCTTATTTCTCGAAAGCTTGATTTGATGTATATGTATTAGCATCTAAATGGTACATATATGATGTATATTTTTTATAATAAATTTAATTATTTTTGTAATTATGTCTATTATTTTTATAATAAAAATTAATGTATTAATTTTTTATATTTTATTTTATTAATTTTATGATAAAAATAAATAAATCTATCATAATATAAATATTAAATATGACTATTAAAATATAAATACTAAACTTTTTTGATTTCTCAATTTGTTTTTTTTTTTAGTTGATAGGAGTCGGTGCGAACGGTAGATTCATGTATTTGCCATTTTGGCTCTAATCCTTCCCTCAGCATTTTGATTATCCCTTACGATACCGACAAAAAAATGAATAGAATATGTATGTATCTTGGAAAGACGAACGCAACCAAATTAGTAGAAACATCTAGCTTTAATTTACGCCTTCATTTCAATAAGAGAAGGCATATAATAAAAATATTAGTTATTATATTTATAAAATTAATATTAAGAATCACTTATTAAAAATTTTATTTAATTTTTTTTAAAGATAAGATTTTTTATTAAAATATTATTAAATCTAAGTAAATTTCTTTTATATTGGACGGCTGTGTTATCGATGTAATTTTTCAAATTAGTATAAGAACCGTTTCCATGTAAACGCCTCACGGGTTACCGTTCACAGGGCCATCGGTATTGCCAGAAAAAACTAACATCTGTTTTTGAAATCGGTACATTTGGATAATTTACATCAGATAATGCTTGTCATCGTCATTTTGCTGTGATCTACGGTCTATTTTTTTTTTTTTTAATGAGAGGTAAGGGTGTTCGTGGATGATATTAGTTGGTTTTGAGTTATATTTGTATGCAATCCGTTGATAACAGATTTGACGATTCTTCATTCATACTCAATTCGTTAGCCTACTCAATCCGTCTAGTCTAATATGCTAATAGCAGATTGAATTGAATCAATTTTGGTGAATTGTGTGCAATTAAAAAACAAAAATTCCAAAGACAACAAACACAAAATTAAGCTCTTGAAGCTACTGTATGCCAAGAGATACTGTCTTCATGTGTAAACAAAACAAGTTTAATGTAAACAAAGCTAAATGAGACAAGAAGATTAGTAAACATGACGTACATATGACTATGAAGACTAAATTAAGCTATTGAAGCTATTGTATGTCCAAGAGCTATTGTCTTCATATGTACGTTGTATGAAGACCCAACCTCCATCATCACATCTGCCGTCGTTGGTTCATTAAACATCTGCAGAGAAGAAGAAAAAAAACATAGCACCAGCCAGCACTTGTTTTTCAAGATAGTCGAGCATTAGTTTTTTCAATGCTTTGCTATGGCACGTACTGCTCTTGGATCTATCGGTCAGGTCAGAGGTTAAAACCAAAAGACATTATTATATCATAATTGTAATATAAACCACAATCATAATCCGGTCATTCAAGATCATTATAATTGGAGTCCACCTCCAACAAGAAGCAGAGCAGGAATACTGAAATGGAAAGCTTAACATATCATGATAGGCCATGGCAATCGTAATTCTTAGGAGTGCCATCATCAGTAATCAACAAAAATACAGAGTGGGAATGAGAGGCACAAAGTATGAATCACTCAATTAAACAATGTTGAATAGCTAATCACCAATCCAACAATGAGCCATCTTCACAGCCCCGAGTCCCCCATGTCCTAGATAGCAATGGCAAACTCCAAGTACTCGAAGGCTTGAAAAAGAATTGTGAAAATTTGAGTCCACCCCGCAAAGCATTGGTTTCAAGAATAGTATGTGGTTAGAAAAACAAAATCAATATTATTGTTTTTGTTTCACTAAAAGAACTGCTTAACAATTAACATCGCATCTTAACTTCATCTTTATTTTGAAGCAAATAAACAACTGAACACTAAAGAATATTTAGAACCCCAAAATCCCCTTCTTCAATTTAAAAAATTTAAAGAAATCAACATCAAAGATAATTTTAACGCTAAAAGTTCTATTTTTAGCCTATGTGATATTAAAGAAACAGAAAAAGTGAAGGAATGCAAAAACAAGAAAATAAAAAATTAAGGGGACGGGAAGTGTCAAACATAACCAAAATCAACATTGATATTGAAAATAAACATAAACAGCAATCTCAATTCTCAAGAACATCTGCTTGAATTATGAAAATAAATGGAAAAGCTAAAATTAAAAGAAAACGGACCAACAGAGAAGTGAAATTAAAAGAAAATGGACTAACAGAACCTAAAGACAAATGAAATCGGGAAAATAAAAGAAATAAATGGAAAAAAAAGGAAACGAAAGAAGAAATGACAATCATATGACTTAAAAGCTGAAATAAAAACCCTATAAATTGAAATCAATAGACATTGCTGGAGAGAGAGAGAGAGAAAGTTACCAGTGAGGACTTGAGTGGCGAGGTGGACAGAGACGCGAGACGGTCGAGACAGACAAGAAGGGATGGGTGGCGAAGAAGAGGGGGCGACGACGACAAAATAGGTAGGGTTTGCATTGAGGTGGGTACTAGGCGGCTTTACGAACAGAACACGAGTTTGGAAGACTCTAGAACAACATCAACATTAAGGGGGGTGGCTTTGCGTTAAGGCTGCGATGCGTTTTGCTTTTAGGTGGTTATATATATATATATATATATATATATATATAGGTAGATGGGGTTGGATTGGACGGATTGTAAATTTCAATCCGCGCTCAATCCGTTCCTAATAGATTGAAAAATTTTAAAACTGCAACCAATCCAGATCCCTACAATTTGGATGGATGTAGACTCGTACAGGTCAGATTGGTCAATTTTTAAAAGATTAGTCAATTTTTAAACAATTTTAACCAGAAATGACCTCATTTGACATGATCATATTCTTTAAAGTGGTAAAATTGCTCCTTAGTCGAGATCTAAACCTGCTTTCATCATATCTTTAGCCCAACTGACCTTTTTGATTTTCACAATGTATAACAAGCGCAACTCTATTTCCCTTCCGTAAGCTGGATCTTTTATAAATATCATGAGACTATAATATTCTCTGCACCAGCTCTAAATTCGTTGCATCTTTTATACATAGTAAAATAGTAATTAAACTATCAAATGACTTGGGAAGTGAGGTAAGAAGGGTCATACCTTTTTCTTAGATCTTTACACTGACCTTTTGCAGTTGATCAAAAATGGTTTTGACAGTGTAGAAGCATTCAATCAGATTTACTCCTACTATCTTCAACTGTAGCGTTGTCACTTCAGATGTAGTTTGTTTGTCGAGCTTTCGACCAGATAGAGACTTTCCAACTTTTGTATAATCTAACTTCTAGGATAGTGCTAACAATATTATTAACAATAAAGAGTCGAATCGTGCCGACACATATCGATTTCCACTCTTCTTACTCGTCATCTTTAGCTTTTACTGTCTTACCCAAGTTTCAAGGCAAGGTTGCTGCCAAGCCTTGTTGAGTGAGTATGTGCTTTACCTATCTTTACTAGAGAGTACAGCTTCCCTTTCCATCAAATTGATTCACAAAAAAACTGCATAGTATTCTTCGTCATTTGTATACGTCAAGAAAATTAAAAACTCGCTTGTAAACAAACTGCAGCTTTTATAAAATTGTTGGGAAACAAGGTGAAAAAGCGAGAATAAGAAACTCAAGTTGAACATGTACATATGTTGGTTAATCGCGTTGAATAGATTAAATAAACAAGATTAAAAGTATGTTGGGAGCACACACAAGATTTATGTGGTTTAGCAGCTAGACTACTTCTATGGAGAAACAAGTGTCATTATTATGTGAACAGAATTGTACAAATGGTACATTCATGTCTAAAAACAAAATCCGAAGCCAGAACCCATGTACACGCAAACCTAGGAAAATACACCGAGATCAAGTTCTTTCACTTAGTCTCTTTTTTACCTGTCTAACAAGCTCAAAAATAAAAATTGTCATGGCAGTTAAGGGAATCTAGAGCTAATATTGTTTAGTTTATATCACTTTATTTTGGAAATTAACTGCTCTTTTGTAATTTGATTTTTAATTTAAATTTGGACATGTGAAAGCTACTTAATTGTCTAGTTTTATTAAAAAATTTATTAGATTATGAGTTGCATAATGAGAATAATTATTTTTATATACTATTTTTTATTATTAGAACACAAAATTTTTAAAATAAATATCTAAATTTTAACTCTAATAGAAGTGGTCCATGCAATTAAAAGAAAGGCTGCTGCAATTTATCACATTTATTCACAAGAAAGCTCTGTGCAGATGAAGTATAGGGATATCCTTTAGGTTTATTATACATTGATTTCTTGGCACTCTCCTCCAGCCTCTTTTTTGAAAATTAATGTAAATGGGTGTGCGAAGGGTTCTCCTAGTGTCTCTGGCTTTGCGGGGCTAGCGAGGGATGATAGGGGATATGGTGTTTTTGGTTTTATATGGCTTCTATGGAATTACCATGCCAATCGTTGTGGAGCTATTGGCTATCTCATGGGCTCTTTGGTTGGTGTGGGAGAGGGGCTACCGGAAAGTAATTATGGAAACTGATTCTTTAGCAGCATTGCACAAGTTAACTAAAGGGAATTTAGAGTATTGACTTTTATCGTCCGATCTTATCTGAGAGTTCTTATTATTTAAAGTGCATATAGGAGTGTCGTTTACAGCATACACTATGGAAAGGTAATGCCTATGCATTGGCGACCTTGGTCAATCCAATAGATGTCATCAGAATCTGGTTCAGCCGGTTTCCATAGCTCAACGAAAGACGAAAGGACATTGACAATGTGACTCATGTCAGGCCGATGGTGTGGCTTTCTTCCAGTACAATGGCCGGCTAGTTCTGCAACTGTGCTTACGCTAGCAAGGGTTTCCTCGTTGAGCTCGATTTCTGGATCAATAACCTTTTGGAATGTATCCTTGTTGATGTACATCCTACGGAACCAGGTGACAAGGTGTAAGCTCTCTTCAGGCAGAGTTTCATCAAGTGCTTTCCTTCCCGAGATCATCTCCATGAGTATGACTCCAAAGCTAAACACATCAACTTTGGTAGTTGCTCGTCCAGTAACTGCAAAGCCATGCAAAGACTTTACATATAACATTGAGAACTTGTCTACACTATAAGTGGAAACAACAAACAAACCAATTAGTTTATCATTTGAAGAATGAAAACTTATTTGCAATTTTAACCAAAGCAGAAGAGAACCATGCTTTCATTCGAATGTTGAGCTGCCAATATACAAAGCAAAAAAAAAAAACACTAAAAGGGAATTTTGGTCTGCTGTCCCACACTTCATTATTCTGCTCATGCTTTTTACTTCAATAAATTATGCCCTCTCACAACAAGATGCTGAGTAGCTGCCAACAACTAAAACTAAAATTTAAGATCTCTCTCCCCCCCCCCCCCCCCAACCTATGAGTCTAAAATTGCAATGCTCAAATCTTATTCACGTTACCTGCATATTCTGGTGCGAGATACCCAAAAGTGCCAGCTAGTCTGGTTTCAACTGAGGCTTTCCCTTCTGGAGCAAGACGAACCAGTCCGAAATCTGCAACTTTGGCCCGCATATCATCTCCAAGCAGGATGTTGGAAGGTTTAAGATCCCTGTGAATGAAACTTTGATGAGCTAGGGTGTGCAGATATTCTACTCCTCTGGCTACATCCAAGGCAATGGACAACCTTCTAGTCCATTCCAGTGGCTTCAATCCCTCCTCCTTCCAATTAAAGAGAAACCTACTAAGTGTCCCCTGAGGCATATATTCATAAATTAGAAGCTTTTCATTTCCATCCAAGCAATATCCAAGCAGTGCAACCAGGTGTCGGTGCCGGACTTTGGTAAGCACCGCAATCTCTGATTTGAACTCCGCCAGACCCTTCTCAAGCATAACTCCTGATTCCATCCTTTTTACTGCAATTTTCGTTCCATCATGCAATTCCCCCTTGTAAACAGTACCAAAACCACCCCTACCAAGAATATTTTGCTCACTGAAATGATTAGTCACATTTCTCAAGAATTGAATTGAAATCACCATATTTCCATTCTCAACCACATGGATGTCAGTGGGTCCAGTATCTTTGTAACTCTCAGGTCTTCCAAACTCACTTGGTCCAGCGACAGAAACTTTCACAGCATCCCGATCCCCAGAATGACGAGGATGAATGATCACCATATTACGACTCAGAACCTTACCGTATCGCTTCTGTTTCCTAACAAAGAGGCAGACACCCAATCCCACAACAAATAACCCACAAATACCACCTACAACAGAGCCCACGACCTTTACCGTGGTAGAACTCTTATTACCACTTCCATCAGAGCCACTGGACCCACCACCATCACCTCCTGGAGAAGAGGGTGTGCCAGGAGATGCAAGCGTACCAGGAGGAGGGGCGTTCTTCCCAATATTGGGGTTTCCATCAGTTATCACTTCCACATTTTGTTTGAAGCTAGGTATTTTCCCATAGAGGTTATTATTCGACACATCTAATTGAGTAAGGCTCAACAAATTTGTAAGATCAGTTGGTATTGTCCCACTAATATTGTTGTTCGACAAAATCAATTTCTGCAATGAAGGAATTGATGAAAAATTTGCAGAAATGGTACCAGTAAGTGCCATTTTCTGAAAGTTAATCACGGTAATGTTCCCTCCAGAACAGGAAATCCCAATCCACCCGGCACAAGGGTCATTCCCATCCCACTTGCGAGCGAAACTGATCGGATATCCAAAATCTTTCAGAATGGATAACAAAACGTTAACACGAGAATCACAAGCAACACCAGGATTAGACAAGCAAAAGCTATTAGACCCAGCATTCATATCCACGCCAACATTATGAGGAAATTTCGGCGTTGGTCCCTGAAGCAAATTGTTAGTCAAATTAACAATCTCAAGACTTGGAAGTACAACCAACGAAGCCGGAACAACACCAGTGAACTGATTATCCCACAAATCCAAATCCTGCAATCCACTAGACGAACTAAAATCCGGTAGAGGACCCGTAAACTGATTCCCTTGCAACCAAACCTGTGTCAAACCAGTCATGTTCTGCAACACAGCAATTGTCCCATTAAGCCTAGAATCACTCTTCTGTCCATCCAACCATAAAGTCCGGAGATTCTCAAACCCAGAAAAGCTCGACGGAATCCCACCCACCAAATAATTAAACGACAAATGCAAATTCTGCAAACTAGGAAATGTACTACTGTTAAAGAAAGCAGGGATAGTGCCAGTCAAATTAGCAACATTGGCGGAGAAATTGCTCAACTGGGTGGCATCCGTGAGACTCTCCGGTATCTGCCACGCCTGATATGGATTATCACCAATATCCACATTTGACAAAGAGCTCATTCCTCGAAAGAAATCGGAGGGAACTGAATTGAACTGATTATCATCAAGAAAAACAGTCTGCAAATTGCTTAACCCAGATAGACTCGGAACCGGACCCGTCAAGTTATTGTACATTACCTCAAAAACCTGCAATTCGCTGAGGGTGTTGAGTTCCGGAGGGAGGGTCCCCGTCAGTCCCTGCCTGCCGATTTGGATCCGGGTCACCCGGTTATTCTCGCAATTCACGTGCTCCCACTGACATGGGTTGGTCCCGGACCACCCGAGGCTCGTTGGGTTGCCGAGACCGTCTCGGAGTTTGACCATTACCGCCGCGTCTCCGCTGCTGCTTAGCTGGGAAGTGACCGGAAAAAGGATAAACACATGTATAAAGAAGATAAAAACTTGAAGAAGACCCATTTGGAGTTTCTTCAGCTTTTGCATGTTTTTTGCTAAATTTTGGAAATGGGATTTTGTTTTTGAGGTTTACAAGGAAGTGGGAAAGAGAAATGAAAATGGGTTTTTTCTTTTCGGAACCTTTATTTTGTATTTAATTTATATACATATATTATATTAAAAATTTTATTTTTATATGTTATAATTTTATATTTTTAAAATAATATTTTATAAATAATATTATTAATTATTTTACTTAATTTTTAATTTTTTTAAAAAATATTAATTTTTACTAAATAATAAAAATTATTATATTTAAGATTTTTTTTTATAAATATCAATATTAAAGGGAATTGAAATAACAAAAATATTATTTAAGAATAGTTGAAAAAAATTATTAAAGTTATATATATACTAATAAAATAAATTAACATATCTAATTTATATATTAAGTAAAAAATGATAAAATTATGTAAATATATTTTAAGAATAATTTAATTTATATAAATTATTATTAATATTAAAAAAATAAAAAAAATAAAAAATATTTTAAAATTATTTTTCAATTAACAATAATTAAAAAATAAATAAAATTAAATAATAATATCAAAATATTTATCAAACACTTATTACATGTTTTAAATAGAGAGGGCGTGTGGAATTTGTAAAGGGTGTTGACTGTGGGCACTGGTCTAAAGAGAGAATGCTGATTGGCAGAGGAAACGGCGAAGATTGATGGAGATGACGATAGAGACATAGACAGAAAGAGAGAGAGTGAGTGACTTTTGTGAGTGATTTTGTTGCTTTTGTTTAGCGGGAAATCCGTATGGGACCCACAATTTGTGGGGTCCAACTAACCAGCTGCCATGCCAGCCTCTACACGTAAGGCGAGGGGAATGTCATTTTTGATTGGGAAATACTTGGGTTACATGCAGATTTTGGTTGGACTCTACTATATAGGTGTATTAAAAAATTTATTATCTTGTAGTATATTATAATAATTAATATATTTTATATTATTATAATAATAAAATATAAATTAAAAAATAATTATATTTTTTATTATATATTTTATTATGATATAAAATATATTAATTTTTATAATATAATTATTTCGTAAGATAAAATCATATATGCAATAATATTTTCTGCTTAATTATATAAAAATCTTTCTGTAATAGATTAACATTTGGAAAAAAAAAATAGGAGAAGAAAAAAAGAGAGCTAAGAAAATAAGGAAGAAGTAAGTTTTAGGAAAAGAAAATTTTCAATATTTTATCGTGTTTGAGAAAAAGTAATGGTAGAAAAGACAAGTAAAAATTTCTTATTTGAAAAAAGTGTAAAGTGAAATAGAAAAAATAATATATATAAAAATATTAATTTTACCTTCAAAAAAATATTATATATAATATTACAAATATTTAATTTATAAAGTATATGAAATATTTGTATAAAAATAGTCTAATAAATTTATAATATTTGAACAATTTTAATAAATAAATAAATAAGAAGTGTTTTGTTGGCTTCGTTTAGGTAATTTTAAAGTAACAATAAAACATTATTAGTCATCAAATAATTAAATTTATAAAAAATTAATTAATTAACTGTTAGATGTCATTAAATAAAATTATATTATTAATTGTTATTATTCGTTTAAAATCATGGGTGTTACTATTGAGAAAACAGATTAATTTATATAATAATAGCATAAAAATATTTAATAATGAATTTGCCGTTTGAATGTTCGTAAATAGTTATTTGTATTTGTAAATAACTTAGCAACCAAAACTTGGAATTGGGAAGACTACATTACATATACAGCTGGTTCATTCCAGTGTTTGGAATTGGAAAGGTCCAATTTGACAAGTTTTGATTATTTAAAGTAGTAATTCAGTAGTAAGTCGGTGAATTTATTCTTATATTAGTTTAAATTTGAATTTTATTGCTATCGTTTTCTTCACAAAGTGGATAAATTTATATAGCACGGTATTTAATTCAACACTCATTAACACTGAAGTCAGACATGAAGAGACCCATTGAGCTTCATTAGTATTTAGATAATGAGTTTTTTTTCTTTAGAAGAGATTGAATGAAACGTAACAAGTAATTCTCAATTTCGATCTAAAAATCTAATAATTTATATATTGGTGATGTAATATATTTTTTTGGTTAAAAAAAATTTTGACAAGGTTTGTGATAGGGATAAGTATTTTTTTGTTCTTAAACCTTTAAGTTTTTTTACGTTTGAATTCTAAACCTTTTTGATATTTTATTTGAGTGTTAAACCTTTTGATTTCTTAATACATCAGTCCTTTAAATTACAAAAAGTAGTCAATCTATTAATAAATGAGTTTAATTTAATAAAAATTATTTAAAAAAAGTTAAATACATGTATTAAATATTTTTTTATCAACAAAATATGCATATTAAATATTTTTTTAATTAACAAATATACGAATTAAATAGATAACATGCATATTTTTGATAGAAAACACATTCAATTCATATATTTAATCTTTTTTTAAATAATTTTTTGTAAAGTTAAAATCATTTTTTAATAGATTGATCATTTTTGTTAAACAGAGGGACTAATTTGGTAAAAAATCAAAATGTTTAGGATTCAGATGAAATATCAAAAAGGTTTAGAACTCAAACGTAAAAGAACTTAAAGGTTTAGGACAAAAAAATATATATCTTGTTTGTGATATGAGCAAACCTTTTTAATGTCGTTTGTCTACAGTCTACTTACTTTTTTTCTTTTAAAAATAAAAGAGTTTACAAATTTATCTAAATTGTTAAAAAATTGTGAGAAAAAAATTATGAAAAAATAAAATTGTTTAGATTAATAAAAAAATGTGAGAAAAAATAAAAAGAAAAAAATAAATAATAATTTATGAGAAAAAATAAAATTTATTATTTAGATTAAAAAAATTATAAAAAATATAATACAATAATACAATAATAATAATAATATTTTTATTAAAATTTTTTAATTATTTTTTATCAAATTCTTTCAAATTAAACACATCGTTTGACTGAAAATAAAAATTATAAACGTCCAAGTCTTTACAAGAATTTTTTTTTTCTAAAGCATCGTTTGACTGCAGCATTTGTACTAGTCGACCATTACGAAATGTCTGCAACTTTTTCAGGTTTTTGTATTTCCAGTCTTTCCGTCGCGTTGGTCTGACCATAGGTTGGGGTCGAGCCGACCAAGTAAAATTTTATGAATCTTTTTGCACTCTGCAGCTTAAAAACCTTTTCGGCGTCCCGATGACTGGTTTGGTTGACTAACTCAAAATTTCTACAATTTTTTCTGCTTCTCTTCTGTTTTCGTACGTTGCCCATTTGATATGCTCAGTCGGCTGGTCCAAATTTCTACCAAGTTTGAACCGCTTCGATTATTTCCATCTTTCTTTGAAATCTAATATTTCATTCAATACCTCTCTAAAAATAAAAATTTAACATAAACTAAAAAATCTTTAAAATTGATTAACTCAGTTTAAATTTGAAATTCAAAGATCTTATCTATATAGGATGAATAAAATGATACATAACTGTATATCAATAAAATGATGCTGTCAATCAATCACCCAAATATGAAAGATAATGTGAACAAAATTAATATCAATCAAGTATGAAGAACACACTGACTCAAAAAAAAAAAAAAAAGTATGAAGAACACACCAAAATATGATGAATATCACAGATGATCCTATTCTAAAACATATTTGACTCGTCCTATATGGCAACAGAAAGAAAATCAAAGTTGCCTATATTGAGAATGAATTTGGATTTTGGACCATTGAATTCAATATGAAAACTTTAAATAGATGTCCATCTTTTATATCGTCACAATTACGTTTGATGGATTTTTCATAGAAAGTTTTGCTGAAAAGTGCTTTTTATCTTTTGTGGAACTTAATTGAAACAGTTAGAAATGTCTCCATTTCTTTTTATTGTTTTCGCAAATTTTCTCACAAAAAAGATGATTTGGTCCATAAGGTTTAATAATAATTGAAGAACAATAGACTTAATGAAAAAGCTGAGGTTCAGGGAGACAGGTGTGAAAGAGAAGAGTGCTTTAATGACAGGTGTTAGAGCATGAGTCTCTAATTGTTGTGGATAACCATTGTGTTCTTCTGCAAAGGTTTCATGGAAGTTTGGGATTCAAGGTCAAGGAATCAAGTATAAAGAGTTATCTTTACTCTATAAAAGAAGATGAGATTAATAGATTGAACTCTCAAAAGAGAAATTTCGAGAAGTGGATGTCAGCACACAATTTGAGTCGAATTACTGTAAATTCTTATACATTCTCTTCTTCTCTATCTTTCCTTTCTTTTCTACCATTTAGATTTATTCATATTGCTTGCTTTATATTCGTAAATTGTTTAGTTTGTGTTTGGAGTTAAGTTTGAACCAACGTCGAGTGATCTTAGCCAGTTAGACTCAATTCATCCCTTTTTCTGGTTGCTTTCAGGACCAACAAAATATTGAAATTCTGACTTCTGAAATTACTTGAGCTATTGCCTTTCCACTTGCATTGGCTATTTCTTTCAGTACATCACTTTCCAACACTCGGTTGTTTCCCCAAAATATTTCTTTGCCTCTTAGTGGAGAGTAAGCTATTAAATGGATGCCCTTTTCCTGGCATAACTTCCTTAGATTCTTCTGCAACCAGCAGGGGTTTGATGCGAACCACACCTACAACGGTAAAACTCAACACCAATACGTTGTCAAAACACCTTAGAAAGATAAATTAGATTCAATAAAAAAAAACCAAGACTCATTGTCTATAATGGAGACAAGAACCAAAGTTATGAGTGGAATCAAAACTCGATATTTATAAAAGTTATGAATTAAGATTATAACAATATGAAAAGGTAGAAATCACATTGAAGAACAATTTGAGATGTAAATGATAAGTCTGATTTATTCATCACAAGACTAATTTGATAAGATCACAAAGTTCTCAACAGAATAAAGTATAACAGTTTTTTCCTTCCCAATAATTCTCTAGCAAATTCTACTATTTGTAGGGCTTTAACAAGTATTTATAGTCTTTAGAAACCCTAGAATTAGAATAAGCTTCACCTAAAAATTTTCTAAACAAGAATTGAGTTTAACAAGTAAGGTACAGCTCTAATCCTCAATTTGTGCAGATTAACTAAAACAAAGGAAACAAAACAAATCTTTTTAAATTAGATTCAGCCAGCCTTAAATAGAATAGTGGCACATATAATTAATCCTAAATAACAAAGATTGGACATTAATAAGCAAAATTAACCCATTAGCAATGCGGCAGCCTTATGAAGGTTTAATGATCTTTGCGCAAACAACCCTACATCGTCAATCTTGCGTAGGATTGACAATGGGAAGGGTCGGGGGCAGGGATGGCCCCCCCCATTCCCCATACTTGTTTATTACCCTCATCCCTTCCCCGTCTTCGTCTCCATCGAGTATGAATTTTTAATCCCTATCCCCATCCCTGTTGGGAAACGGGGATTCCTGTCCCCGCTCTATACCCGTCTAAATGAAAATTAAAAAAGTCATATATTTTCACTACTCAAATTACTTGATACTCGTGGTCCATGACAAACCAATTGCTTATATTGCACACATCCTTTGACTTAAAAATATAATGAATAAGTGATCTACATATTAAAGTTTAAATGCACGAGTTTTATATTAAGAATTAGTAATAAAAATTAAGGTCCTCCAACTTGATGCACAATGTATAGAAGAATAATGACACTATTTTTTAAAATGCTATATTGCTCAAGTTTATAACAAGCATTGAAACTATATTACTTAACTTTATATACTGATATAATGACACTATTTTAAAAGATGCTGACATAGAAGAATACTTTAGGCAAATTGCATTTAATGTTTCAATTATTGTATAATACTAAAGTTTAAAACTATATTTTATAAAAATATGGATCACATAGAAAAAACCTAACAATGAAAAATTCAATAAATGAAAACTATAGAAACTTCATCACATGATTTTAAATTTTTTCCTGTCTATTTTTTATATATAGTGTTAAATTTCTTGCAATGTTGGGAAGTTTACATTCGTTTATAACTTTTTAAACAATTTATTTTCATATTTTTGGCATGTGTAAACCCATCCCCATCCTCATACCCGCTAAAAAAAATACTGCGATTCCTGATTCCCACCCCGTTCTCTGGTTAACTGGTTTTGATCTCATACTTGTCGGGACGGATACGAGTAATCCCCGATGGGTATGAGTAAAATTGTCATTGTTAATCTTGGGCTTAAATTAAGTTAACTAGATCTTATTCTTCTTGTATAAACCCAACCCCTTGTATTTTGGCCCAACTAGTTTCAAATAGTCCTTGCAAAGATTGACGCATTTTCTTAACTTTAGCTATTGTGATTGGATCATCCTCAATATGTAATGGTTCATGATTGTTTGTACTGTTACTACCTTGATTCTCATCATTTGCTCCCTTCTCAAAAAGATTTGTCCTCAAACTACTATCACTTTTCTTTTTAAGTTGCTAACAACACAGGTAATTGACCAAATAATTTTTTTTTTAATACAACCAAAACTTTTTTTTCTTTTTTTAACTTGCTAGAAAATAATAAAGACTGACTTAAATAATTACTGTGACACACAAAAAGGGTTTAGAATATGTGGACTAGAGTTTTTTCTCTTTTCCCTAATTACGACAAATTTTGAGTGTTGACTTCAAACGCATTTTTGACTAAAATACTAATTGAATTGGTTTTTGGTCAAAACATAAAAGTTGTAGCTCTACATGTTAGTTTTCAAACTCAATTTGAATCACTCAATTTGGAGCTATTTAGAAGAAGTTATAATGAAAATACCGAGCAGACATCAAATTTGGCGAATAGAACACGTAGAAACCCACAGACTCAAGTTTTTCTCCTTTTTTTTTTTTTTTTTAAATTTCCGAAAAAGAACACACAAACTAGGAACAAAGAACACATTATGGTTTTTTTTTTTTTTTTGGATTTTCGGGTATAAAACACAAACAATGAATCAACGACACAAATAAATTAAAGATACGTAACTGATGCGATGATGACACAAAGAACACGACACAAAAGAAACAAAGACAAATAAACACATATATAGGGTTAGGAAACAACGCAAACATAAGAACAACAATCAAAACAAACTTTGGATACGCAAACCTGACATAAAACGTAAGCTTTGATACCAACTGATGAGAACCACACCTAGAACGGTGAAACCCAATACCAACACATTGTTAACACACTCCAAAAAGCTAAATCAGATTTGATAAAAGAGAGTCGAAATTCGTTGTTTATAGTGAAGACATGAACTAAGCTTATAAGCATAATCAAGACCTAATTTCTATAAGAGACATGAACCAAAGTTATAACAAGATGAAAGGTAAAAATCACATTCAAGAACAATTTAAAATATGAATGATAAGTCAAATTTATTCACCACAAGATTAATATGATAAGATCAAAAAAATTTTAAAAGAACAAAGTAGGATAATTTATTCCTTCTCAGTAACTCCCTAACAAATTCTGCTACTTCTAAAGTTTTAATAAGTATTTATAACCTTTAGAAACCCTAAAATCAAAATAGGATGCACCTAAAAAACTTTATAAACAAGGATTAAGTCTAAAAAGGAAGGTACAACTCTAATCCTTAATTTGTGCAGATTGACTAAATTAAAAGAAATAAAACAAATCTTCTTAATTAAGTTCAGTCAGTCTTAAATAGAATGATGAAACATATAATAAACCTTAAATAACAAAGATTAGATGTTAGTAAGCAAAGTTAACCCATTAACAACACAACCTTCTTAACGTTTAATAATTTTTGTGCAAATAGCCTTGTATCATCAATTTTAGACTTAAAATAGGTTAACTAGGTCTTGTTTTTCTTATATAAACTGAACCTTTTGTGTCTTGGCCCAACTAACTTCAAACAGCCCTTACAAAACTTAACACATCTTTTTAGCTTCAGCTCTTATGATTGGACTACCCTTAATGTGTAACGGATCATAATTGTTTGTATTGTTGTTGCGTTGATTCCCATCAGGGTTCATCTCCACCTTGTCAAAATAAGACATAGGAGTAATCAAAACCAAAAAAACCCATGAATTATATGATACAGAAGATGTTCAAGCTTAATTTTCCATGAATATCAGTGATTGCAAGCGTGGGACAAACGATGTCGCTATTTTTGGGTTCATTGATGCTATGTTTTGATTCGTGGATGTTATATATGATTGAAAATTTAACTTCTCTGGCATTGTCACTTTTTTTATTTTAATTTTGTTAATGGTTTTCTGACTAAAATTCAAATTTGAAATTTAATTTTAATCCTACAGATAAAACATATGACATTGAGTCAAAACTCATTAATTGGAAGCAATGAAAATTACTCACTTGGTTGACAGCCAGCGGGATTCTTGCAGTTGCAAGTAAACTTTCAATTTTCTTGCAGGTGAAGTTGCCAACTCCTAATAATTTCGTGAGGCCAAGCTACTGGCATTCCTCCATGGCCTTCCAAATGGTCTCAAAGTCCATTTTTAGAATGTCATTTTTTCCAAACGGTAATTGGGAGCCCGGCTTCATGCAGGCCGGAAAATGTATCAGATATAGGTCATCGTATTCCAATCCAAGGTTCCTGAAACAATTAAAGCAAAGAATTCAATGCATCTTTTGTTTCCGAGTACACTGGAAAAAGCAAAAAAAAAAAACAAAAGAAACAGATAGAGAAAAAGAAGGAAAAATAATTGTTACAGTGAGACGTAGTACTACTTGAGAGTGTTTTGGAGGGCGGGGAAGACAAGGTGGCGGTGAGCATCGGCGCAATAAAGCTTTGAGGTGATGAAAAGCTCGTCGCGGGAATGGATCAGACCACGTTGCAAGGTCTCGGCAATGGCTTCGCCAAGAGGCTGCTCCGACTGGTATAATGCAGCCGTGTCGAAGTGCCTGTAGCCAAATTTTTATTCCTTGGAGGACAGATTGTTTCACTGCTTCATTTCTGGAACCGAATGGGAAGTCAGCTGTGCCAAAGCCTATTAGAGGAACGGTTTTCCCAGTTGAGCCCAAAGGGGCTTCCGGAATCTTAATCATCTTTGCCATTTTCTTCTGGATGTTGCTAATTCTAATTACAAATGATTGGGGTCTATGAGTGGCATCCAAGGTTACATTGCCTATACTCATCATTAAATTAATGGAAAAAGTTACAGGCCTAATAAACAGTAGTCTGACAAAGTGTAGAAAAAATAATAATTATTGTATTTTTAATAACAACATTTATATTTTTAATAACAAAATTTTATTATTGAATTTTTTATTATTTAAAATATTTATTTTGTTATTAAAAGTTATTGAATAATTACTTCTAAAATAATTTATTGGACTGTTTTCTCAGAGAGCAAAACCGTTCTCTAAATTAAATTGGGCCTGCACATTTTTTCGCTGAGCTGGTTCTCATTAGCGTACGGACAAATAACTTTGTTAAGGATAGCAAGGCACTAGGCCTATACTCATTATTAAATTGGGCCTGCAATTTTTTTTTTTTATTATCCTTTCTAGTTTCGGTTCTTGTGAATGCCAAACTGCCAGTCCTCCCACGATTAGGGCTTTTAAGCTAGCTGGGTCACACGATGACATTTTTCTTGTCAAAAGATGGAAGGCAGGTATTGCCCAAAAAAAAAAAAAACGAAAAAGAAAAATAAGACGGAAAGTTGGTGTCATCTAATTATCTGATAAACAAGATTATATTAAGTTCTCTCACTACTTCATCCATCGAGGGGAGGTGAAATTAGTGACATTGGTTGTCCCGATTTTTTACCCTACCAATCCACAGTGTTGATTGGAACTTTTAATCGATAATAATCTACTTATTTTACAAGCATATGTTTGATTTTTGTGCCACCCCTCGTCACTCCTGAGACGCCGTGCAGATAATCAGGTAGATTAACATGTATTTTAACTTGACTTTATGTTGCCCTTGCATTCAAAACCTCTTGAATTTGATTATACAAATACGTTTAGTGAGATAAGTAATTAATTTAATAATATTAAATAATTTATTTATTTTTAATTATTTCAAATATAATACATTTATTACTATCTAATAATTTAAATTATTATATATTTATTGTATTCTTATCTACACGTGTTCATAAAATAGTTTCGAAGCCTCCAACATAGTTCTTATTTGTCTCTTTGTTTATCTTTTATTTTATTTTTTTTTTGGAGCAAATCTATTTCTTTATCTAGTCGAGGGAGTCAGTCGGAATAATACATTCATATATATGCCATCTAATCCAACACTAGACCCCCAGCTTTTTGTTGTGTACTGATCGTTCGAATTGATGCCATCATTACCATTAGAATTGGACAAAACCGGTCGGTCTGACTAATTTAATTAAAAGTTTAGTTTGATTTATATTAATTTTTAATAAGAACTTGGATGAGTTAAAATTGGTAAAAATTAAATCAGTTGGATTACTTTAAACTAAATCAAAAATTTCTAAATTATAATTTGATTTCAAAATTTATTTAAATTATAATTTAAATTTTAAATTTAATTAAAAATTTTAATTTAGTATTAAATTCGATCAAAACTTTCAATTTAATTTTTAAAATTAAAAAATTAATATTTAATCATTATCTATAATTATTATTATTTTAATTATATATATATATATATATATATATATATATATATATTAAATTTTAGTTCAAATACCGATTCAATAGGTTGAATCGGTTAAATCTTAAATTACTAATATTTTTTATTTAATAATTGGTTCAGTTCTGACAACCTTAGATACTATTGTCGTTTTCGTTAAAAAAAAAAACAGACCCTCAGCATTTTGATTACAACTTTCGAAACAAAAAAAAAAAGAAAAAAAAATAGACTATGGATATTTGCAAGACGTACTCCACCAAATTTGTAGAAACATCAGTGCTTCAATTAACACTTTATGAAATTAGTACAAGAACCATTCCCTTATAAATGCCTTACGGGCTACAATTTCCTGCCCAATTGACTTTATCACTCGCAGTAATAGTATGCTTAATGATTCGGGATCTTCTTTTGCATTGTCTGCGTTCAAGTCCCCATGTTATTGATCTAGCTTCTAATAAAGAGGATTTTGTTAAGACGTAATTAAATTGGTCCTGCAAAAATCAACGAATTTGTAATTTGCTAACACTGAAGCAAGGCATGCAAAAGGCTCACTCGAGCCAATAGTACTCTCTGGTTGTGGATTTATTTTATAAGAGATGGTTAAATGACGATAACAACAGGTAATCATTAATTTCAGTCTGCAGGTATGATAACTAACATATCTAAAATGCACCATTTTGCATCCTAAAAAAAGTTAGTAATGACATTACATTTGTTTGATATTAGTACATTTGGGTAATTTACATAATTCATTAACCAACCTATCAGTTGTTTTCATTTCAATTACTCAACTTTAATTTTTACAGTCAAATCATTCGGCTCCAATTTATGTCAATTTAATCACTTTACTCTAGTGGATAAAAAATTATAAGACTCACCCGATAAAGATTATATTTTTATGCAAATTAAATCTATTACACTTACAACTTTTAAGATGATCGTATGCCGAAATGGTTTTTTTTTTTTGGGTCTAGTTGGAGTGAAGAGGGAGGGCTTCATTATCAATAAGTTCTGAAGTTCAAAAGCTAGATATTACCCTAAGTTTTATACGTCATTTAGGATTCATTTCAAATTACACCAAGCTACCGTAATGACAATGATTTGAAAAAAAAATTTGTTTTTCTACATTTTTTATTTTTAGAATTTTGCACCGTGACTTTGGGATCGATACCAGGCATGTCAGTCGGGACCCATGTGAAGACCTGGATGTGAGATCACAAGAAAGAGATTATGTTGTCTTTGACCTTTCTTTCTAATCTTTTCCCAATCTATACGGTTTTTATGGGATCGTTCGATGCCGGATAGATAGGAACAAACTCTTCGACCAGCACACCTTGATCGTCTCGTTCGTCAAGTCAGTAATCGAGACTAGCCACATCAATAATTGGTTGCTTCTCTCAGCTTTTAATCCATCTGACTTGGAGTTTCCAAGTTCACTTCTGGGATCCCTTGACTTCTCCAATTCCCCTAAAAGTGGGGAATTTTAGCTTCAAGTGTTTTATAGATACCACAACATTAAAAACTCGTAGCCCTCGAGTGTCCAAGTGTCATATTATAGAAAAAGGGGAGGTCACAACGAGCTAGAGCTTGGCCGAGCTCATAGTGGGAGCTATCCCTAACACCACTTGGAGTCCAATATAACCTCGAGGACGCACAACTTCATTGATGAATCCATGGAGAGGCAAGTTGGCTGCTCGAAGGTCATTTGTTTCATCTTCATTTGTTCGAAGGCTTTTGCATAAAGGATGTCCACCGAGCTTCCCGTATGCACTATCACCCTCTTGACATAAAACCTATCAAAGAGATATAAGGAGCAAGTCGTCATGAGGGTATTCAATGTCTTGAGAGTCATCGTTAGTGAATATGATCGGATAATCATCATCACTTTCCCTGTATCTCTTTTGTTGGATATCAAGCACTCATTGTTGAGGAGAAGTAGGGGCCCCTTGTGCATAGCTCAGGGGTCCACCTAGGATAACATGAATAGTGCCTGTAGGAAGGGTTTTCTCTGGCAGTGGAGGCATTCATTCTTTATTACGACCTCTACATTGGCAGCGGCCTTGAGGTTTGCCCTGATCACGCCCTGATTCTTTCCCTCTCATCGGGCATTGATCTGACTGCTGCCACGGAGAGTCTTGGATGTATTCTTATAAGTAGTCTTGTCTGATTAGTCTCTTTACCTCATGGCAAAGGCTAATGCATTCATTGGTATTGTGGTCACGATCGCAAGGAAATTGGCAATACTTGTCCATGTTCTTTCGATTTGATTTGCCTTTAATTTTGGATGAGGCAAGTACTAGATTCTTATCCTAAACTTCTAACTGCACTTCGAAAATAGGCACGTCAAGGTGGCATAATTGGAGCACCTTATCTTTTCTGGGCTGTCTTCCCTCAATACAAGACGCCTCCTAGAGGGAATTGAGCTCTTGGAAGAATTGTTACCCTTCTTTCCCCATCGTTTCTTAGGTCGTTTATAATTCTCTTACATCGAACGCTCTTCGGTGATCTAGGACCTCAGCTCATCCGAGCTCAATTAGCTTATTCAGCGTTGATGAATCTCTCAGCTTGGGTTATGAGCTCGTCGATGTCTTTTGGGGAATTCTTAGCCAAAGACCATGAAAACTCCGATGGCTGCAAGATTCTAATGAATATGGTGGCCGATGTTTCAAAGGTCAAGTCCTCAATGTCTACCATTTATGCGTTAAACCAAGTCATATACTCTCACAAGGACTCATCCTCCCTCTGCTGGAGTGGCATCAAGGCGGTGGAATTCTTCTTCTACCGCTTTACTAGCAATGAAACTAGTGATAAATTGCTCACCAAGTTACACAAGACTTTTTAATAGAGTAAAAGGAGAAAAAAGTACCATCGCTAAGTGGGTCTTTTGAGAGTTGTCAAAAAGGCTTAACATGTCGTGGTGTTGGAAGCAGCTTACATTGATACGTGTGTCTTGAATCGGCCCCAATGTTCAACTGGTCCTATTGCCCATTGAACTTATCCAGCACTGCTGCCTCCTAAATCTCTTTGGAGATAGGCAACTCTAGGTTTTGATGGAATCCTTTCTATAGAGTTTGCTTTGACCCTTATAGTGTTGCAATTGGAGCCTGCATGCCCTTTGATTGCTGTGAAACTTGGTCTCCTGGAGTCAAATTATCCCCCTTCCCCAATGTGACTACTCGACCATCCGCAGATTCTGTTTCATTCGAAACAGACGTGGCAAAAGTTTTTGTGGTGGGCTATTGATGCTCAGGCGCATACGAGGGGTCAGACGAGGAGTCGCTGCCCTAAGTTGGACGGGATGCATGTCGCTTCCTTTCCTGGTGTCCTGACAGCTGAGCGTCGCATCTCTACTTACATACATGGTTTTCAACTCTTGTCCTTCCTCTTGCAAGGTATGCTCATTGATTCTGGACATTGCCCTCCTAATGCTGCGGGGCATGGGTTTGATCTCCTTCTTCTGTCACAACAGCGTCTTGCTACGTTGAGTTTTTCGTGGCTTTTGGGTTGTGATCCCCGAAGGCCGAAGTTGCTTGGGACGCAAGGAAGACATTTAATGTTGCATGGATGGCCTTCATGCGACTCTCTAAGTTGTCAAATCTCTCCATTGGGGCATTCCCTGAGATGTAACTTGTCGACGCTCCCTCATTTACCTGGATCCCTGCCTAATGAGTGGCAAAGGCCTAGGAAAAAGAGAGATTAATTTTGTTGACCTTGGTCACCAGGCGAGGGATCTGGAATGGTTGCATGTCACTGATTTGGTGAAAAAGAGAAGAGTGATAATGTAATTGGGTCCATAGGAATGCCACTGAGGCTTTTTCATTAGGAAAAAGAATTAATCTTCTGGTTAGAAACAACTTATCAACAAAAAAAGAAGAGAAAGAAAATGGCAAAGCCACACGGATTCTCATTCCCACAGACAACGCCAATTGATGGTTGTTTCTATCCGTAAGCCCAAGTGCCGTAGCGCCTCGCGTATGAACTTGCAAAACAATGAGACTTGGGTCGGGGAATGCCCCGACGTTAGCACTCTAACGCTCAAGTTAGTAAGGGGTCTTGAGGAAACGAAGGAGGCCCATTGAATCCCTCATGGTTAGCCTGTGATGTGGAGGATCTTGAGGTGGGTGCTCTATCAGTGTGCAGTGATGCTTATGAGGATGTGTATGTCTGTGATATGAAGAGCAGAGATGTTGCCTGATGGGTTAAGAAAGTTGGAGTTGGATAGGTTGGTGTCCAGAGTCCTCCCAGGGAAAGAGGCCTTTGGGGTTTTATACATGCCCGTCTGTTGGCAGTAGTTTGATATTTAAAAAGACCAAAGCTCCACGCATGATAGATGTGGCAGGTGTCTGTCAGTGGGAAGCTCAGGGGATTGGTTGCTAGGGTATGGACCACGAACTCCCTAACTAACTCTCGTGGGCGAGCTTCCAGCCCCGAAGGAGCGGTCAACTAGTCCCTACAAGCTATTAGCAGGCCTTTGTTGGACTGCCCAACAAGCCCTAGGCATAAGGCCTAAGGTTGTGGTGGGCTGTGTCCATCAAACTTGATTCAAAATTTGCAAATATTTGGGATCAGTTGACCTATGCTTATTGGACAGAGAACATGTGAAAACAAAAGAAAAGTAGAAAAGTTATAGAAAATTTGGGTCAATCAACCAGATTAATCAACCAAATGTCAAGAAGGTTTTGAAGCTATAGAGTGAAAAAAGTTCATGAAAATTTTGGTCGGTCGATAGGATAGTACCTGTGGTCAACCAATGTAACAGAAATATTGAAAATGTAGAAAATTGGAAAAGTTATAGAAATTTTGGACTAGTCAACTGGTTCACATGCTGTAGTCAATTGATACTTCAAAAGAAACAATTTTTTTATTTTCAAATCGTTTCTCTTTATGGAAGGAGGTCAATGTCGTATGGCTAGTACAGCCATAGACGTCTATAAGAGAGTTTGTAAACTCTTTTATTAGCCACCTTAGACACTTTGTAAAAGTGAGTTGTGCCAAAAAAAAAAAAAAAGATCAAATAGACTAAGTGATCAAAAGTGAAAATCAAAGAGCAAGAGCACTCTAAAGTAAAATAGCAGAGGTCTGTAGAAGAGCAAAATTCTTTAGTGACAAGAGTTAAAGCCTTAGAATGCGTTTGGTACATGGTATAAAATTAGATAATATATGATAGACTAGCCTTATATCACATAAAATACAATAGAATAAAACTAATCTATGATATATTATTTTATTTTATACTGTATACCAAATGCACCCTTAGTCTCAAATTGTTGTGAAGGAGCAATGTGTTCTTGAGTAAAGATTTTGCAGAAGTTTGGTCGTTTAAGATCAAGAGACCAAGTGCGAAAGGTTATGGTTACCTTGAAAAAGAAGACGAGATTAGTGGATTGAATTATCATTGGAAGAACTTTGAGTAGTGGATGTAGGTTTTCAGTTTGAGTCGAATTACTATGAATTCCTGTGCACTCTCTTCTTCCTTATTCCTTCTTTATTTGCCAGTGACTATATCTATTCATATTGCTTGCTTTATATTTGTATATTGTTTAGTTTGTGTTTCGAATTGAGTTTAATTGAGCGTTGAGTGAGCAAGCTGATTTGACGCAATTCATCCTTGTCTTAGGTTGCTTTCAGGACCAACAAAATACTGAAATTACAACCTTTGAAATTACCTGAGCTACTGTCTTTCCTCTTGCATTGGCTATTTCTTTCAGCACCTCACTTCCTTTGCCTCCTACTGGAGAGTAAGCTGTTAAATGGATGCCCTTTTCCTGACATAACTTCCTTACATAAATTCTGCTGCTGCCAGCAAGGGTTCATTTCCGCCTTGTCCAAATGAGACGCAAGAGTAATCAAAACCAAAAGAAATAAGGAATTATATGATACATAAGATGTTCAAGCTTAATTTTACATGAAAATCAGCGATTGAAAGTGCCGGGCAAATGATACTTTGGGTTCGTTGATGCTATGTTTCGATTTGTGGACGCTATATATAACTGAAAATTTATCTTCACTGGCTGTGATTCATTTTTTTAATTTTAATTTTGTTAATGGTTTCCCAACAGAGTTTCAAATTGGAGATTTATTTTTAATCCCATAGATAACTTACATGGCATTGAGTCAAAACTCATCAATTGGAAGCAATGAAAATTACTCACTTGGTTGACAGCCGGGGGGATTCTTGCAGTTGCAAGTAAATCTTCAATTTTCTTACAGGTGAAGTTGCTAACTCCTATTGATTTCGTGAGGCCAAGCTCCTGACATTCCTCCTTGGCCTTCCAAATGGTCTCAAAAGTTCATATTTAGAATGTCATTTTTTCTAAAAGGAAATTGGGAGCCTGGCTTCAAGCTGGCCGGAAAATGTATCACATATAGGTCAACGTATTCCAATCCAAGGTTCCTGGATCAATGATAACCAAAGAATTCAATGCATCTTTTCTTTCCAGATAAATTGGAAAAAAAAAAAAAAAAACACACACACACACACACAGACATACACAGAGAAAGAAAAAGAAGGCAAAATAAATGTTACAGTGAGAAGTTAGTACTACTTGAGAGTGTTTTGGAGGGCGGGGAGGACAAGGTGGCGGTGAGCATCGGAGCTATAAAGCTTTGAGGTGATGAAAAGCTCGTCGCGTGAACTGATCAGACCACGTTGCAAGGCCTCGGCAATGGCTTCGCCGAGAGGCTGCTCTGACTGGTATATTGCAGCCGTGTCGAAGTGCCTGTAGCCAATTTCTATAGCTTGGAGCACAGATTGCTTCACTGCTTCATTTCTGGAGCCGAATGGGAAGTCTGCTGTGCCAAAGCCTATTAGAGGAATGGTTTTCCCAGTTGAGCCCAAAGGGGCTTCTGGAATATTGATCGTCCTTGCCATTTTCCTATTTATGTTGTTGCATAGTTCTAATTACAAATGCTTGGAGTCTATGACTGGCATCCAAGGTTACATACATGTATATAGGATTACGTGCATAAGAAATGTTACTTTTTGTATAAATATTAGCCAAGGTTACATAACTTATTTGGTGTAATTTTTTTGAGTTGACATCAAAATAAGATTAAAATGATATAAATTTGTTAGAGTATTTAATTTAAAAAATAAATAAATAAATTATTATATGTTGTCAGAGATTAAATATAACTGTTTTAGTGTTACCTAAAATACAACCATACAATAGAACTGTCAATCTTATTGTAATCCTTAGCATACTAACAAATTACAAATTCAGTTAACAAATAATGAGGCAAAAGACGTATACTCTAAAGAGTAGACTACATAATTTCAATTCAATAATAATAATTAATTATATAATCTTATATAACAATATATAAAATTTTATCTATATCATTTTTTTTAATTATGAATTGACCTTCAAAAATTCACATTAAAAAAATAATATATACCACTTTATTTCTATTTCAAAATTATATCTAAATAAAATCACTGCACTTTTTCTCTTTATAAATTGGGCCGGTTAGTATTTTATTTCTTTTTTTCATTTTTTTTTTTGTGTTGACTTCTATTCTCATACTTGGCAGTACTCCCCCCATTGGGGGCTTTTAGCTAAGCCAAATGATGACATTAGAGAAATTGCCATTTTAGTCCTGAACTTAAAAGAATAAACATAAAACATAGTCATACAAGTGGACCCAACTTCAAAAAATTATAAAAAAAACAAAAAAAAAAACTAGCAGTCTACCCACGTCACGCATGGATTTAATTTTGAATTTTATTAATTTATCTAAAAATTACTATAAAATTATTTTTTAAATCAATTAATACAAAATTCATAAAAATATGAAATTAAAGTTGCATACACTTGTAATAAGAGTTAAAAAAAAAAAGCTCATGGTTAAAAAATCTCCTGGAAAACACTTCTATGCAATAAGTTCAAAAGGACAAAAGATGAACTATGACATTGTAGATTTTCGTGGTAATATAATTTTGGTGCCTAAAATTTTTTAATTTTGCCATAAAAAGAATCTTACAAAACAGGGTGTGGCCCATAATCATCGAATTCAATTTTTTTTCCCTTCTAATTCTTCTATCAAAATACTTCTAATAGTCTATAATGTAACACACCGAATAAATCCACTTACAGGTAAAGTATAGACAATAACTGAGAATCCATATTGAAGCCCAACAATTGCTTCAACATTTGGCCTCTGCATAATCTTCTTAAAGCCAAAGAAACACGTCTTACTTGAATGAAAAATGAACCATCCTTTTACTCTGATGTATCCTCGTGATATAAATGAAGTGCTAGACCGAAATGTACATATGACCCTCGAAATATTATTGCTTCAGCATTTTGTACAATATTTCCAAATCCAAATCCATCAACCGAAGTAGTTCCTGTTGACTTGCAGTGTAGCTAGGGGCACGAAGTGCTAGACCAAAACGTGCTCATGGTTGTCTCAAAATTTGAAAATTGTTTGACCAAAAACAAATTTTGAAAAGTGTGTTGGCTTTGATTTTTTTTTTACCCCCGAAAGTTCTTACCAATTTCGCCTAAATTATATAGCCAAAGTGAAAATGCTGAAACAACTTTGTTAGTGAATGAGGGAGAAGAAGAGATCTCATAATTAATTTATAATAAATTTTTTGCCTTCTAACTTCAGATAATTAAACCATAATAAAAGTTGAGGCATATGAATATAAAGAGTTATAACTTAAGATAAATATTTTTTTAAGAAAATAAGATTAAAAGTATTTAGAAGATGAAAAGTCATGATTCAAAATGAGTTAGAAATGAAGATTAAGCAAGCCACATGACTCTTCAAAGTCATAGTTTTAGTGTGTATGTCTATATATATAATTTGAATTTTCAGCTTTTAAACACTTGATTTGCAGTAAAAACGATACAAATTATAACAAATATAAACACAAATTACAATGAGAGAAAAATACTTTTTTAATGATCTTATTGAAAATATTATCACTTTTGTTGCAAACTCATATCACTTTATTGCGAAAACATGTCTGTTTTGGCAGGAAAATTAAAAAAGAAAAAATTCTAATCATCTGGGACCAACCATGCCACGTCTCCTATGTCCACCCTAGGTCCAAGAGTTCTGTGTACATATGTTTTCCCATTGTGGTAATTTTGTTTAAAATACTAATAAAGTAATATGAGTATTTGTATGGTTAAATTTATGAAAAAAATAGATATTTTATCAAATATTATTTTTTATAAAAAAAAAGATCTATTATAAATTTATTAGTTATTAGATTTACAGATCGATATTGGAGTAATCCTCTTTGTAATGTCTCATTTAACTACTCTTAAAGTAATAAACCCACAACTTACATACTAATAAGATCGAGTATGTCTCTGTCGCTGAAAACTAAGGCAATTACCGAGTCTAAGGACTATCGTCAAGTCGTAATCTTTCTTCACTGCAAGGAACACGTAGCCATTTTTAAAAGAAAGGAACTGACGCAGAGACTCAAACTCGAGTCGCCAATGTAGAACGTATGCCGACTTATTATTAATTTACCACTTTAGATGATTATAAAATACTATTAGATGAGATTATATTATTACTTATTATTACTAAATTAAAATTTTGTTATAAGACTCACACAAATTAATAAAAATAACAAACACTTTAAACTAAAGTCCTTCAATGGAAATTATAATCGAGTGTTCACTAGGTTTTTTTTTTTAAGAGTGTTACATAAATTTATTTTAATATTTTTATTTCAAGTAAATTATATTTATTCTATGATATAAAATTATAAATAAATCATATTAATAAATAAGTTATAAATAATTTATAAGTAGATCCTACTTATAAATGACATATACTCACAAAAATAATACAGTGAATCAAATTAAAAATTTATTTTACAATAATAATAATAATAAAAAACTTATTTTACAACATATGTTCGATTTTTGTGGCCCTTCCTCCGCCTCAGACGCCGTGTCTGGTTGGCGGGGTGACTTGGTGAGGTAGGCAAACGGCAAAATCAGGGCCATCGACATGACATTTGTTTTTGTTTGCAAGAAAAAAGTCACATTTGTTTTTGCAGCCGGTACATTTGGATAATTTTTTTTTTTTGTTCCAACTTTTTTGTTCTAACTTTTTCTTTAATTTTGATGCTACCATTCCTCGAACCCACGACCTTGGTAAGGTCATCGGTGTACTGCCATAAAGATAGTTTACATCAAATAATGCTTGTCATCCTCATTTTGCCGTGAACTACCATCTTTCGTTTTTTCCAATGAGAAGTGACCTCATTTGACATGATCATATCCTTTAAAGTGGTAAAATTGCGCAACCTTTCCTTTAAGTTGAGGTCTAAACCTGCCTTCCTGTCAAAAAAAAAAAAAAAAAGGACCTGCTTTCCTTTGATCTTTAGCCCGACCGATCTTTCCAATTTTCACAATGTACGACAAGTGCATATCTGTTTCCCTCCTCTATCCTAGATCTTTTATAAATATCATGAGACAACAAGGTTCCGTGCACCAGCTCTAAAGCTCTAAACTCATTGCATCTTCTATACACGGTAAAATAGTAATTAAACTATCAAATAACTTGGGAAGTGAAGTAAGAAGTAAAAGGATCTTACCTTCTTGTTAGATCTTTACACCAATCTTTTGCAGTTGATCTAAAATGGTTTTGACCATGTAGATGCATTCAATTAGATTTACACTTTTTACTATCTTCAACTGTTGAGTTGCCACTTCAGATGTAGTTTGTTTGTCAACCTCACAATCAGATAAAGACTTTTCAACTTTGTCATAATATCGGTATTGAATCAACTTCCATGATAGTGCTAATAATATTATTAGCAATAAAGAGTAGAATTGTGCTAACACGTCGTAATTTTAACTCTTCTTACTCGTCATCTTTAACTTTTACTGTTTTAACCACCTTGGCTTTCAAGACTGCTGCCAAGCTTTGTTGAATGAGAATGTGCTTTACCCGTCTTTATTAGAGAGTACAGATTCTCTTTCCATCAAATTGATTCAAAAAAAAATTGCATAGTATTCTTTGTCATTTGTATACGTCAAGAAAATTAAAAACTCTCTTGTAAACAAACTGCAACTTTGATACAATTGTTAGGAAACAAGGTGAAAAAGCGAGAATCAGAAACTCAATTTGACTAAGTACATATATTGGTTAATTGTATTGAATAGATTAAATAAAAAAAATTACAAGTATCCTGAGAGCACACACAAAATTTACGTGATTTACCAGCTAGATTACGCTCATGGAGAGACACATATCATTACTATGTGAATAGAATTGTACACTCATGTCTAAAAACTAATCCGAAGCCAGAACCCATGTATACTATTCACACAAACCCAAGAAAATACACTAAGATCAAGTTCTTTCACTCAAATCTCTTTTTTTTACCTTTCTAACAAGCTCAAAAATAAAAATTGTCATGGTAGTTAACGGAGTCTGGAGTTGATTTTGTTTAGTGTATATCACTTTATTTTGGAAATTAAAAGCTCTTTTGTAATTTGATTTTGAATTTAAATTTGGACGTGTGAAAGCTACTTAGTTTGAAAGTTTGTAATTTGAAATCTTCGTATACTACATCTTCCATATAAAGAAGATTAATGGTTAATGAAGTAGAAGAAGTTTCTTTGTACCTCTTCTCCATGGTGTAACTTTCCAGCAAGTCTTCCAAAACTTTTGCTACATTTTTTTCCCTGTAATTTTTGCTTTTTGTTAAAAAATCCTTCGTTGCAACTTTGCGCATCAATGCCATATTTTTAGCTCCAGTGCTTTGCTTTTTATCCCCAAGAAAACCAACAAAAATGTATCAGATCAGATTGTATCCTACTGATCTCTATAGATGTCAAAAAGTGACCGGACCCGATAACTTATCTGAATTCACCCAAAACAATTGGGTCAAGAACCCAATTTTTCAACTCAAATCCAAAAGTGACCCAACTCGAAAATGACCTGAAAATTTTGGGTTGGATCTGAGCCACCCATTGAGTTAAGAAAAAGACAAAATAGTGAAAAAAATTTTCTGACTTTTTACCTTTAACTTATCTTTTTTAAGTATTAATTAATACTATTTTCGTAAAATATAGATATATATGTGATACAAAAACTAAATTTAAACATTTAGTTAATTATAGGAATGAGTTTTAAATTTAATTAAAATATTTTATTTTAGTAAAAAATGAGTTAAAAAAATAATAGTTCAGTGCGAATTCGACCCGGATTCGATTTGAATTTAAGTCGAATCTAAAACGACCCAATTTGAACTCAAATCAAATGTAACGTGATCTAAAAATAATGCAACAAAAAATGACCCAAACTGAAAACGACTCAGCTTAATTTTTCGACACTTCTACTAATCTCTAATCTATAAGAAAGATAAGAGAGTGAGTAAATCACTTACTAGGCAGAGAGCATGCAAAACCAAGAGAGTTTCCCAATTATACCACAAAAAACCAGAAACCAACGAAAGACAAAACAAACATCCTGGTATTGTCACAGAATGCTTAGAAAATCAGTCTTTTTTTTTTTTTTTTCCTTTATATATATGACATCAATAAGATGCAGAAAAATCAATTTCCTTGTCTTAACATCAACAAGATGTCAGAAAAATCTTCTGCAAAACTTGTTTCAAAACCCGAAAATTTTGTTTTGCTCATGCAACACTCACCAACAACCTTTCTTCAAAACATCAAAGACCTCTATCTTGAGTTTAGAATGAGAACTAACCTTTCAATGACCTCCATATTGAGTCCCGGAGGAGAAAAAATGGATTCAAAACAACTGTAATGAAGTTTCATACTATTCCAACAACAAAATCTATTTAGGCATAATTTTGCCAGTGATATCAACAACAAACAAAATAATCTTCATCAAATCTCAGTTAACAAATCATTTTTCAGCCCCCCTCTTTAAAAATTTTAGGAGGAGCAAAACTCATGAACACCAAATCAAGCATATGGTTCAAGCATCATGGAGGAGCATTGATGCAACATTACCAAGAAGACTGATAGAAGTATTAATTAGTGTTGTTGCCTTACTCAAGTTCTATTTTGTTGAAGTTTTCCCTTACATGTGCAAAAAAAACCTATTATGGCAGTTAAGGGAATCTGGAGCTGATTTTGTTTAATGAGTATTTCACTTTATTTTGACTGTCAACAATTCTTTTAATCGGATTTTGAATTTCAATTTGAATGTGTAAAAGCTGCAAATTATAACAACTACTTAAAAGTTTGTAATTTGACTTTAAAAGTTAATAATTTGAAATCCTCATACACTAACTCCTCTATATAAGAAGGTTTGATGGTTAGCAAAAGTAGAAGAAGCAGCCATCTGTGTTTAGATTATATGGGCCCTCATATTTATGGGCTACGTCCTTTAAGGTAGAGACGAGATCTTTACACGTAGCTTGCACTTCTTAACAAGGAGATCAGGGTCCAAAATTAGTTCCAGTGGTCAATAAGGCCCTCAGTTCCCTCAACAAGTATCTAAGCTATGTAGCTTGAATTTCTCATGGATGGATGCCCCCCCAGATGTCCATGGAGAATGGGAGCTCCAATCCCCTTCTGGCATCATAAACTGGAGCTTTCTGCGATCCTCACAGGCACAAGGAAGCCAAGGAAGTAAAGATGCTTTGTAGCTTGCCAGTAGCCCACACAGCCACAACATAGAAGATTGAGAAAGAGAGAGAGCCGTTAAGGATAAGTGTTAACTACTATGCCAAGGCAACTAAGGAAGCTCAAGTTCTCTCAACTAATTGAAGCTGCCAATGGCTTGTCTGTGGCAAGTCTTAAAAGGTGTTGGCTTTGGAGAAGTATTTAAGGCCACATTGAAGGATGGATCAAGCGTTGCGTTTTAAGAAACTCCCAGTACCACCGAGAATTCAAGGCTAAAATGGAAACTCTAGGAAAGATGAAGCACAAAAATCTTGTCCCCTTTACTTGGTTATTGCAATGATGGGGAGGAGAGACTACTTGTTTATGAGTTCATGGAATTTGGGATGTCTCAAAGGGAGTGTGCTCGAAGGCAGTGAAATGGAGGCAAGAATTTCAGAATTCGGAATGGCAAGGCTTGTTAGCAGACGCTAGACACTTTTGATGGTTCTAACATGCAGAGGCAGAACAAGTAAGAGAAATGGCAATGTGCTTGGTGAAAACATCGCAGTAAAATGCATTCTATTAGTCTGGTTAGTTTGGTCGCACATATAATTATTCTTCAACAAAAAATTTATATCTGAAAAAATTAAAAAATATATTTTTTTTTTTTATTCATTGAATCATTGACTCTTACACTTTTTTTCGTTTCCAAAATTATCCAAACGAGTCCATCTCTTGTAATGTAGACCATAGCAAATATCTATGCTTGATGGGCATCAAGGGAGCCTCAATTAAGAACTTGAGATGTGCTTGGAAAAAATTGTGGAGATATTCCGAGTTAACACGGCAATAACGACGTTCATCAGGGTACAAGGACCATTTTCCTAAGCTAATGAGCTGAGAGACTATGTTTCATCCCTTGGCTTGGGTGTGTCATAGCTTTGCCATCAGACCACAGAACCTCGTGACTGCAAATGGAGCTCCAACATAACTCATGGAAGCACCAATGTTGGAAAAATTGGACCTGACCGATAGGTCAGATCAGTTCAATTAATGATCAGTCAAAAGTTCGGTCCGATTCATACTAATTTTGAAGAAGAAATTGGATCAGTCAAAATCGATGAAAATCAGACCAGTTGGACTAATTCAAATTAAATTAAAAAATTCATAAATTATAATTTGATTTTAAATGTTATTTAAATTATAATTTAAAGTCTAATTTTAATAAAAAATTTTAATGTAGTCTTAAATTTGATCAAACCTATCAATTTAATCCTTAATATTAAAAATTAATATTTAATCATTATTTATAAATATTATTTTTTAATTACATATATATATATATATATTATTAAATACTAGTTCAAATATCAGTTCAACGGATTGAATCTTAATTCACTAATATTTTTGGTTCGATAATCGGTCTAGTTTTGATAACTTTAGGAAGCATAGGTGAATTTTTTTTTTTTTTTTTTTTGGGTTAGAGCATGGGTGAATTGTTTTTCTTTTTTTTTTTTTTTTGGTCAAATGAATTGTTTTAAGTGTAAATGAAGAAAACTGGGTTTGGAGAGTGGACCGATTAGAAGAAGATGAGCCCAAATTCTTTTCCGTTCTTTAAATTGCATAAGCCCAACCTAAACTCCGTGGCCCATGTTTGGCCTTCACGTTTATTTTTTAATTGCCCCTATCTGCAGGTTGGGCTGCATGGCCCAAATTGCAATCAACATGAACCCACTTGAGCAAACTCAAAATTTAAGGAACCATGTACGTGTACTGTGAATTTTTTTTTTTTTTTTCACTTACAAAGCAGAAATTTAACATGGACCAGAAAAATAAAAGGTTTTGACTTTGGCTTAACCGAAAAGATGAGGGTGATAACATAATGACAGGATAATTAGTAGAGAAAAACCTTCGAAAAAACTTTTGGCATTTCACTCATTGCATAAAATTAGAATGATTTTGTGAAATGACTATCTTTTTTGTTTTGAAATAT